>CM076978.1:6422783-6875340 GCA_039105355.1 Benthosema pterotum
AAAATAGCCATCAATGTAATCAAAAAAAGTCAACCGAAAAGAACAAGATTCTATAGGATTTCTTCAATGGTGGTCAGCCCCCCCCCCCCCCCATGCAAGGTTATTTATTCGACCTGGTGGTCCCTCATGGTAAAACAACACCTCGTACCTCATGCTACCACAGCACCTCAAAGGTCCATTCTGTACTTTTTCCCATGTTTTTCTTTCTTTAACCAAAGTGTATCTTTGTATGTCTTTAAGGGGAGGATGGAGAATGGGCAGGGGCAGTGTTGCAGTCGCTATGCCGCACTTTTGTGGCAAAAAAGGAGTTGAGCCAGAAGGCAAAAGCTCTTGTCTACCAAGCTTCAGAGTAGGGATCTTCATCCCTAATCTCACCTATCGTCATGAAGCATGGGTCATGACCAAAAGAACAACGTCACGAATACAAGCGGCCAAAATGAGTTTTCTTCGGCGGGTGGCTGGCATCTCCCTTAGAGATAGGGTGAGAAAAAGTTCAGTCACTCGGGAGAGACTCGGAGTAGAGCCGCTGCATTGCCTGTAAAGGAGCCAGCTGAGGTGGTTTGGGCATCTGGTCAGGATGCCTCTTGAGCGTCTCTCTAGGGAGGTCCTCGAGGTATGTCCCACTGGGAGGAGACCCCGGGGCAGACCATGAAAGGACCAGATGGAGGGATTACATCGACTCTCTGGCCTTGGATCACCTCTGGATCCCCCAGGAGGAGGTCGCTGATGTTGCTCGGGACAGGGAAGTCTGGAGCTCTCTGGTGGAGCTGTTGCCGCGGCGACCCGACCTCGGATAAGCGGATGAAGATGGATGGATGGATGAAAATGGAGGACATGATGGAGATATGCTTTAGTGGTTTCTCTGTTGTTGTACTCATGCAGGTAGCAGACTAGCAGTTTTTGTATTGACCTGGGACTTTCATTCAAATAGGTCAGGGGTTTTCAACCGGTGGTCGGGGACCACCAGTGGTCCTTGAGAGGGTTCCGGGTGGTCCCCAGGCTAAATGATGGAAAGTTGGTTAGCCAGATGTAACTCTTTACAGTGTAAAAATGAAACCAAATGGACCTTGCGGGTCCATTTGGTTTCATTTTCACACTCTCAAGAGTTAAAATATTCATCTGAATTAGCACTATTTTACACTGTTTTGTTTGCAAAATCCAGCCTGGAATTGTAAACAAACCCAAAAGAATTCTTTAGCTTTAGGTCTTTGGGGCTAAAATGTCATCGAATGGCGGTCCATGGATCAAATGCTGAATAAATGTAGGCCCTGTGTGTCAAAAGGTTGAAAACCCCTGTAATAGGTGAATACAGTTTTCATTCACTCACTCAGTCGCTCACCCACTGCCTTTTTATGCCAGCTGGCATATAGGGCAGCGACAAAGGATAATAGTAAACCTAAAATACATGTTCAGCTGGTGTGCCAATTTAATCGAATCAGAAGAGACTATGTACACAATTAACAGCTTCAATTTCATAGTGTTCCTGCTAATGTCTTTGTCATCCCTCCTTGCCATTTCGGATTTCACTTACCCTGTGTTCCTGTAGAAGTGATGTCTTTGTTCATTGACTCATTTCTGATTAAAGTCTTGGAGAGAGACCTGTATACTGAATAAACAATACTCTTGTAATGAATAGCAGAATAGAAAGAACTGGTCAACTTGTAAATGAAAACAAACACACTGCACCTTTAGCATAAGACAGGGCTTAAAGTTCTCATTGCTGGGGACCGATTTCACCATAAGCCAGAGGTCCAGATTTGCAAAAAAAAATAATTTTCAGTCTTGAGTATGATTTCTGTTGGATTAAAGTTCTGTAATAGACCTTTAGGTAAGCCCCGCTCTTTTGTCCACCCTAGGACACTTTCCAGCCGGGCTCATTCTTTCAAATGTAAATATCATGGACTTTACACAATAAATACTGGTTCATTTATCACATGTTATGCTTAGCTGTGATTGGACCATATCATAGTTTGGGGAGGGGCTTACTGAAAGGTCTATGGGGGGGGGGGGGGGGGGGGGGGTATCATGGAAGAAACTAAATAAAAGGTTTGATTGTCAACTTCCAGATCAGAGACCACTGAGTCAAGGCCTTTTGGGTGGCCCTGTTGCCTTACTGTGCTACTGTGCTACTGTACACGCAGATTACATTTCCGACTACTAAAGTAGCCAAGAATATTAAAATTAAATTAAAATGAATCATTTTAATTCCATGTTGGAGTTCAAACTATTCACACAAACTGACAAAGGAGAAAGGGATGCAGATATTGAGATATTAGGCGTTCCTACACCGCCACCTTCTGACACGACTGTGCATTACAGGAGACCAGGTGGGAATGGGAGTGGGGGGCATGGGGACCAGCTACATTAAAGGGGAACTCCACCCATTTTCAACACTTTTAATATGTCATTAATATACCTTAGAGATGTTGTGTGGACATGATAAAAAAGTTCCCCCAATTCTGTATTTCCTAAAAATGGAGGTCTGAAAAAATCATTAACATGGTGAAATACATCTTGATGACATCATCAAGATGTATTTCACCATGTTAGTGATTTTTCTTTCAGATTCCTTTTTCTTGAGAGGGTACAAATGGAACCAAATGGACCCGCTAGGGTCCATTTGGTTCACATTTGTATCCTCTCAGGAAAATTCTGAAAATGGGTGGAATTTCCCTTTTAAACAGTTTGTGCAGTTTCCTACTCCACATGTTTAACACAGATGTCAAAGGTTAGTATTTATCATGACCTTTTTTTAATGACCTGTGTATTGTACGTGTGGATAGGGCCACAGTCAATGGTAGTCAAAACCAACCGTTGGTGGGTGCGTGTGCAGTCTGATTCAGTCTTGTTCTGATGCTAGATTCTAGTTCCTCATGCCAGATTAGTCCCCCACGGTAGATTCTATAGTTCCTCTCAGTAGACTGTAGTTTCTGAAGTTAGATTCTAGATTCTAGTCCATGACACTAAATTCTAGTTTGTGACACTAAATTCTAGTCCCTAGTGCGAGATTCTAATTTTTCTGGAAAAATCTCTTTGTGTCAATGATGCTTGACATATTTCATAGGAAGGACCCCAGAAATATCTATTAATTTAGCTGCAGAACCTCATCTAGAAACATGTTGTTCTAGGGATCCCGCAGAAGCAAAGATTTGAGTTAAAAATGTTTGCTTCCGAAATAATGTATTCAAATATTTGCACCACATTTTCACAATTTTTCAGAAATAGCAGAACTACAAGCTCATATCGCGCCACTCAGTGGTGCGATATGAGCTTGCAGATCTGCTATTTTTCAACAGCTAAAACACCAAAACGCATTCAGTACACGAAGGGATACAAGATACAGTAAGATACTGTATAATGTCGCTTGAAATGATGGATGTGATGTGACATAAAATTGCCTTGCTGCTGCTGAAAACTGAATAAAAAGAAACTAAACATTGCACTCATGGAATACAATGAAATGCTTATTTATTATTACGGCTAAGGCAAATTCAAACAGACGCACGTTTCAGCCCTCTAATAAGCATTTAACTAAACCATGGAAGATGTTATGATTCAGCAACACTGGGGGAACGTAATTTAACATTACACCAATCATCACATAAACGCTGATGAAAGCCAGAGGGCTGAAATGCATTATGAATTAACCATGCTGACTTTACTAAACTATTATTTGTGGAGGATATTGTTGTAGTGTTAGTGGTGTGAGGCAATAACAAGGAGGCTGTGTCAGGCCGTTTTTGTGTTTTTTACTTGAAATCATTAGCGGTAAATAATAGCCATGATGGCAGGTCACCGACGTGAAACAGGGGTCCCTCATGTAAAGGACATTATTATCAGTCAAAAAAAAAAAAAAAAAAAAAAAAAAAACATTGGGTGTTCTTGAGGGGGAGTGGGGGAGTGATCACAGATCTGAAGACCCACATACAGTATATAGAATACTGTATTACAAAAAAAACTCATTTTATGGTCTACTCAGTCTCATGTGAACACACAAGACAGTTTATACTTACTGTTACTCCATTCACTATTTAGATATTTGATGTTCAATAAGCTGCGCAAACGTCCTTCCTATACAAACCCATTATAACTTAAAACTCCATTTTAACCATGACAGATTATTTGAAAACAACCCATCTTTATTCTGGTGACTGATATTGTCCTCCTAATATGTGAGAGGGCCGTGGAATTTCATTTACTGTTTTCATTTATTCATTTGGAGGACAATATCGAAAGGAGGCAGATACGCTAAAACGAACATCAAATATCTAAATAGTGAATGTAGTAACTTATAAACTGTCTGGTGTGTTCACATGAGAATGAGTAGACCATAAAATGACCAAAAATCTTTTTTGAAAGTGAAATGTCCCTTTAAATACCCCAAATCAAGCAACTTGAAAACTGTAAAATTGTAAATAAAGTAAGTGAACTATCCCTTAAAAATAAAATAATAAAATAAAATAAATAATAAGGCAGAGGAATGCATCCTCTGCATTCCTCTAACAGGGTAGGCTTATTGATACTTTTACTTAGTAAAACATAGTAGAGAGCACTTCCATCACTGCACATTATGGTGTATAGGCCATAATAGCCTGGGATCAATTTATGGACTTAGGTTACAGTACCACCTTGTGGCCAAAGCAAAGAGGTGCACTGTTTTAACGAGACTGAGACTGGGACACTGGATTCATTGGCCAGTAATTTAAGCTCGGCAAGCATCCTGATGGCCATGGCTGCATGGCATGGTCTTTAATGACAGTCCAGAGACAGTACAACTTAAAATGCATCTTAGAATGCAGGGAGCAGTGTTGTAGTGGTACTTTCAGAAGTGGGGGGGACGCCTCTTAAAGGGGAATTCCACCCATTTCCAAATGGACCCTAGCGGGTCCATTTGGTTCCATTTGTACACTCTCAGAAAAAAAGGAAACTCATTAACATGGTAAAACATATATCTTGATGATGTTATCAAGATGTATTTCACCATGTTAATGATTTTTTTCAGACCTCCATTTATAGGAAACACAGAAGGGGGGATTTTTTTTTTACCATGTCCACACAACATCTCTAAGGTAGGCCTATATTAATGAAATAGTAAAAGATTGAAAATAAGACACGTGCATGCACACTTGCATTTGCGTGCACCCGTGCAACATACACGCTATTAAAGCAAGTACAGCATATTGAGAAAGATTGTTTACAATGTATCCATAAAAGTAAATGACAAGAAAAAAAAAACAAAAAAACATGGGCCTACTTTTGTCCCAAAAGTATCTTAGATGTGAGAAGTGCCCCCCCCCCGCGTCCCCCCTCCACTACACCCCTGTATAATGTGAAAGAACGTCAGCAGAGCTGTAGGTTAAACTATCTGATATCTGGGCATGACAAGCTTCTCCTTGAGGTCCAGTGTTGGGACATGTGCACTACGTAACTTCATTTATTACACAATATATTACCAAAATGCAGTAACGTATAATATAAATATATTACTTAACAAAAAAAAAATCTAATATATTATACTTTTCTTTCGTGCATTACTGCATTACTTTCAATATTACTTTCAGTCAATCTCTCTCATTGCAAGCGTTCTTGTGAAATTATTTTGACAACTGCAGAAGTTAAATAATTACTTGTTTTGTATAATTTGTCAAATTATTTACTGGCTTCCATGAATTTTTAAAGTTGATTTCATATGGATTTGGCCAGAGAGCCACGTGCACTTGCTTTATTGTAGGGATGCCACTGGCCTATGCAATATTTGATTAATAGTGATAGCCTAGTAAATATTTAATTACCCTATTGGCCTGAATATAAGACTATGTTTTTTTCCCAATGGAAATATCCCAAAAATGGAGTAGTCTTATATTCAGTGGCTATACTATTTGACATTCAATGTTCTTTTTTCTGTAAATGGGTCTTGAAAAATGAGGGTCGTCTTATATTCGGGACAATACGGTATATATTTTGTAAAACGTTTTTTTTTTTAAGTAATATGTAATAGTAATATTAATATATTACACTTGCTCAGACAGTAATATTGTAATATAATATATTGCTTTATAATGAAGGTAATAATTAATAAGTAATATATTAACAAGGTAAAGTAATATTCCCAACACTGTTGAGGTCCATATAGTACTGGGATGTGTTAACAGAACAGGGCAGAGCAGAATGTGTCGGCAAAGCAGTACTGGGATGTGTTATCTCCACTCCACTGGTTTATATCAGAGGAGGTCCCTGAGAGGATTCCAGGTGGTCCCCAGCTAAATGATGGACAGACACAATCAAATGGACCCTTATAGATCTTTAACTCTAGAGAGTGTAAAATGAAACCAAATGGACCCGTAAGGGTCCATTTGGTTTCATTTTACACTCTCTAGAGTTCATTTTAACTCTCAAGAGTTAAATTATATTTAAACTATATTTAATTACTTAATTTTCAAGAATCTACACAACTAAAAAATATAGAAGAATTATTTTGACCAAGGTTTTGCCAATTATCTCTACTAAATTGTGGACACAAACTTAGTTGAAAACCCATCATTTTGGGTCCACGATAGGCTACACTCAACATCAAATGGTGGTCCGTGGCTAAAATTGCAAAATAAATAGTGGGCCCTGGCCTGCATGGTATGAAAAAGGATGAAATATGAGCATTCGAACCGTCGGTCTGTAGAGGGCAGCATTACGCCATAGCGGACAGCCTGCTGGAACTCCAAAAGAAGAAGACACCTGCCTGCACCAGAGCCATCTAGTATAAGAGTTGCGACATTGAGGGGTCAGAAAACAGCCTGGTCACGTGGTTCACGTACTCGCGCGTGCCCATAGGCTTCAATGCATTCAGTAACTTCCGGTTGTCACTATTCATGTCACTATCCAACAGAAGTCTATGTAGATGGACTGGCCCCATGAAGTGAACGGAGTTGGCGTAACTCTGTCTATTTCCAAGGCTCAGTCCTGCACCGTCACATTTGATTTGTGATTTTGAGGAGTAAAGTCATGAAACATTGACAATTCAGTGGAATAATTGGCATGACAGACTATGGGCCACGCACACCAAAGAATAATTTCCTCTTATTTTAATCATAGAGTGCAAATTTGACCCCGGCTAACTTGTAATAACAAAATGTTTGTAGGCCAACCTCATGGAATGGAAGTTGAGTAGAGTGTGAGTGTTCTCCAACACAGCTGTCTGCTCTGGGTTAATCTGTGGGACAGTTGGAAACACAAGTTAAAACTTCACGTCAGACTGTTGGTGTGTTCAGGTGAGCTATAGTAGTAATCATATTGTGTGTGTGTGTGTGTGTGTGTGTGTGTGTGTGTGGGGGGGGGGGGGGGGGGGGGGGGGGGGGGGGGGGGGGGGTGTGTTGTGTTTTGATATCAACCTTTTTGATACCAGGGCCTACAATTTATTCAGAATTTTAGCCACAGACCTCCATTTGATGACATTTTAGCCCCTTGCTTTTGTCCACAATACCAGGCTTAATTTGGGAAACAAAACATTCATACATACTGTAGGCTAGTAGTAGTCGGAATGACTATTAATCTTCTACATATCTTCTCTAGTTGTGTAGACTTGGGCTAATTCAGATGATGAATAGGCCTGTATTAACTCTTGAGAGTGTAAGCAAATGGACAAGGGTCCATAGAGATGCGCAGTGACGTCACCGCCCCGGTTCCGGAAGTCTTTTCCTCATTCATTTTTCTCATAGACTTTTCGAAAATAATTTATATCAAGACGATTACGCTGCGGCCAAAGCCAACTCAGGTCGTGACAAATGACAACAAACACAACATCGTCATATAATATATAATTAGGAAGAAGTAGAAAACGGCATGATACAAGACTTTTTGTTTCGTTTTTCATCTTAGAAATTATTTTATTGTCCCAAAGGTTTGTGTGTGTCATCATGATTCGTCACGACTCGAGTTGGCTTTTTCCGCGGCGTAACCATCTTGATATAAATTAATTTCGAAAAGTCTATGAGAAAAATGAATTGGGAAAAGACTTCCGGAACCGGGGCGGTGACGTCATTGCGCAGCTCTATTTGGTTTCATGTTTACACTCTCAAGAGTTACATCTGGTTAACCAACTTTCTATCATATCATCAGGAACCCTCTCAAGAACCACTGGTGGTCCCTGGACCACTGTTTGAAAACCGCTGTCCTATAAGGTTTTGAAACAAATCTTATTGGTTATTTCATAGGATTAAGAAAATCCAATAAGAATCATATTGGATTACTACTGGATATCCAATAGGATTTGTTCCAAAATCTTATAGGACTTTCCTTTTGGAATCCTCGGATTTGTTTTGGCCTAGGGTGGGAACCACTGCATGATGCCCATGTGTATAATACTTCTTTATATTAACAAAGTCCTTATGTCCCAGGTTTTTGAGTGATTGTTTTTTTTTTTTTTTTTTTTTTTTTTTTTTCTGCTTGAAATTTACTGTTTCTGCAAAGTGAATGTGAATTGTTAAATGTTTGGCAAAAAACAAAACAGGCAAATTAACATACACATCAAAATGACCATTAATCTTCTACATGCTCTAGTTGTGTAGACCTGGGTAAATTAAGATGATGAATTTTAACTCTTGAGAGTGTGAAAATGAAACCAAATGGACCCGCAACGGTCCATTTGGTTTCATTTTTACGTTCTCAAGAGTTACATCTGCAAAATGTACAATATATTTTTGGGGGGCAAGTGACCATGAGCTGAGGGCAAGTAGAACCTGACTTGCACTTGCCCTATGGGCAAGTGCCTCCGAGACCTTAGTGTCAACCCCTGTTTGGTTTTATGTTCACACTCTCAAGAGTTAAAAGCAAATGAATTATCCCAAGTCTACGCAGATAGAAGGTTAAGGGTCATTTTTGCATGTTTGCCTGTTTTTGTTTACCAAATCCATATTGTGGACAAAAGCATAAGAAATCTTTAGTTTTAGGGTCTGTCCTCAAATGGTGGTCTGTGACTCAAATTCTGAATAAATAGTGGGCCTTGGTATCAAAAAGGTTGAAAACCCCTGTTTTAGATTCATTCCATTATTTAAAAAAAAATCTAGTAGCAAATTGTTTATATAACTGTTGTGCAAATCAAATCTATCTATCTTTCTTTCATTCATCTAAACGTGTCCCTTCTAACTTCTACATCCAAGGTGGTGACTGCGGATCGGAGCAGTAAGCTCTTCGATATCCAGGACAGCGGTGTTACTGGGTCACCCGGGTCACCCCTTGCTTTCACTGGAGCACTCCGAATGGCACATCCAGTCTGTGGAAGTCCAATGGGCCGCCGTCCCCCCTACAAACCGGGCCCTGAAACCTGCTCTACAGAAGTTCCTGGCCACTGTTCCTAAGGATGCTAATGTGCAAAAACTCAACGTCCTAGAACAGTGCTTTAAGACCACCATTTGAGGACGTTTTAGCCGCACAGCCCCCAAAACTAAAGATTTCTTTTGCTTTTGCTCACAATTCCAGGCTGGATTTGGGAGACAAAACAGTCAAACATACAGATCAAACCAATTAATCTTCTCTTGTAGAGAACTCTTTAGTGGACTTGGGTTAATTCAGATAATGAATATTTTAACTCTTGAGAGTGTAAAATGAAAGCAAATACACTCTCCAGATGTAAGAGTTACAATCTGGTTAACCAAATTTCCATCATTTACCTGGGGACTACCTGGAACTCTCTCAAGGACCACTGGTTGAAAAACACTGTCCTAGAAGAACTACCCAGGATGAGTGAGAGGATGGCAGCCAGGAGAATGAAGGCTGCCAGTCACTACCATTGACGCCAGGGGAAAAAAGTACTACTGAGCTTGCCCTGTATGGCTGGAGACACGCTGGATATCTCCACATGGATTCCATGTCAAGTTTGATCATCAGTCAAAAACTGCTCAAGTAGAACACTGCTCAAGGTAGGAACTTTTTTTTCCTGTTTCCTTTTTGCTGCTGCTTCTGTGTGCTATGCTGTGTTTATTCTAATGTGATTCAAGCTGTTGGACTATTGATGTCATTTTGGAACTAAATGACGCTGGCAATGACACGTGACTGTTGTTGATGGCTCTGGAATTGAACGCTGATGTGAATCTACAGCGTTCATGTTGTGTTGTGGTGTCTGCCATTGAAGGTAGTGACTAGTGAGTTGTAACAGGGAACACTAGGTATGTGTCTTGGTTACATCCATTATCCCTTGGCTTCCAATTATCCTATGTGAGAGTTTGCTTTCTGACGTTGAAGTTAGAGGTGTTGGGTTTTGACCATGGTCTGTTCTGACAGAATGCTGCTTGGTAATTGCAATTCCGTCCATTGTAAGCCATAGTACATGATCAAGGAAACCTGAGAGATGTGGTGTCAAAGTCATTTGGGGTGGGGGCCGCATTGGACTTCATGTGACTTCATGGGGGCGGGTGTGCAGCGTGGGCACCAGTCGCAGACTGCAAGCATGCACGGCACATGCATGTTTACGTACACAGCCGTTACTTCTACACTACGTATATCACACAAGTCATATTTATTAAGAATACATGTTAATATATATATATATATTATTGGTTTCATACTTGTAGCCTAGATTAAGACATTTGCTATGAAAGATGCTATTTTTATTTACAGAGCGTCAATAAACCATATGAAAATAGCATTTAAATTTCAAATACTAAATTTAAGTAAGTATGTAAAGTTAACTAAGTATAGTTCTCGCTTATACACCCTTGTACTGCTGAAGTATAGTTCTCGGTTACACACCCTTGTACTGCTGAAGTATAGTTCTCGGTTACACACCCTTGTACTGCTGAAGTATAGTTCTCTCGGTTACACACCCTTGTACTGCTGAAGTATAGTTCTCGGTTACACACCCTTGTACTGCTGAAGTATAGTTCTCTCGGTTACATACCCTTGTACTGCTGAAGTATAGTTCTCGGTTTACACCTTGTACTGCTGAAGTATAGTTCTCTCGGTTGCACACCCTTGTACTGCTGAAGTATAGTTCTCGGTTATTACACACCCTAGTACTGCTGAAGTATAGTTCTCGGTTATACACCCTTGTACTGCTGAAGTATAGTTCTCACTTTGCAGTGCCAGCAGCCTAGCCTGGTAAAACGACTCCCCCTGCTGGACAACATGCATTCCATGCCGTTCAGAAGAGAGCTCAAAAGCATTTCTTTAAACGACATAACTTTTGATAGGAACGTGCTGGAGACTTACTTTTTTTTTTGTTAGACTCAGATATTTTGCTCTACAAGCCTGGGGCCGGCTAAATCATCTCGCGGGCCGGATCCGGCCCGCGGGCCTTGACTTTGACATATGTGCCCTGAGAGATGTCCTGCGAGGATCCGGCACCATGCTGTGGCACATGATCATATCGGGCAAAAGTTGATTCCACTCCTATGCTATTCTACAGAGCATGAGGGCATGTGTTTGCCCTGCGCCTCCTGGGTTCTCTGGGACAAGCAGGTTGGTTAACATGCACTGCTCCATGCTTGCTTGTATGTTTAGGCTTTGTGGTTAGAGATGGGGTTAGTAATTCGGCATTGTTCTGTGCTTGCTCTTATGTTTAGGGTTAGGTTCTGGTTTAAGGACTTCAGTTTTTTGCATCCTACAACTGTATGTATGAGTACAATACAAAGTTGAAAATGTTGAAAAATGTTTGCATTCGCCATCTTGAAGAATAGTCCCTTATAGAAGAGAACCCCCAATAGGTGTCAAGACCTGCATTTTTGGGTCATCACTTGTTTGACTCAGAATGTTTCTTTGTTTTTAGGTTTCTATAGTATCTACAGTATGTCTGAGAGAACTAATCTTACTTATATTTCATATTGGTTCAAACCTTGTGGAAATGTTGCATTAAGCTTTAGTATCCATTGTTTTTCTGCAAACTTCCTTTCCCCTCCGTCCACGTTCGGTTGGATTCTAGTCCACACATTTCCATTGCACTAATCCCGTGTAGGGTCTCGTCCGACCTATAAACTAGGTGCAACTATAAGCAAGTAGTCATTACCAGGTTGCAACTACAGCTGCTCACTAGTTGCGACTACAAGCAGCACCTACAGTATAGCCACGCAACCACTTGACATTTGACTAGGTCAATAGTCACTGGTGGATTTCGCTGTCGCTATCTCAAACAAGCAACCTCACTCTGGCAATTTGTAACATCTTTCATTGTCCTCCTACCCTTGAAAAGCCACATCCATATAATAAATACAATATAATTAAAAGCAAAACAAATAAACACAAGCAAGCACAAACTCTCATCTACAAGTTAATCATAAAGTTTTGTAATTAAACAGCTCGGTAATAAGTTGAGGCGTTGGCTGAGCGGGTTTTATAGCCCTGGTGATTCACATGATTAAATACAAAAAGATTGCCTTTTATGATTCACAGTCTTGTTGAGTCCATGAAGTGGCGTTTCTGATTAAATACGCCATTAATTGGACTTATGGAAAGAGGTAATTAGTGTTATCCAACATACTGCCAACGTCTGTATGCCGTCCATATGCAACCCTTTATTGAGTGCAGTGAGGTGTGACATGATGTATGTTTTGTAGCCAAGGTAAATGTGGCGATCTACTGTATGCTATACTATTGTGGTAGTGAATAGGAAGGAAAATAACTTAACATACCCATGAGTCCACGACTCAACTAAACTTATAGTGCGTTGCCATTTAGTCAACCCGTAGGACAGGGGTATAGGGAACCTATGGCTCGGGAGCCAGATGTGGCTCTTTTGATGGCTGCATCTGGCACACAGACATTTTTTTTATCATCATCATCATCATCATCACCTTTATTTATACTCGGAAATACAGTTGAGGGCAAGCCCTCATTTTCAATGCAGCCGAGGTTACAGTACAGAAAATACATCCAAATACAAACAGTTAATATGCATATAACAAGACTAGCAAAGACTATCAAAAATAAAATAAATTAATTGAAACACAAACAGTCAGTATAAAATATGTTCTTGAGCAATGATTTGAATTCACCGAGAGGTGGCAGTGAGGTCAATTTTAGAGAATGTTGGAGATCATTCCATGACGTTGGGCCACTGACAGAGAAAGCTGTCTTACCTAGTTCTGTCTTCGTGAAAGGAACCTTTAGTGTTAGAAAATCACTAGAACGGGTCTGGTAAGTGCCATCCATTGGTACTAACATGGAGGAAATATAGGTAGGAAGACGGCCAGCTAAGGCTTTATATAAAAATAAATGCCAATGTTGATCACGTCGTACAGTTAAAGATGATAAACCTGAGTTTGAGTATAGTGTACAGTGGTGTGTACCATAACTATCACCTGTAATCCACCGCAAGGCAGAATGGTAGACAGTATCAAGCTGCTTTAAAAATGAAGGAGCAGCAGATCTATAAATAATGTCCCCATAGTCCAGTGCGGAGAGAAATGTACATGTATGTGTGCATGTTCAAGAAGTTCCGTACAACAAACTAATCGTGTTAACTAAAAAGAAACCCTTTTGCGAAGATGGCTAAAAGACAAAAAAAGGATGAGTGTCATACTTTTCAGCCTTAATGGACAGAAGAATTTGCTTTTGTGGAGAGAGCAGTTTCTGCAGTGTGTCTAATATGCAATAATTAAATAGCAACAGCATAAGAATGTTATTAAAATAACTCAGACTTATTGTACTTTAAAAGTGTTGAAATTACATAAAATGGACCGATTTACTTTCTGCTGTACTCATCTCCTCTAAATGCTGTTAAAAAAACAATATGTATATGGGTGTGGGGGTGTCAATAAATACATAGATTAAAAAAAAAGAAATACTCATTGATTAGCAACAGCATAACAATGTTATTAAAATAACCCAGACTTATTGCACTTTAAAGGAGTTGAAATTACATAAAATGCACAGATTTACTTGTATTTTACGTTGTAGATTTTAAAAAAAAAATGTATGGCTCTCACAGAATTTCATTTAAAATGTGGTGTTCATGGCACTCCCAGCCAAAAAGGTTCCCGACCCCTGCCATAGGAGATCCCATGCTCACAGTACGCATGTGTCTGGTCTATGGTCTATAGATATTGCCATCCATCAACACACTGCACCTCAGTCACTGTTGTGTTTCTGTGTAAAAGCTGAATAATTAGTGAGAATGTGAGGGAACTTTTCTGTTTTCTCTGGTGACCGTTGCTGTGTAAAACTAAGTGCCCTTAGTTATATTGTATTATTGCAGCATTCTACAGGAGTATTACTGTACATGCTTATGTACAGTATACATTATGCATATTCATAATATACGTAATATACAGTATGTGTATTCACCAGTGGTTTGCTTAATGTTCATGTGATTTTTTTTTAAACTCTATTATTTACATGCAGTCCCATCATTAGCTTTGGTTCAGTATTGTGTCGGCCGCAAACATCCTTCAAACTAGTTATTTAAATGCTCGTTACAAAATGAGCATTAGATGTCCCATTTTGTTAGTTCACTGTTGTATTAGACTTCTGACTTTTAGGGGTATAGTTTGGGGCCATGTTCATTAATCAGAGTTCAGATTCTATTATGCTTCAAAGCATCCGTTCTCAAGCCTCCAAGGACCCCCCAACGCTTCACACAGACCTTCATCTGAAAAGATATACCGGTATACTGTATATTCAATGCCTATTGACTACTGTCACTTAAGGCCTCTACTTGTACCATAAATCCACTGGGGGGCAGTAAGAGAGAGAGAATATTCTGTCTGTAGAGTTGCATGGGGGATAGGTCAAAATAATACTATTCAGGAGAGAGAATAGAGAGTAGTTGTTTGGTGTCTTTCACAATACAATTTGAACATATTAAATGATGTTTAAATTGATGCCACCCACAGTCATCATCACCATGATGAGCCAATATCAGCTATGTATCATATCTTCAGCCATTAATAGTCATGTGTATTGTAGGCTATGGCAGTTAAAATTTAGATTTGCACAGCTAGTTAAAGGGGAATTCCACTCATTTTCACAATTCCTGAGAGCATCCAAATGGACGCTGACGGGTCCATTTGGTTCCATTTGTATACTCTCAGAACAAAAGGTCCTAAAAGGAAAATCATTAACATGGTGAGACACCAACTTGATGTCATCAAGTTGTGTTTCACCATGTTATATATTTTTTTCAGACCTCATTTTCTAGGGAACACAGAATGGGGGAATGTTTTTTATCATGTCCACACAACATCTATATCATAAAATATTGAATATGGGTGGAATTCCCCTTTTTAATATAGCATCTAAATCAGCCGAACCATTTAACCCTATTCATGGGTCTCATCTGTAGTCCTCCACCAGCCATGTTTAGGACCTCACAGGTGAGACATTGAATGACCTGTGAGGTCCTAAACATGGCTGGTTGGAGGTATACAGATGAGACCCATGAATAGGGTTAGTGTTATTGGGCTATTGAAACTACAAACGTATTACTTTCAGAATATCTTAAACGACATGGAACAATGAAATATGTTCTTGTATGCATGACGGGTCTATACTTGGCGCATCATATTTTCGGTTGTGGGACTGGGGGTCCCACATCCTCATGGAAGAATCATTCACTGGTAGAAGGAATCAATAGCACTTGCACTGCCTCTTGTAAGACAAGGTGTACACGACAGCAACACTGTGAAATAATGTCTCTCCCTTGCAGCCCAGAGCATATATACAGAAAGGTCAAAACACATGTACAATACTGCCGGTGTAACTAAGCACATGTAACCTACTTACAAAGGAATTCCACCCATTTTCAACATGTTCCTGAGAGTGTACAAATGTGTAACTCTCCATTTGTACACTTTCAGGAAAAAAGGTCAATTAGCATGGAGAAACACAACTTGATGACGTCATCAAGTTGTGTTTCAACATGTTAATGATTTTTTAAAATATCTCCATTTCTAGGAATTGGGTGAAGTTCTTATCATGTCCACACAACATCTCATGTATAATTCGTAGCCTACTTTGTAATTCTAGGTCTACTCCACACTTGATAGCTACTTTTCAGATTTTGACATTATTACCACTTCAGCCTTGCTTAAATTTTGGCAAATTTTGAAGCTATTTTCATAGATTGTATATTGTATACGTTTGTAACCTGTGCGAAATGGAACATTATGCACAATGAGCACTTTTACCTTCTTTAAGTATTTTAATGGCAATACTATCTCCTAAAGTTACTAGAGTTACATCATCGTTGCGCAGATTATGTTTTAAATACAACAAGGTGTTAAAATAATGTCGCCAGAACGATGGCTTCATTGTAGAATTTAAAAATTCAGCAATAGAAATGGCAGGATCCCCCATCGATGACGTCACTGGAAGATGTTTTGTTTCTGGACTTCACACAGACACAGTCTAGACGGGTAGAATTTTGTTTTGTTGGTTTTGTTTTTGTGCCATTTCCTTTCATGAACTTTAGTGAGGTACCAATTATATGAAAATGAAGGCATGAAGTCGTCCTTTAAGTAAAAAAGAAATCACTGACACTTGACTGCACCTTTGACACCGTTGAAGAAAGATATGACTAATGGTTTCTAATTACCAGTCTTGAGAAAAGGGACAGCCATCTCCCACCATTAGAGCTCATACATCATTCTACACTGCATGTCCCCTAGAAGGTAGAGAGAGAGAGATAAATGATATTGCTGCTGTCGGCAATACACCGTGTATCTCCATATTCCCAGCTCTTTATGTTTTTTTTGTACATTAATGCACTTAGTCATATGACAAAGTGCACTAGATCCTATTGAAGTACAGTGCACTTTATCATAATGGTCGTGTATTGCACGGGAATGGCCCAATCTACAAGCTTCACAGTTTTTCCTAGTTCCAAGTGGTACGCAGACGAAACCCTTACCTTGTTTTTTTACAGTGATCATTTGTGTTGTACCTAAAGTAAGAAGAATTGTGAACTCTTTGTGTCTGCAATGTACATTGCAGCTTTGATGCTTTTGGGTCAAAGACGAATAAGCATTTCCAAGCCTAAAAAAATAAAAGTATTCTCTTACAAAATGTTTTAACTTTTTTGGGTAGCTTAGAGTGTCTATTGTTTAAGGTTAATATTTTCTGTTCAGGAAATCGTACACAACATTCCTTTTCAGTCCATTTTCTAAGATGTGACAATTCGGTGTAATATAGTAAAATGCAAAGATAGTGTATGACATAAAAATAAATAAATGAAATGCACGTCATAGTAAGCAGCTAAGTTTAAGGTCTTCATTGAACCTAAAATTGACATGTTTTTTGTTTCCATTAAATTTCAACTATAAAAGTGACTTTTGACATTTCACTGAATGACATTTCATTTTGTGTCCACTGGTACCACATCATAACAACATGGATATATCACATATTTCAGAGAGGGAAACTCACCTTCTGATAACACCGCCAAAGTCTTCAGGAGTTCTTCTAACAATGGCACAGGTTTTCAGCTGACTATATACTAGATTGGTCGTTTAAAAAGGCCAGCTTTATCTCATTACACTGAATGATCTGTAATTAATTGAGTATTGGGCACAAAAGTCCCCTAATGATTTGAATATCAAAACAAAGGAGTATTGCAACGTGCTTTTAATATAACATGACCAACACCTGTACAATTATGCCAGGACAGTTAAAACAGACCTTTGTTTATTTTTTTACATGAATATTTAAACATGTTTCATTGAAATTGTAGTTCGTACTCTTACACTGAATGACAAATATGGACTTTATGAGCTTATTTCACCTATGCTCTTAATTCTTTTTTTCATCAAAAGTTACTGACATTACAAAGTGGACCATGTACTTTCACCTGATGTATCCAAAATGTAATCCTCTTCATGTCATGGTACTTTTATGTGTCCGTACCCAAAAAAAAGGGCGTCTCGTCTTTGACCCTTTTACTTGTGTGGAAAACAATGTGACTACACTTTTTTCCACCATTGTGAACATATCTGTAGAGACCGAGGCATGTGAACAGATCAATGGACTGAACAGAGGCGTGCGATTGATAGACTCCCTGAAAGATCAGGGAGTCATGTTGGCTCTTGTGGCATCCTAATCTTTTCAGTTTGCCTGCAGCAAGTCTATGGCAGCAGCGAATGTCATCAATCTTGCCCGTTTGTGTCTGTGTCATGGTTAGAAATGGAGATCCAATGAAATATGGGGGGAATGATCACTCTAGGCCAGTGGTGTCAAACCAGTAGATCGGGATCTACCGGTAGATCTCGGCCTGATCACAAGTAGATCTCGGGAGATGTGGGGGGAAAGAAAAAAAATGGGGTGGAAAAGAAAAAAAGAGCGATTTTCGTCTGTGTGTGTGATGCATTTGCAATGGCAGTGTTTGTCCATGTCTGTTGTACTGTTGTAGGCCTATTTATGACAAGTCTGTTGTACTTTATGCTTATATGGACATAAAGTAAAGTGGTAAAACAAAGTAGTGTTGTGTTGTTGTGAAGTTACTGCAGGCTGGCAACGATGCGTGTGGTTTGAAATGTTTATATTGGACTGGTAGATCCCGGAGGGGTTGGCTGCTGAAAAGTAGATCTTGGGTCAAAAAAGGTTGGGCACCCCTGCTCTAGGCTGTTTCAAAGCTATAACATCATCTGTTGCGATTCACAGCATGAACCCTAGCATCCTCATTCTGGGGAAAACATTCGGCAATAGTAGCAGATCGACAAGCTCTTTGTACCCAATAGATTTGGTGTTGAGAGCACAACCCTGGCTGACTCACTGGTTACTGTGGTTCTCATCTCCCACGAGATGCATGTGTTTCTTGGGTCTGGCCAGCAGCAGGCAGCAGCCCTCTGCTCGCACACAAGCGCTGCATGCTCGCTCACTCACTGCTGCTCGATTCCACCCCAGGGAGGATTCAGAGGAAGGGAGGGATCCCAAAGAATGTCCCATCCATCCATCCATCCATCCATCCATCCATCCATCCATCCATCCATCCATCCATCCATCCATCCATCCATCCATCCATCCATCCATCCATCCATCCATCCATCCATCCATCCATCCATCCATCCATCCATCCATCCATCCATCCATCCATCCATCCATCGCTTATCCGTAGTTGGGTCTGTAGGCAACAGCTCCGCTCCAGACATCTCTTGTCAGAACAACATTTCTAACATCCTCCTTTGGGATCCCGAGATGTTCCAAGGCCAGTGAGTCGATGTGTTTCCTCCCAACTGCCAACTCGAGGACCTGCTAGACCAGTGGTTTTCAACCTTTTTGATACGAGAGACCAGTATTTATTCAGAATTTGAGCCATGGACCACATTTGTTGACCTTTTAGCCCCCACAGATCCCCAAAACTAAAGATTTCTTTCAGGCTGGATTTGGGAAACAAAACAGGCCAAACATGCAGATCAAAATGACCATTCATCTTCCACATTCTCTAACTGTGTAGGGCTAATTCACACGATGAGTATTTTAACTCTTGAGAGCGTAAATATGAAACCAAATGGACCCGCAAGGGTCCATTTGGTTTCATGCTTATGCTCTCAAGACTTACAGCCCAGTTACACCCCGGTTAACCAACCAGGGTGTAACATCATTTAGCCTGGGGACCACCTGGAACTCTCTCTCAAGGACCACTGGTGGTCTCCAGACCACTGGTTGTAAACCACTGTGCTAGACCTAGGGAGACTTTGACCAAGTAATTCACAACTGTTCACTGTTAATAGTGGTGGGGATCTGTGTATCACTAGTGGTGCATCACAAACAATCTCTTCTGTTTTTGTTTTTTAGTTCATGATGATCCATTGCTATTACTCCACTCAACCACCTCATTTACTCTTATCTGCTTGGCTTTATTTGTGGTGGTGTTCTCCCTGGAACTTTCCAGGAGAGACAACAAAACTTTATCATCCGAGTACTTGTCAAAATGTATTGGTCTGGTGTGCCGGTGCGATATTCAGACAGACAATTCCACAGCTGTCAGTATAAAGCGTGAAAAGTATATAGCTGAGCTTAAACAACTATCCATCATTTGTGTTTGTTGTGGGAAGGACACTTATATTATTGTTTTTTTTTTTACAGAAAAAAAAAATACATTTTATATACCTCATTTCATCCCTTCCACCAGTATAGACTCTGATGCGTAATCAGCCATAAATCTAGATTGTTTCGATTAGAATCGCAATCTGGCATTAAAATCCGAGATGAAAAGGTTTTGATAGACGTTAGTATGGAATCATCTCAAGACAAATCATAAATGATCCCCATTTTTTGTTGACCATTCTGGGGTGGTTATGTTCTGTGTTGAGTAATATCACTTGATCAATCCTGATTTCCAGACTAGAAAAAAAGCAGTAATAGAATTGATTGGATCAAAATCAAATCGAAATCGAAGATTGAATTGTTTTTTACACTGAATAATCTAATTTGAATCAAATTGGAAAAATGTGATTGAAGAATGCCTACTTTGTATTTGTATGACATTGGAGTGCACCACTGTCTGTGAGTGTCTGTTGTCCAACATTCAAAACCGGACGTCGTTGGTCGGTCTGCAAAAATGATTACCCATCCATTACAACAAACAGGAGCCATAATCTTCTCCCCCTTTTCTCGAAATCTGAATCTGGAGATCACTATTCTAATCAAAACACATCGTCAATTGCAGTCCCAGCTCCCGTCGCTGGTCTCTGTTTGAGCTTCGGTTGGACGTAATCCTACCTTGATGGATTTGGTTAGAAGCTCCAAACAAACAAATATCTGGACACAGCAATGTACTGGTGCTAACTGATGGTGGGCAGTCAAAGGTGTGTTAAAGGGGAATTCCGCCCATTTTCAAAAAAAATCCTGAGGGGGTACAAATGTGAACCAACATTTGGTTCCATTTGTACCCTCTCAGGAAAATATTAATGATTTTTTTCAGACCTCCATTTTTAGGAAATACAGAGTTGGGGGAACTTTTTTTTTTATCATGTCCACACAACATCTCTAAGGTATATTAATAATGACATATTAAAATGACATATTGAAAATGAGTTCCCCTTTAAGCTACTTGAGTTTCCAAAACTATTGGCTCCACTGATTGGATTGTTTCACAGCTCTATCTTGACACACTATAACGTGTGTGTGTGTGTGTGTGTGTGTGTGTGTGTGCGCGTGTGTGTGTGTACGCGCATGTGTGTGCGAGTGTGTGTGTGTGCTTGCGTGGGTGCGTGTGCGACCGAGAATAGTGACGAACGGCTTCTCCTCGTGATCAATAACGCGAGAAACGCAATTATAATCGTGTCACGATATAAGTCATTGCGGGGGCCAGGAGAATTACACCGGCGGGTTAAATTTGTTCTCGGTGACACTGACTCATTGGTAAACGTCGCCACATATTTACTACTATGGGGAAGCTGCTGCTGCCAGTGAAACTGCAGAAAACACAGCCTGGCAGAGTCGACTGCAAGTTTCACACTCTACCGTCTCAATGTCTCACTGCTGAGTCCTGATGTAGCCTATATCTTCACTGAACCTGTCAGTGAAGTGTGTTAACCCATTGTCTCCTATCTAGTTTCTGAATAACATAATATTCAAAGATTTCACCACGTTTTTCACGATTTTTCAAAAATAGCAGAGATACAAGCTCATAGCGCGCCACCGAGTGGCGCGCTATGTGCTTGTAGATCTGCTATTTTTCAATAGTTAAATAATAATAATGCTTAGAACACCAAAACGCGTTCAGTACTATAGGGTTAAAGGGGAACTCCACCCATTTTCGACATTCTAATATGTCATGGGTTTTCAACCTTTTTCATCCCAGGGAACACCATTTATTCAGCATTTGAGGACATTTTAGCCCCCACAGACCTCAAACATTAAAGATTTCTCTTTGCTTTTGCCCACAATTCTAGCCTGGATTCGGGAAACAAAACGGGCAAAACATACAGAACAAAAATGACCATTAATCTTCTAGTTGTGTAGACTTAACTCTTGAGAGTGTAAGAATGAAACCAAATGGACCCGCAAGGGTCCATTTGGTTTCATTTTTACGTTCTCAAGAGTTACATCTGGTTGACCAACTTAGCTGGGGACCACCTGGAGCCCTCTCAGGGACCACTGGTGGTCCCCGGACCACCTGTTGAAAACCCCTGTGATATGTCATTAGTATACCCTAGAGGTGCTGGGTAGACATGATAAAAAAAGTTTCCCCATTCTGTGTTCCCAAGAAATGGAGGTCTGAAGAAAACCACTAACATGGTGAAGCATCTTGATGACGTCATCAAGATGTATTTTCACCATGTTAATGGATTTCTTTAGATGCTTCTTTTTTTTCTGAGAGCGTACAAATGGAACCAAATGAACCCGTCATTTGGTTGCATTTGTACACTCTCAGGAAAAATGTTGAAAATGGGTGGAATTCCCCTTTAAAGAACAGTGACTTGAGATTTTCATGAGGTACATGAGGGTTACTGATGATGTTACAGGGCTTGACACTAACACTTGCCCGCTTGCCCGGGCAAGTAAAAAAAAATGGTGGGGCAAGTGAAGACTGCTACCTGGTTGCCCGACCGGGCAAGTGTGCAACATATAGTGCACTATAACACAACACAAGATAAATTTGTCTTGATGGCAGTCATGGCACTCTGCCTTTGTGTCTTTCCCTGCTTTCTAGCTATCCACAGGCTGGATTTGGGAAACAAAACAGGCAAATTAACATACACATCAAAATGACCATTAATCTTCTACAGTGTAGACCTGGGCTAATTAAGATGATGAATTTTAACTCTTGAGAGTGTAAAAATGAAACCAAATGGACCCGCAAGGGTCCATTTGGTTTCATTTTTATGTTCTCAAGAGTTACATCTGGTTAACCAACTTAACTGGGGACCACCTGGAACCTGGGGGGCAAGTGACCATGACCTGAGGGCAAGTAGAACCTGACTTGCACTTGCCCGATGGGCAAGACCCTCGGAGACCTTAGTGTCAACCCCTGCTGATGTATATCTTCACTGAACCTGTCAGCAGGGGCAGATCTAGGCATGGGCATGGGGAGGCAATGCCCCCCTAAATGCCCTGACTGCCCCACCAAACATGATGGCATGCAAAACAACCCAAGATACCCAAGAAATTAAAGTGCTTATATTTAAAATGATTTGAAACACTACTTGCTGCTACTAACTATAACTACAGCTGTGTCACCACTAAACCAACAGCATTTCATCATTGAAAACAGAAAACTCTCTGAGTCAGACCTTTAGCTTTATCCATGCTGCGTGTCTGTTGCAACTTCAACAACAACTGATGTTATTATTGATGCTTTACTTGACTAATAAAAGTCCTGTAACCGAAAATGGTATGGGGGCGACTTCATCGCCCGCGACACGATGAATTTCTCTTGCCCCTCCAAATGTTCTCTTGCCCCCCCAAATGGGACATTTCGTTACATCCGCCCCTGCCTGTCAGTGAAGTGTGTTAAAGCACAGCGACTTGAGATTTTCATAAGGTGCATGAGGGTTACTGATGATGTTACATTTAGTTTCAGATCATTGCTTTGCAAGAAATACCACAAAACCATTGTTTTTGTTTGTTTCCTTTTGTTAGGGTTCGTACAGATTGTACTGTAGGGCTTTTGACGTCGTCGGGACGTCATCAGGTCATGGTGTATTTCACAATTGAAATTGTTTTTGTCGTATCTTTGTGGTTTTCACACTGAAGGAATGATCACCAAGAGTTCACCAAGATGAGATCTAGATACTATATGTGTCCCAGCACCACCCAGGTTGAGTCTTTGAGGAAATTCTCATTTTTGTTTTATCATGTCATGTGAAAGCAGAGAGTCATAGCTACAATTTGACATATTGGTTGTGCAATTCGACCCACCAGTTTTTGAGATATGGTTTATAGAGTAATGTCTTGCAGAGAAACAGGAATTTGAGAATTTGGCTTTTAAAGATGTAGTTCTTGGTCTGGGCATTGAGGGGGGCGCTGTTTCCTCTTCTTTGCTGAACAGTTGAACAGTTTGGGCATGAGAACACCTCCTCAATACTGGGTGGGCATTGTTGAGTCAAGGTGTTTGAATAGTAGCCTAATAATAGTAGCTAAAATGAATATAGTAATACATTTCGCCTTTATACGGCTATTTTTACTTTAAAAGGATACTTATACATAGTAACCATTATACAAGTGTACATGGTGAAACACAACTCTATTGTCGTGAAGTTGTGTTTCACCATGCTAATGTTTTTTTTCCCCCAGACCTC
Source organism: Benthosema pterotum (assembly GCA_039105355.1). Classification (NCBI taxonomy): domain Eukaryota; kingdom Metazoa; phylum Chordata; class Actinopteri; order Myctophiformes; family Myctophidae; genus Benthosema; species Benthosema pterotum. The sequence continues at coordinate 6,446,942 of CM076978.1, forward strand.
CATTTCTAGGAAAAAAGGTATATTGACAGTAACAGAAAATGGGTAGAATTCCCCTTTAACTAGTGTCCATTCATACAGTGGTTAATGCATATTAAATTAAGTATTTGCTTTTGTTGTATTGATCTAGTGGTTCACAATGTGTTAATGTACCACTTTCAAGAAGGTGACAATGGCCAGAGCCTATCCCAGATGTTCACAACAACAGCTTCTCTTGTTCCAAAATGTTTAAAACGTAATCTATTAAACAACATAACGTGGTTAATGTTCATAATGTACTGCACTTTGGTTCTTATTAAGTCTACAAATAACGCGACTCTTATTTTTATTATTTACCGCGGGTATGTTGTATAAACTTGTATTGAGAATGGGTCAACAAATAAAGACAAGTCCTGGACCGAAAGTAGGTCTATGCAGAAATGCATTGAACTCAGCAACGGTCCACCAGGATCTCTTTATTTTAGATCGTTTTGTAGTAATAATAAAAGATAAACATCCAGAGACTTTAGTTGTTTGTCTTATTTGCGCCGCCCTCGTTGTATAGAACGTATTTCCAACTTGACTCTCTTCTCTCTTCGTCTCTTCTCTGTTGTTGCCAAGTATTTGGAGAGAAGTAAGCCAATAACGCCAAAAAGTCCAATAATATTGTATAGTTGAAAAATACTACTAGGCATCCGGGTTTTTATAGTTAACTAAAACTAACGAAAAAAAGCAAACCGATAACTTTTTTCTTAAAGTAAAAACTAGTAGGAAAAAAAAAATTAAAACTAAAGTAGAATGAAAAAGCCATAACTATAATAACCCTGCTAGGCACATGTACTGTGTGTCTAGAATTAATAGTATGCTGTGCAGGAATGCCAACAGTAGCCTACTACAGTTCAATTGTTATGGACATTGAGTACATTGGCCAATTTGCAGGTACTCCACGTTTTTTTTTTTAGATAACCATCCCCACAGTCCATTGTTTGTATGCATGAATGGAACAACAACAATAATTGTGATGCATTATCATTATAAATACTATGTATCTAGGGTGATTTTTTGCCATTATTATACAATCACACATAGTAGTCACCAGAAACAGATGAGGATAATATCCAATAAAATGTTGGTTAACATGGACGGAAAACAAGCCAACAAGCCAACATGGCAACCCTTTGTCTGTTTTCCTCTGAGAATAGTGACGTAGTTCCGGCTCTAAAAAAAACGCCACGAAGAAGAATCCAATGTTTTGATATTTTATACATGGATTTACTAACAGAACGTCGCTACTAATAGGTTATGTGGAATGCCACCTGGCTGTTATGTGAGCTCAAAATCACGCGAAGTCCGCGTTCTGTTGATGACGGCGGGCATCGCATATTTACAGAACTAGAGGCACTTATCAGATTACAACCGTTAGCATTTTAAGCTAATTAAGCTAACGGCCCGATCGCGGCCCGGAGGAATGAGGTAATAATGGTCAGAACTGTCATTACAGTTCACATTAATTCAATTATAACATGTTTACACGGCGTTTTAAGGTCTAACATTCACCTCATGTATGCTTTAGTATGAAACAACTAATAAAGTTGCTTCAGGTCATTTTTCACAGATAATAAAAATTCAGAGAAAATCAAGTTTAGACCCCTCTACTGACAACTTCATTTCCCCGAGATGACTCAACGTGGGTGGAGTTTAGTCACATATAGACAGCATTTGTTTTCAGAAAGAGACACAGTCTCTCTCTCTGTCACACTCTCCTTCCCACCAGGGGCAGATCTAGGCATGGGCATGGGAGGGCAATGCCCCCCTCAATGCACAGTCTACCCCACCAAACATGATGACATGCAAAACTACCCAAGATATTTCAAACTAAAGTGCTTACAGTATATTTTAAATGATGTGAAACACTACTACTGCTACTAACTATAACTACAGCTATGTCACCACTAAACCAACAGCATTTCATCATTGAAAACAGAAAACTCTGAGTCAGACCTTTAGCTTTATGCATGCTGCGTGTCTGTTGCAACTTTAACAACAACTGATGTTATCATTGATGTTTTACTTGCCTTATAAAAGTCCTGTAACCAAAAATGGTATGGGTGCCATAACCCATACCATTTTCTTCTGCCCCCCCCCCCCCCCCATTGGGAAATGTTACATCCGCCCCTGCTTCCCACACACACTCGCACTGTCTGTGTAATACACAGGGTGAAAAGTTTGTGATATTCCACGTTGACTAGAGCAGGGGTAGAAACCTTTTAGAGATGATGTGCCATGTCTTTATTTTCTTGATAGCCGGCGTGCCTGCCATGCCATATCGACAGTACATGACACCACATCAAAATGATACCATCCAATCGCCATCAAATTTTGATTGTCCATACGCACATCAGCCTTTATGTTTTGTCATCTTTTAGAAACTATTTACTTTCAGCATGTAGGATTATTATTTCCACAGTTTCCCCAGTCAAAGTTCAATGAATGTAACTGTAAGTCTGAATGAATGTAGAATTATGTGCAGGATGTAATTTACATACAGATGTGTGTAGACATAATTTAACTGTACACCTTTTTGATAGAATATCTTTATATACAGGAAATACAAAACAAATCGTATATCATTCTTGTGCCAGTGATCACTCTCTGAAGTGCCAATGTTGGCACCCGTGCCTAAGGTTGCCTACCTACGCAGGTTGCTTAATCTTGATTTTCATGAAATGATTCTCAATGGATTGTATTTTTATAGCGCTTTTCCAAGTGCTCAAAGCGCTTTACAATGGTCCATGCATTCATACATTGGGAGGTGAAGCGGCGAACAGTCAACGCCAGCATCCTCAGCATCCTTTTTCTGTTTTCATTGGCTTCAATTCTTGGGGTACAGTGACAGTCACAACACCAGTAAATATCAAACCTGCTACAGTAGATATTCAAAAAACGCTTGGGAAGGCAGATTGGGGGTTTTATCGTCAAGTGCCAAAAAAGCTCCCCCGGCAGCATTATCGGAGCAGATATCTTGCAATGTGCAGGGATGCCTTATTAACTGAACATGCTCAATTCTTAAGAGGTGACTCCAAGAACAAGGGAAACAAGAACCAGTTGAATAAGAAAGAAAGAAAAGGAACAGACAAAACCACGTTCACCAGCCCTATCGTGGCACCCAGACTATGGGCCCTAAAGTTGCCTCAGTGTTGCACTTCGGAAAAAAAAACAGCGTTTCAGTCTTTCCATTCGATTGCTACACTCTGTGCTCTCTTGACCCCAGAATCTGTAACCACAAAGCACAAAAAGGTTAGTATGATTCCTTCAGCAATCAAACAAAAAAAGAGAGAATGTTTCTTCTCTCTTCCACATGTGTAGTGTTTCCAGCCAGTCGACAAAAGGAAACTAGGCAATCGAGGCTTGTGCATTATGTGGTTTCTCCATTTAGCAAAGTACCCCCTATTGATCAGCTGCACTTTGAGGCAGAACTGGAAAAAGAGCAAGCTTACAAACTGCTCCATTTACAAGTCACCCAGAGCTGCTGCTTTTTAGAGCTCTTGCACTATGAAAACAAGTAGCATTCGTAATTTGGCTTTTTGTTTATTGTTTTAGTTTTTTGGATGGGCTGTATTCTATCGATATTACATCTACAGCAGAAATACTCAAGGTCGTGACACCACAGAAGATAGCTTTGTGAAAAATGTTTTGTTGTGGCAGTAGCCAGACGCGCAATTTAATTTCATGCTATCTTTCTGTAGGGCTGATTGTTTTGTTTTTCGTTTTGAATTGAAAGTCCAGTGACGCCTGCTTGCATGGATTATTTTTTACTTTGAGATAATATCCAGGCAGTGTACATTTATTCTGCTCTGTGTCGGGTTGCCAAACAAACACAAACACACAGTCCTATTTTGTTCTTTTAACTACTGTATCGCTTTATTAAGACTTAGCGTTGGTAAAGTTTGGTATAGTGACCATTTGTCGTGTTCTGTCTGTCTGAATTCTGTGATCATAGTTTATACCAGTGGTTTTCAACCTTTCTGACACCAGGGCCCACCATTTATTTAGAATTTGAGCCACGGACCACCATTTGATGACATTTTAGCCCCACAAACTAAAGGTTTCTTTTGCTTTTGTCCACAAATCCAGGCTGGATTTGAGACAAAAAACAGTCAAACATACAGATCAAAATGACCATTAATCTTCTACCGGCGTACTCTACGCCGTACGTACGTTCTCTAGTTGTGTACACGTAGATGATGAATATTTTAACTCTTGAGTGTAAACATGAAACCAAAAAGAAACCATCATCTGTTCAAACTCAAAACCCAACTGCAAAACCTAGTCAAGAGGGCTGGTAGAACTACTAGGTATGCAGGCCCCATGTTTCCTTCAAGACATTGAACCATAGAAAACAATGAGGAAGCAGGGCCTCATACCGCAAGCTTAATGCATTCTGGTTTGTCCCACCATCAAATATTAATCAATGAAATCAATAACAGATCACTATAATCGGGGGGAACTGGCAACACCTTAAGGAAGGGAGAGTGCAGTAATATAATACTTTATCGTTTGCACAATGTGGTGCAGGATAGGATTATGAATCTGTCTGTACTGTGTGTTGTGTCAATGAGGGCAAATTGAATTCATTTTTTTTAAACTTCACAAGTTCACACGCTAAAAAAAGGTTTTGCATTCACACACACTCATAACTTCCTGATTTCAGTTCTTGTCATGGCAGCTGTGTATCCATTTACAGTACATCGGATCATCAGGGCCTGTATATCCTCCACTATGCCACGGCTGCTCCACCCTAATGTTAACAAATTACACCATATTGCTTCCTAATAGGGTTTTCACTTAAAGTAATCATTCTGAACAGCATATCCGCGCGGATTAACAAAGCATGTCTGTCTGTCTTTTGCTTCAATCACGTTTCACTTTTCCTATGTCGGCTCACGGTGTGTGTCCTCACTTTCACTCAATCCTTCCGCAACTATGATGCTGCCATATTTCTGCAGCGCCTTCTATCTACTCCTCTACAGCAGTGGTTTTCATTCAACCAGTGGTCCGGCGGGGACCACCAGTGGTCCTTGAGAGGGCTCAAGGACCACTGTACCACTCTTGTAACTCCAGATGTAACTCTCAGGAGTTAAAATATTCATCATGTGAATTAGCCCCAAGTCTACACAACTAGAGAATGTAGAAGATTAATGGTCATTTTGTTTGACTGTTTTGTTTTCCCCCAAATCCTGCCTGGTATTGTGCGGGCAAAAACAAAATAAATCTTTAGCTTTGCGGTCTGTGGGGATAAAATGTTCTCAAACAGTGGTCCTCCGTTGCTCAAATGCTGAACAAATACCACTGTTCTACAGTGTATTTTGACAAAATGTTCTCCCCAACTATAGGGACACTTATTGTTCGTGCGGTTAAAAGTGAGGTGCTGCTTTCTTTGCTTTAACCCAAAACCCAAGATGGCTACAGTGCATAACGCGGCTAAGCAGAGGAAGGAAGGTGGAAGTCCCCTCACAGTTCCTACTTCCTCCCCACACTGAGCTTCTTCAGAGCGTCTCAACCACAAACCGGGCCCCACATTTACCCAGAAGCCTTTGCACAGCGACACCAAGTCGACACCTCTGTGCTGGCTGCGTTTTTTTTTGTTGTTTCTTCCATAGGCGACAAAGCACACACCACAGAGTCGCGCCGCGCTTTCTAACATGTTAGAGCTGATTATAAGAAGCAAAAATGTGCATATATATGAGGGAAAAGGATTGCGTGTGAACCTGTGTGTGTGTGCATTGGCGGATCTGTTATGGGCCCCTGAGCCACCATCAGCCAAAGTCCCCCCCCCACACACACACACACACGCACAAGGGATTGCTTAAAATAATAAACAGCCAAAATAACTAAAGCCAAATCAATGAAAACTGTTTAAACAATTGCAATAATCAGGACTTTTGCGGTTATTTTATTGCCCTGAGCTCTTAAGGCTCAAACATACTCCAAGGTGAAGTGGGTTTAGGTGAAGAGTTTTCACCGCGGTGCAGTTTTTTTTAAGGATTCACCCAGGAGTATGTATGAGTCAGGGGGGAAGCCTTAAAAAACTACACTGAACTGCTCTTCACCTAAACTCACTTCTCCTTGGAGTATGTTTGAGCAACTTGAGCCCTAGGCAACTTGGCCCTAGGCAACTTGGAGCAACTTGAGCCCTGGGCAACTTGGAGCCCCCCCTTACCCCTTACCCTTGAGCCCTAGGCAACTTGGAGCCCCCCCTTAGCAAATGGACCCTTACGGGTCCATTTGCTAAGGGGGGGCTCCAGGGAAAATCTCCTGTAAAATGACGCTCTCTCTCTCATGGTCGCCCCTCTCCCCTCATGGCGCCCTAGGCAACTGCCTAATCTGCCTACTGGCAAAAACGCCCCTGGCAGAGAGGCCAGTATGTTCCTATGCGGACGCACGCACATGCGTGCGCTCACGCACGCACATGCGTGTGCACGCAAGAATGCAATGATTTCAAAGACCAGTCCAAAACATCCTCCATCGCCTGGCAGGAAAAACTGGAATGGGAGTCACTTGTTGCACAACCAACACAACTAACCAACCAACCACACCACTGATCCACATATAGGATCTGGAGCTGTTCCCTCCCTGGACTGGCACTTAGAAACCCAGAGAACTTGCTTGGCCACCTGTCCTAGGTTTTTGACAAAAGTAGAAGATAATTATTACTGTAGCTTTGCGTGACCGCCTGTGTGAATACCATTTTATCTTGGATCTCTGTATCTTATACGATGTTATGTTATGCTATGGCTCTGGAGGATTCCCAATTTACACCAAGTAATGCTTTGATGATGCGTAATTCTATTATATGTGTACAAAGCGCCTGGTTCTTATTTTTTTACTTGTATATATAGGGACACACAGTATAGGGGAGGCTGAAATGGTGAGAGATTGGGGGGGGGGGCATGCAGTGAAGACTGTCGGGGTCAGGAGTCGAACCCACGACTCAACTCCATACTACTAGATTACCATCCAATGTGACTGGGGCCTGCACTGACAATTCTAACCACAGGAAGTTGCACATAATGCCTTCCTTAACTATGACAGACACAAGAGCTTCATCTGACCACAGTGTGTGGTGTGTGTGTGTGTGTGTGTGTGTGTGTGTGTGTGTGTGTGTGCGGCTGTAACTACCAACAGGGTTCCCGCGGGATCTTAAAAAGTCTTAAAAGCATTGAATTTACGAATTTGAAAATAATACCTTAAAAAGACTTAAAAAGTCTTGAATTTTTATATCTAGGTCTTAAATTTTGCGCGGGTTTGTAACTTCTATGTGTCTCCTCAAAAATTTAATTTGTCAACTGCGTGTTTGGTTTAAATAACGTAGCCAGAAAACGGCGGCGTGAACTTATCAATCATCAAGTAATTGATTTCTCGGTTTTGCACCGAGAGAACAGAAAACTCTCTGAGTCAGACCTTTAGCTTTATGCATGCTGCGTGTCTGTTGCAACTTCAACAACAACTGATGTTATTATTGATGCTTTACTTGCCTAATAAAAGTTCTGTAACTGAAAATGGTATGGGTGCGGCTTCATCACCCGTGGCGCGAAGCGACACGGGTGATGACCATACCATTGTGATGACCATACCATTTTCTCCTGGGTATTATGTTTTATATAAATGGACTTAAAAAGGTCTTAAAAAAGACTTAAATTTTACTTTAAGAAACCTGTAGGAAGCCTGTACCAAGCAAATTCACTCTAATCTTATCTTTACAAACTTATTCTATAGAAGATCTACAGTACAGGTCCTGCAAATAATGTCAAGCAAAACAAAGTTCTCATTATCATTACAGAATATGACGGATTCAAGTAACAACATTGCAAAAAAGCAGTCTAAATGTGAGGAAAAAAAAATATATCTGAGTGTAAAAGTACTAAAAACACGCAAAATAATCTGTCTGTGGCGTAAGTGAAGTGTACTTGCTAAGAATTCTTGTAGTTCTAAAAACAATGCTGATAATCTTATACCATTTTCTCTTGGTTAGTATATCCTTATTAAAACAAGAGCAATCATACTTTAACTCTAGATCTAAGATTAGAAGACTTGCTTAGTTCAGATTTTTTTGCAGTGAAAAAATATCTTAAATAATAGTAAATTGATCATACTATAATATGAATGAAAGTAAGATAATTTATCAGTATATATTCATAGCTGAAGACAGGTTTAAAAACTGTAAAGTGAACCTTTCTGTTTGAAGAGGAAAAAGGAGGGGAAAGGAGGGGAAAAAGCATATTGGAAATTACAAGTGGAAATAATTATCATGCACTCTGAAATGATGGTTAAAAAAAGCACAATTGTTTGGTAATGATCAGGGGTCAGTCTAGTCCGGCGGGTTTTTAAAAGCATTCATAATGTATGCACTACAATTAAGGACCACCAGGCCTTCAATGCAGAAGATGATATTAAGCTGCACTTAAACAAGGCAATCTGATGAGTGGATTTAAAAGAGCCCAACTCTGGGGCAAGTCAAAAACATCAGCTGTTTTCCTGCACAACACTGTCGGATGACGAAGTATACCAGGGAATTTAAGTTATGTAGGTAACGATTTATGGCGTAAGTCGTTAACTGTGGATCATTGTGAGGCGAACAGGGGCGTTTGCAGAGAGGCCAAGTTGTTCCTATGCGGAGGAGGCTATGATATGTGTCAAACAGAGATACGATCTAGACAGAGAGGAGGGAACAAACAATAAACTGTCGGTGGCGGGCAGGTAAACATCAGGGACTCGTCTGTAGATGAAAAGATACCTTCTAGGGTTGTTGAAGCTCCAGTTCTTTTTTTCTAACTCCCTACCATTGAAGGGTAACTATAGAATTTTGTTTGTGCATGACTACAGAACACAAACAACTCTAGACTGACTAGAATCTAGATAATAGTTTCTGGCACTAGATTCTACTTTCCTAGATTCCAGTTTTTGGTGCTAGATTCTAATTTCTGACGCTACATTCTAGTTTCAGACACTAGATTCTAGTTTCTCACACTACATTCTAGTTTCTGACACTAGCTTCTCGTTTTTAACACTAGAGTCTAGTTTCTGACACTAGATTTTATTTTCTCATAAAAATCTATGTTCCTGTGTCAGTGATGCTCAACATATTTCATGCCAAGGACCCCCAAAATTATATATATTTTGCTGCAGACCCGCATCTGAAAACACCCCATCACCCCAGAAGCAAAGATTTGAGTTAAAAATCTTTGCTTCCGAAATAATCTATTTAAACTTTTGTGCCACATTTTCACGATTTTTCAAAAATAGCAGACCTACAAGCTCATAGTGCGCCACTGAGCAGCGCACTATGAGCTTGTAGGTCTGCTATTTTTGAATAGCTGAAGAACACAACATAACATAAAACTTAAAACACCAGGTCGTGTAAAAAAGCTTGCCTTTTGCATTCGCTACCACAGTTTATGTTTTGTAACAGTTTGCTCTTGACAGCCAAAGTTAGTAGAATCAATGCTTTAATAGAGACAAGCCCATGCCTTTTAAAACATGTACATTGCATTCTTCTCACAGCAGAGTATCTTCATTTTAAAATGTCAGGGAATAAAACATGGCCCTGACTTTACCGGTGTATATCAGCCACATTCAACGTTCGTTGGTCCCTTTTTAAAAGCAGTTACAAATCACCACTGAGATTCAGTTACATTGCAGTTTCGCTTTCATAAATAAATCTCATATATTATTAGGACATAAAAATACATAGGCTATGCAGTTACCTGAGACCACTCCCATCATACAATCGTTTTACATGAATAGGATCGATTTTTCAATATTCAGTGCCAAAAAAGATAACATCATTCATATATTATTTATATAAAAAATACATTAGACTTGTACCCCCACTCTCTTTTACGTCTTTGTTGGTTAGCACTTTTCTTATACTTTAAAAAAAACAACACATTTTTTCATCACAAAAACCTACTGATATTTACAAGGTAAGCAGAAAAATAGTCATCCGACACACTTCCTTTTTCAAAATGTTATATAAAAAATGCCCACCTCCCCAGAAACCTGGAGGAACAGTAATGATATTTATATTTAGCCCCCCTTTCAAGTATCATATCTATATCATACAATGAGGACCGAGGACTCCCTTAATCATTTATCTGAATACCTAAACAGCCCCAAAAATACCAGATCTTGAGCTTACAGTTTTGTTATTTTTTGGTGTGTGTGCAACAGATTGCACGCCACTGTAAATCGGGCGTTATAGGCTGCCTATGTAAAACAGGAGTAACCAATTAAAAGTCACTGATATAATACCGTATTTACAAGAGTAATAATGCATCATCAGAGGAATGGACACTGTAGCTCTGTATTAAAGGGGAATTCCACCCATTTTCAGCATTTTTTCTGAGAGCAACCAAATGAAACCCTAACGGTTCATTTGGTTCCATTTGTACGCCCTCAGAAAAAAAAAGCGTCTAAAGAAATCCATTTACATGGTAAAAATAGATCTTGATGATGTCATCAGGATGTTTCACCATGTTAGTGGTTTTCTTCAGACCTCCATTTCTCGGGAACACAGAATGGGGACACATCTATGGTATACTAATGACATATTGGAAATGGGTGGAGTTCCCCTTTAACGCTGCAAGGCATTTTACAAACCTCTCCAGTGTCGGTAAAGCTTTCACACAGGCTCGACGACAATCATCTCACAAAAAGAGAAGCAACATGTAAACGGAGGGGAAAAAAGGGGGAAAAAAAGGGAAAAAAAAGCTGCCATTTTCATCATAAAGTCTTCACACTGCCATTGCATTTAGGCTAGGTTACAAAAATTGCCGACCACATCAAACATTTTTTGCAGTAAAGCATCTCAAATGACACAGTATGAGTCCATCGTATAATCTACTTCTAATGATTGCACGTGGGTATAGCAGAGTGGCTACAGACCTCTGTCATTGATGCCTAGTACCGTATTTTCCAGACTATAAGGCACACTTAAAAGTCTTTAATGATCTCAAAAAACAACCGTGCGCCTTATAATCCAGTGCGCCGAGTGTTTGACTGTAGTAGCCTCTATTCTATGTTGACTGCAATAGCTTTGATTCTGTGCGCCTTATAGTCCGGTGCGCCTTATACCGTATATGGAAACAGTTCTAAAATAGGCTTTTCATTGTAGACGTGCCTTTATAATCCGGTGCGCCTAATTGTGCGGAAAATACAGTATCTGCCCCTCGGACTAAAGGGGATGTCCCTTTGGTCTAGTGGTTAAGATGTTGGACTTTCACGCGAGTTCAAATCCCGGGTGTTATATAGGTGCAATTTTAGCATTGTGTACCTGAACTAGCATCGCGTTATAGCTTCCGTCTCAGAACACCTAATGTGATTCTAATGCTTTAGATCGTTGTTATTGTCAGTGCATGAATAAAAAAGTGCATGAGCATAATGTAAAAAAAAAAAGAAAATGCCACAGTATTTTTCAAAAATGGTGAGTAGCCATCAACAAGATGTGTGTCTGTACTAAAAAGGAACAAAATGGGACTTGTTCTTTTGTGGAATGCATTAAGCCATAATGTATGCGCGTGTGTCATTTTCCTCTAGAGAAACTCTACTGTCTAGTCCAGTGGTTTTCAACCAGTGGTCCAGGGACCGCCAGTGGTCCCTGAAAGGGTTCCAGGTGGTAAAATAAAATTTTATGCTCTCAGGAGTTGTAATTGTAATGACTATCTGAATTGTAATGACTATCTGAATTGTAATGACTATCTGACTATCTGAATTGCTTAATTTTGAAGAATCTACACATTTAAAAAATGTAGAAGAATTGATCATTTGACCAATGGTTCGCCAGCTATCTCTCCTAAATTGCGGACACAAACTTTAAAATCCTTAGTTTTGGTCCAAGAGACTAAACTCAACATCAAATGATTGTCCGTGGCTAAAATGCAGAATAAATAGTGGGCCCTGGTATGAAAAACCTTGTTGAACACCACTGGTCTAGCCTAAAGCCTCCATGGCAGACAGGCATTTGAGAGTTAACAGTATAGCAGTTTTCTCTCTCTCTCTCTCTCTCTCTTTCTCTCTCTCGCTCTGCCTGTCTCGTTCTCGCTCTCACTCCAACATGTCCCCATCAGAAAGGTTATACTTTCAGCGCGGTAGACATTAGTGTGCGTGTGCATGTGTGGCGGCGGCGGGGGGAAAGGGTCAGTGAGTGTGCAGTCTATAGTGAACAGCCTCAATGAAGCTTCAGCTGTAACACTTAGGTCCAGTGATTTTCAGACATGTTGTGGCCAAACCACGTCGTCATCAACATCTCAAGGCACACCTGTGTATTCATGGTGGGGATCGCTTCAGCCGCAGGCTTAGCTCACCACTGCGTTGTGAACCTTTAGATAAGCTATTGTTCGTTTAAAAATAAAACAAAAAACGACAGAATAATAATTTTCAGAATATTTTAGTTTCAGGTTGAAACTAGTGGTTAATGTAGGGCAGGGGTGCCCACACTTTTGACTTGAGAGCTACTTTCAAAATGACCGGCTCTACAAGAAATATACAGTATATACTGTATGTTATACCATTGCTGAAAATAGTTTAAATATGAAACTTCGCTCCCTATTTGATAGGGTCTTTGTATTTTATCATGTAATGCTACTGACGTTTGTGCACAGCAACACTCTTGAAAACAAAATATTGCAATGTGGGTTTAAGCTAACAGGCACAATCTACCTTTTGGGAACCCCCTGATATAGGGAATAGAATTTGCCTCAATATTGTGAAATTACTGCATAAAGTAGTCTATCGGTAATATACAGTATACTGTACCTATTTGTGTATAGTTCTATTATTATTATTTGTATTATTACAACGTATATAAATAATATGTGCTCTTCATGAAATCCCAAAGCTCAGACAGAGTTTTCTCAAGGGATAGCAGTGTGCCTCGCCACAGCAGTGGTTCCCACCGTTTTGGAACCACTGCTGTAGTCATATCATCAAATATAATGTCAAGACATTCCTCTGTGGTCGATGCAGTGTACCTGGGACCTCACCTTTCACCACACAACATCATAATAATAAGAGACGGTTACATTGTGCCACAAACAGAACTGAGTCGGATTCCTTCAAAGCTGTTACTCGGTTTCAGCAAGTCAAAACACGCAGGCGTGTGCACGCAGCCACGCAGCCACACACACACACACACACACACACACACACACACACACACACACACACACACACACACACACACACACACACACACACACACACACACACACGCGCAAACAAAACAAATAAAAAGGAATCCAAAGCAAGCCAATTCAATCCACACTGACAGTATCAAAAGGACCATTCAATTGATTTAGGGTCTCTACAATGTGTAACATTCCATTTCAAAGTTGTTACTTCTTTAAAAATAAATGTATTTTCCGATCTCTATAGTTAAATTAAATTTGGTTCAGTGCAAATAGGGCTTCTATAAGGAGGAATCGGCAGCTATACTGTATAATGCGACTGTTTTCACTTGTAATTCATAACATTGGCATTAAAATGTGACCAAAACTGATTCCCCTCCTTCACAGGAACAGATACTATTTGGATTTGTTCATTTCATGGCTTTACATTCAAGTGCAAAACTACTGTAACCTTAACCTAGCAGCCCTCAGAAAGCATAGCCGAGGGACAAGTGCAGTAGAGAGGTTTCAAAATAAGACTATATAATGCATTGACTAGTACTCCTCGGCATAGTCTAGTAGCTGCTCAGTTAAGAAGAGAAATTACAGACATCAAAATGTGATGCAATTTTTATCTTCCTCCTTCAAAAATGTCCCTATTTCTAGATATAGAAAAATGTGTCTTTGGCCCATACCTTCATAATATTGTTCGGGATCATCAACAAAGTAGCTTAAAATGGAGTCAGTGATTGTGCTACAACATGTCCTCTGGTGTTCCCACCATTGTCCACCTGGTTTGACTGGGGAGAGATCTTCTCCCCGGGTTTTTCTCCTCCTTCCCTGTCCGTTTCGGTCCGCAGTGCTGGTCCCTGTCCTCAGTGGAAGGTGTGCTCGCCGCGGACTATGTGCGAGGAGAACTCGTAGCGGTCCTTGCTGCGGTGGCCGCAGATGTTGCACTCCAGCGGGTCCCTGTAGCCGTGGCAGCCCATGTGGATGGTGTACATGACGTGGTCCAGGAAGAGCACGCGGCAGTGCTCGCACTGGAACGCCCGCAGCTCGCCGCCCTCGCGCCCGAACACGCGCAGCCCGTCCTTGTTCGGGTTCGGGTGGGGCGGAAGGACCTCCCTGGCCGCCGTACCGCGGATGATCTCCGCCGGCGCCATCCCTCCCCCCGGTCTTCCGCCGGCGGCGCCGGGCGGCACCGCGGCGCCCGCCACCGCTACCCCCCGGTCGCCCCCCGAGTACTGGGCCGGACTGACTCGTGACCTGGGGGGTAGGTGGTTGCCGTGGTAGCCGCCGCCCCCGCCGCCGTGTTGCCTCTCCTGTGGGCTGCTCCGGGCCGAATCGGCCGAGTCCGGCCCGCTGTTGTTGGGGGAGTCGTTTCGGAGGGCGTTGGGCTTCCCATGCTTGGCTAGGGCGGCGGCGGAGTCGGGACCGTTGGAGGTGGGGCGTTGGTGGTGTCCGGGGAAATCGGGGAGACCCGGCGGGGGCAGGGAAGGCAGGGGCGGAGGCAAGGGCGGTGGCGGACCGTGGTGGTTGCTTCCGGGGCGGTCCATGCGGTGGTGCCCCAGGGGGAGGACGTGGTGGAACAGCGGGTTGACCATGGGCACCACCTCGGCCATGGAGAGAGGGTGGCCATGAGGGTGTGGGACCAGAGGCCGGAGGTTTTCCGTTGTACCCAGGTAGGTGATGGCGTTGTTGATGGCCTGGTCCATCATGTGGGCCTGCATCAGCTCGGCCTCCTTCTCGTACTTCAGCCCCATCTCGTAGTTCAGGTCGGGGTAGTTGTTGTAGCGCACCATCTTTTCACCTGACACGGAAGGGAACGGAGAGGAGAGATTAGGCTTTGTTATAAGACTGCGGCCAAATCCGTTGAGTTTCCTTACATACAACAGGTAGGATTGATGGTCATTTGTCAAGTATTCTGATTGGATTAGAGCAGTGGTTTTCAACCTTTTTGATACCAGGGCCCACTATTTATTCAGAATTTGAGACACGGACCACCATTTGATAACATTTTAGCCCCACAGACCCATAACTAAATATTTCTTTTGCTTTTTTTCCACAATACCAGGCTGGATTTGGGAGAAAACAATACAGTGAAACATACTGTAGATCAAAATAACCAATCATCTTCTACATTTTCTAGTTGTATAGACTCGTGCTAATTCACATGATGAATATTTTAACTCTTAGGTATAAACATGAATTTGGTTTCATGTTTACGCTCTCAAAGAGTTACACCTGGTTAACCAACATTCCTGGGGACCACCTGGAACCCCCTTAGGACCACTGGTTGAAAACCGCTGGCTTAGAGAGTATTGGTGTGTTCGGATATCATAAATCAGCAGATATACACAGTTCACAGTACATTGCACCACAACACGCTGGGAACTTGTACTGTAGATGTGCTATTTTCAACAGTTGAAACCATCATAGTGCAAAGTATAAATAAGAGATTTTTAGAAATCAGATTTACAGTATATCAGTTTTATACCACCTAAGACTAGGATTAAAATCCGTGATTAAGCTTTTTTTTTTTTTTTTTTGGCTGTTGAAAACTTGTGTGTAAATGTATCAGACTTGGGCTGCCAATTTGAACAGAGACATGTACAGCGCATATGACAAACATGCGTGCATGAACATACAATGTAGCGCATATGAATATTCCGTAGTATACACGTACAGGTGTCGGTATCTTCACAAATAACTCAACCAGTGTGATTCAGAACAGAGCTTGCTTACCGTTAAGAGCTAGGTCACTGTAAAACATTTTCTGCTGCTTGTTTTTCACATTTTATATTTGGCCTGCTGTGTTGTTTGCGTCTAAAAAAGGTGGAAAGCCCCATCCACCCGTGTACTGTGCACTGTCGGGTGTTTTTAACCCCTACTGATCAGGGATGCGGTGAACTTCTTTTCTCCGAGTCTTGATAAGCAACAATGGCAAAGCTACAGGTGTACCAAACCACAGAGTGAAAAACATTTCCTTGCTTCTGTCATCCGCTCTCGTTATTTGCTGCAGTATCTTCCCTATTATATAATAGACATAATAGACAATGCATCTGATAAGAGTCAAGGACCTTTTTGAAAGGAAAATGAAGCTAATTATTGTATTTTTTTATTATATTTTATTCCACTGGAAGAAAACTCACTTATCCAACCAGTGGTCCGGGGGCCACTAGTGGTCCTTGAGAGGGTTCCAGGTGGTCCCCAGCTAAGTTAACCAGATGTAACTCTTGAGAGCGTAAAAATTAAACCAAATGGACCCTTGCGGGTCCATTTGGTTTCATGTTTACGCACTCAAGAGTTAAAATATGCATCTGAATTATGTAGCTGCAGTCTATACAACTAGAAGATTAATGGTCATTTTGATCTGTGTAGTTGCCTGTTTTGTTTCCCAAATCCATATTGTCGACAAAAGCGAAATAAATCTTTAGTTTTGGGGACCTGTGGGGCTAAGATGTACCTCAAATGTTGGTCTGTCGCTCAAATAATGAGCCCTGGCATCAAAAAGGTTGAAAACCCCTGCACTAATTCAACATCAAGCCAGCTCAATATGAGTTTCATATGTGAAGTTTATATGACAATGTTTGCTGGGAAGTCACTTAGTTATGCCGTACCACCACTGTCTTGCATATCTTATCTGTCCAGTAAAGAAAATGACTTCATTAGCAATTAATCTAAAATTAGCCCTGCGTATTAACAGGTGTTTTGTTTCTAACATAGATTGATTGAGTTGTCACAGCAGCAAATTACGAACACGAAGTAATACTGTCAACATTCATAGTTAAAGGTAGGGGAAGTGATTTCACTTTTGTCAGATATCACCCAAAAAATATTTTTTTCTGTTAAAATGCTCCATTATAAGGTGTGGAAACCACATATGGAGTTTCCCCCTCCCCCACGTTAGCAGAGGAGCTAATAAAAGTTCCCCAGGTCACCACAATTCTCCTCCAATCAGGAGAGAGCAGCAGGTTCACATAGTGTAGCTACTTTTGGGGGCCCCTAGTGCACCAGGCTGGTACTACACCATGAATTTCAAATCACTTCCCCTACCTTTAATGACTTAGTGTTAGTGCTGAGCCCGTTAAGAACTGAGGCTGCATTCTAACACGCACACGCACGCACGCACGCACGCACGCACGCACACACACACACACACACACACACACACACACACACACACACACACACACACACACACACACACACACACACACACACACGCACGCACACACAGCTGCTGTCTGATAGTAGCCTCTTAAATCCATATTTTAACTTTATAGATCTGTAACGCTTGAGAGTGTTAAAATGAAACCAGACCTACCCTTTATGGGTCCATTTGGTTTCATTTTAAACTCTCAAGAGTTAAATTATAACATCTGAACTACTAATTTTCAAGAATCTACACAATTAGAAAATGTAGAAGAATTGTTATCTCCCTTAAATTTTTGGACAACAAATTGAAAATCCTTGGTTTTGGGTAAACTCAACATCAAATGGTGATCCATGGCTCAAATGCAGAATAAATAATGGGCCCTGGTATCTAAAAGGTTTGAAAACCACTGCCCTACTTGAACATATTTCAGTGTCGAAAAGTACACAAAAGAATCGCACCACGCTTTGAGTTTGTCGTCTTGCTATTCCTGCTATTTTTATATTTGAATTGTGGAAGTGAATGAGGGTTTCAACACGACAGAGACGGTACGATTGTGCCCAAACTGCACGCTATACAGTAGCAACAGCTAAACAAGAATTTGCTCTCAGATGGCCTTCAGTCATTGCTTGAGGCTCTTGAATAGACCGTAGATGTTTTTTCCACTCACCCACAAACTTTTGCGGGGTGGTACTCTTCCTCTTTCCGACGCTCTGCAGGCGTTCGATGACGGGTGGCCGATCGTAGGTGGACATAGCACTGGATTCAGCCAGGGGCCTTGGATCTTTAGGACCCTCACCTGGAGTAGTGGGTTAAATCATGTATTTACTTATAATATACATCAATAGACCGTCCAGTAACACTAGCATGCCTGAGAGGTTTTTGGATAATTTAAATTTGTTTATCAATGTCCATGAAGCTTTCAGAGGGTTCTCCTTCCATGACTATCATCATTCTATCATCTCGGAAATTTTGGACATCTGGAAATAATGCTGAATATGAATTAAAGCAAATGCTAATTCTGCCCCCTTTTTCCAGGCGTGCTAGTAGTGGTAAGTGCCTCCCCAAACTCCTATGGTCCAATCAATGCCCATGATATTTACATTGGAATGAATGAGCCTGGCTGGAAAGTGTCCTAGCCTTGGGTGGACACTGGGGAGAGGGCGGGGCTTACCTAAAGGTCTATTACAGATGTTCCCCAGCAACATTACTAGTAGTTGACCTGTAATTTAATGTACTTCTAATATGGTATATAACAGTTCTAAAGATGTGTTTCCTTTTGACACATCACTATCACACCCGCAGACAGCGGTGACAATGGGTGGAGTAATGTTCTCAAAACCAATCCAATGATGACTCATAAAGGCATGTGTGTGTGCACGCACACGCACACACGGGCAGGGGCACGGGTATTTCAATAATTGAACGCATTATTTATTTATTTATGGAAGTCGGACAGTTAGCGCTCCTTTGGATGTTGAGTCGAACACTATATGCAAAACTAGCGAGCTCTTGTCGTTCCCTTTGGGTGTTTTGGTTGTGAACCACTGGTCCGGGGACCACCAGTGCTCCCCCTTGCAGCTGGGGGTGGGCCATCAGTAACCAAATGGACCCCTATGGATATATAACTCTTGAAAGAGTCAAGATGAAACCAAATTTTATTTCACACTCAAGAGTTAAATTATATGTAAATATCTGTATGACTTCATTTTCAATGATCTACACAATTTGAAAATGTTGAAGAATTGTTCTTTTGACCAACGTTTTGCCAGTTTATCTCACCTAAATTGTAAACACAAACGTGAAAATCAATTACTTTTTGGGTCTGAGAGACTAAACTCGACATCAAACTGTGGTCCTTTGTGGCTAAAATGCTGAATAAATAGTGCGCCCTGGTATCACAAAAAAGGTTGAAAACAACTGTTGTAAACGTTTAGAGGTTTAGAGATGGAAAAAGGTGCTAGTACAGCTATAGCTCACTTCCGTTTAAGTAGATGGTTAAAATGGTTGTCTTGTGGCGTTTTAGCACCACATAAAGAGTTTCACTCTGAAGGTGCTTCCAAGTCCCTGCTTGCAGCACGTGTGTTCCTAAATGCGTTTCCCCGTTAGAAATGTGACCATTGGCTGCGTGCGTTTCTTAGCAGAGAATCCCTACCTGAGTACGGGCCTGTGTTGTTGGCTGCTGGATCCATGCCAACGCTCTGCAGGTAACTATGGCAGCGCTCTTTGTGCTCCTCCAGCGACGTGCGCTGCTTGTAGCTGCGGCCGCAGTAGTTGCACTTGTGCGGTTTTCCAACTAAAAAAGCAAGAGAGAGAGAAAGACATCAAAGAGGGGCGACTATTATTGAAATAATACGAGCCACGGTGCACCAACAACGGGCGCAGAGTAGACAGGGAGAGCGAAGAAACGGTGCAGGCAGGCAGACAGACAGACGGCATCCTCGGGGAAGGTGATGAAACACGGGGTTGTACGTAGTTGTAAACACTGTGAGGAGACACACGCAATACAACCGCACCACAAAAGGAACTGTAGCGAAAGCTACAAGTCTGTGATCATGGATGTTCCACTATAGGATTCCACGGTTCTGTCTGTATGTCTGGCGGAATGACAAGAAACGTGTGGGCGATGCAGTCGCGCGCGTGCAGGTTGTGCATGCACACACACGCACATACACACACATACACACAGATGCAGTTGTGTTCCATGTGAAGACGTAAACATTTTAGGGTGTGTTTTTTTTAACCCTACACAGCTCAATTTTCGTCACTTGCTAAACGAAAAAAACGTCTTTGAATAACTAGCCGATCTAAATAGCCGATCGACTATTTGAACTATTCAAAATGTTTTTCAAACAAGTGAAAAAAGGGGCAAAGATGTTTAGGAATAAGGGGGTATAGCAGTGGCATTCAACCGGTGGTCTAAATGATGGACAGATGGCAACCAAATGGACCCTAGGGGCTCCATTTTCGTTACCATCTAAACCCCTTATCCTAAACCCCTTATCATTTTTTTTTTACTATTTTCAACGTGCCAATCCATTGACACATTGTGAGCTTGTAGACTGGCCATTTAAACTATTGAAACATGTTCTTTTTTAATAGTTTCAAAAGGCAAAGAAGTTAAGGGATAAGGGGTTTAGCGGTAACGAAAATGGAGCCCTAGATCTGTAACTCTTGAGAGTGTTTAATCATTTAAAATGGTGCCCCTTATTGCTGAAAGATGACAACATAATGACAATATTCTCCGCTCAAATACTCCTCAAATTATACTACACTCCTCGGGGCAGTTTGAAACCAAATGGACCCTTACGGGCCATTTGGTTTCATTTCACGTTCTCAAGAGTTATTTCAATTATATTTCAACATCTGAATCCCTTACTTTTCAAGAATCTGCACGCTTAGAAAAAGTAGAGGAATTGTTGTTCTGACCAACATTTATCCAGTTTCTCTAAACATACACCTGTGCCTACGCGCACTGCATACACACACACACACACACACACACACACACACACACACACACACACACACACGCGCGCGCGCGCGCACGCACGCACACACACACACACAGTCTACCTTTCTTTGGTGTCTTTGGTCTATGGAACATACTGTACTGCTCACCCCCACAGCTGTGCCACAAGCCAACGTAAACCTAGGCCTACTACCTCAGCAGGGGCTCTGCTACACAGACACCCCATGGCGCGTATAGGAAACTAACTCCACTGCCAGACGCTATCAGACACACAGCTCTATGGAGGAGGGAGGTGGGGCAACCATGATTCACACCAGCACCCTCTCTTTTTTTTCCACTACAGTTGCCTCCACACAGCAGGGGTTAAGGTGGGAAGAAGGAAACGGTGATATCATCCAGGCACGTGGACCCACGTGGGTCAGTAGTCTGGGGCCGCCGCGCGCGTCTCCATTTACACGGCGCACACGGATCCTTGAACAGAAAATTTTCACAATCGCATTCCGCGATCGCTCTCAAAACTTGGGCGAAGTCTGACTATGGAGACTCTCAGACAGCAGTGACAATGGGTGTTGGTATAGTGTTTCTCAAAACCATCGCTAGTGACTCATAACTGCACTTGTTCTGCTCAGGGAACGAACGTGAGCTGAACATTTGAGGTCGGAGTTCGCTGTGTGTACGCGTGGTGTTTATTGAAGGCATATTGGTGGAAAGTACAGGTACCGGCATATACTGCAGGATTTACACACATAAGATCCCTGACATTCTTTTGTTGTGGCGGTACCATTTGACCTCTTAGCTACATGGATCGACAAATGCGTCATTCCCATTACTGATTCTGATAAATTCCATGACTCGTATATGTATGTTGACACCAGGGGTTTTCAACCTTTTTGATACAAGGGCTCACTATTTATTCAGCATTTGAGCCACGGACCATCACTTGAGGACATTTTAGCCCCACAGACCCTAAAACTCTAAATTTCTTTTGCTTTTGTTCACAATACCAAGCTGAATTTTCAGGAAAAAAACAGGCAAACAAACAGATCAAAATGACCATTAATGCTATAGTTGTGTAGACTTGGGTAATTCAGATGATGAAAAAAAAGGAAAAAAATGTTATGCTCTCAATAGTTAAAATATTTTAACTCTGAAGAGCGTAACATTTTTTCCAGGGGACCACCAGGAACCCTCTCAAGGACCACTGGTGGTCCCTGGACCTCCGGTTGAAAACTCCTGGTCTAGTAGGGACATTGAATCAATAGGCTCAAGTTATATTCCAAGTTCCTATTCAAACTATCAATTAAAAAAAAATGTCATGAATTAAAATTCCATGACTCTTCTGACTTATCTTTTTTCCTAATTAACATGTGTTGTGCCAATTATTTAGGGTTCCATTTACCACAGTGAAAAGGTTAACATGTGATTAAATTTGTCGTGTGTCACAAAATAACACAACGTGACATACTGTACATTCCGGTGAGCACAACTTCTTGACTAATTCATGTTCAGCGGTTACCTAGTCCTCCTCATATCTGCCATCCAGTAATCTTGCGGTCTGCGAATGACAGCAGAATTTTCGGCCGTGATTCATTTTAAAAATACATTCTATGAGTATGAATAGAAAAACGACAGGTCGTGTGGGTTTCAATATGTCTTGTCATCACGTGGGACGTAGTGAGTACTACTAGCAGTCACCTCACCGCTGCTGTAAAACCCTTTTTCACTCATAACAAAGATATGCTTTCTTGATTTCAGTCATTCATTCAAGTCGTTTTAACCAGGTATAGTAGTTCAGCGTTTATCGAGTTAACCAGGTTTTCACAGTGGGCGATGCCATGCCATACAGTACAAAATATGTACTGTATATTTGTCTGTGTGCGTTTTCTGTCTATCTTTGTCTCCGTCTCCCTTTCAGCACTAAAGGTTCTCTCTCTCACTCACCATCAGTCTCACACACTCACACATCTACGTATGTAGTTCTGAATACACCTGATAGGACTAACTCAATTATTTTCTTAGTGATTATTATATTGGTTGCTTTCTCCATTACTCAACGAATCAATGATACTTAAATACTAAGATATTACTTATAAATAAAACTATACTGTTATATACTGTTTTAGTGAGAATAATTCATCTACTAGCTCACAACGGATCACACCGTGGCTTGGTATGACCTTGTAAATTAGCTTTTAGACTTTGCAATTTCTTTTCAAAACACACTACTGTGGGCACCCCTGACAGTAAGAAGAATTTGCCTCTGCTCGCCCTTATTAGTCATACAAACACACTGGCACAAAAAACACTAACATACGCACACACAGACACGCACACACAAGTGCACACGCGCGACATGCAGAGGCAGACACCAGTACTCACGCAACAGCCCACGCATGACCTGCAGATCTGCCCTGGAAAGCCCTTTCAGAATCCCACTTTGGAGCTATTCTTAATCATGCAAATAACCTAAACTGTGCTCTCAAGATGCACTTGGGTGCTTGCATTTGGCTAGCAAACAGGAACTCGGGTGTATGTCCTCTGCCTTGCAAGAAAGTGCAAACCTTTCCGATGCAGGAACCGTTAAGTGATGTCTTTTACATGTTCGTACTGTGCAGTGCACACCTCAGGGTTTTATTCAGATTGATACTACGGGATTGAAGATCTTGCAGCAGTGATACTACACATGTTGTAATCATGTACAGTAGTGGGTTTTCAACCTTTTTTCATACCAGGGGTCCACTATTTATTCGGCATTTGAGCCACGGACCACCATTTGAGGACATTTTAGCCCTACAGACGCCAAAACTAAAGATTTGTTTTGCTTTTGTCCACAATTCCAGGCTGGATTTCAGATACAAAACATTCAAACATCACAACATCTTCTACATTCTGTAGTTGTGTAGACTCAGGCTATTTCAGATGATGAATATTTTAACTCTTGAGAGCGTAAAGAAAAGCGCCCGTGTCGCTTCGCGCCATGGGTGATGAAGCCGCACCCATACCATTTTCAGTTACAGGACTTTTAATGGGCAGTTAAACATCAATAATAACATCATTTTTTGAAGTTGCAACAGACACGCAGCATGCATAAAGCTAAAGGTCTGACTCAGAGAGTTTTCTGTTTTCAATGATGAAATGCTGTTGGTTTAGTGGTGACACAGCTGTAGTTAGTTAGTAGCAGTAGTAGTGTTTCAAATCATTTTAATTATAAGCACTTAAATTTGAAATATATTTGAAATTTGGGTCCTTTTGCATGACATCATGCTTGGTGGGGCAGTCAGGGAATTTAGGGGGGCATTGCCCCCCCATGCCCATGCCTATATCCGCCCCTGGATCAACTTTCGCTTTCGAGCGTGCTTCTTTCTTAACAGTACCGACTAACAGACGGACCAACAGGATTACTTACGTTAGCATCACAGTAAAGCCTTCAGTGTGTTAGTGTAACAGCGAGAATCAAAGTTTACTGCGTAGTCATCCATGCTAAAGATGTTTTTCTTCCAATGCAATTCACACTGGCAGCCAGGAGTCAGACACTGCATTCAGGCACCCTTGTCATCCTTAAAGGGATAGTTTGGAAGTCCTGTGGTGGGAGTTCTGCTCTGGTTCTGGTGAAATTCTAATTAGTTTTGGTCATTTTTGGGACCACTGGGGACCACGCAGTAAATGTGAATGTATTTTTGTCCATTTTATCACTACGCCCAGAAAGTAGTTCCATGAAAGGGGGTCAAAAATGTAATATTTTTAGAAATATTTAACAACACAAATTAAGTTTTGTGTATTCGTTTACTTTTGCTGCGTGGCCCCAGGGACACCCGCAAAATGACCGGAACTACTTAATATTGACCAAAACCAGAACAGAACTCCCACCACGGGACTCTAGCAATCAATGGGCAGGATTTAATACAACTTGGGTTCCAAAAAGCCAAACTAACGCCGCTTCTCATCCGCATCAACTCTCTTTGCTCTTATCATCGTTGTGTTTCCACGCCTAAACCTCTCTTTCCATGCTTTACTTCCCCTCTCTGCACTTACACACCTGTTTGGATGGCAGGGCTCCAGGCTGCTGCCCGGTGCCAACTTCTGCCAAGGCCAAGCGCCATGCAAGGAAGACAAAAGGGAGGAGGTCACTGACTCATTTCACTGTAGCCATGTCTCCCACCTCCACTACCAACCACCTCCACCACCTCCTCTGCTGCTTCCACATACTTCACATAGTGTTCTGTACTTCCCCTGGATCAGACCACCTGCCTTATCTGAGGGAGTTACAGTAGCGGTTAGACTTTCACTGATGAAAAAGGTGCACATGGGAGAGGCGGATTCTGCGTGATTAAAAGAAAAGGAAGTGAAAACGAGTGAGAAAAAAATAAAGGTCACGATCACTCATGGAAAGCGGCGGAAAGAGAGACCGAGAAAGGGAGAGTGAGGGAGAGAGATGGGTCTAGTTTCTTTAAAAAATGAGATTATTGTAACCTCAGAACTGCAATGTAGAGAAAAATGTATACGAATGGTTTTCAACCTTTTGGATACCAGGTCCCACTATTTATTCAGAATTTGCCCCATACCACGGACTGAGATGAGGGTCTTCTCTAGTGTTGTAGTTCTCAAGACACTGTTTCGCCCAGTCTCAAGACACATTTTCGTTGTCTCTGTCTTGTTTTTGTCTCGCCCTCAATTGTCTTTTGGACTGGCTGCTCTGCACTTCATTTGTCTTGGGCAATATATCGGTATTACCGTTTATCGCGATATTGGAAATCAATACCGAGTAATATCGTTGGGTCTATAAAAAATATCGAATACCGAATATCGTCAAATACCGACGTTATACTGTATTCCAGTGGTTTTCAACCAGTGGTCCTTGAGAGGATTCCAGGTGGTCCTCAGCTAAGTTGTTTAACCAGATGTAACTCTTGAGAACGTAAAAATGAAACCAAATGGACCCTTGCGGGTCCATTTGGTTTCATTTTTACACTCTCAAGAGTTAAAATATTCATCATGTGAATTAGCCCCAAGTCTACACAACTAGAAGATGAATGGTCATGGACAGAAGCAAAAATAAATCTTTAGTTTTGGGATCGGTGGGATCAATTCTGAGAACTAGGTGACTGGTGGAACGTGTCCAACTCTGATTGAACGCCATCTAATGGCCAGTACCGGTAATATCGAATATCGAGCTAATTAACATGTTATCAATACCGATATTAAAAAATCAATACCGCCCAAGACTAGCTGCTCTGCACTTCATTTGTCTCGCGGTCTCATCCTGGGCCCTCAATGTTTTAGTCTTGGTCACGATCTCGGAGCAAATGTCTCGCGTCTCTTTCACCACTGAGACTAGTCGAGGCGAGACAATGCGAAGGAAATGTTCTATATCCATCGTGCGGACTGAGGAGCCGATTCATGAAGGCAGCTGTCTTATACAGAGAGCAGCGATGGATTGCTAGTATTGTACGGAAATAACTCTCTGCAATGTGTTATGTTGTACTATTACTACAGAACAATCAAAAATTGGCTTTTTGGCCTCAACCTCTCTAGGTCTCGTCCTCGGTCTCGACTAGGACTTGGTCTTGTTCTCCACCCCTCTAGGTGCTATACTTGACCCCCAGATCTTGGTCTTGTTTTGGGACTCGTCTTGTCACTAGTCTTGTCACCGCGTTCCAAATTATTATGCAAATCATGTTTTTGTTTGATTTTCCAACATATTTGATGCAAATGATGATCAGCATAATTTTCAAGTCATTAGCTGTCAATTCTTATTTCAAATGTTATTGAACAAACCTCCTAATGAAAACAGAATTTAGGAAATAAATTAAAAACTTAAAAAGCTCTGTTCCAAATTATTATGCACATCATAGTTTCAAGACATTTTCTAGTTTGTAAAGAACTGAAAATAGTAATTTGTTGAATTCATAGCAATAATGAGGTCATATGTACTGGGAAAAAAAGCTATTTCAATCCAAAACATGTTAACAGGTCCAGTTACATGTTAACATGGGACCCCTTGTTTGATAGCAGCTTGCGTCCATCAAACTTGTGAGTTTATGGAGAGTTTCTGCTTGAATGTCTTTGCAGGATGTCAGAACAGCCTCCCAGAGTTTCTGCTTGGATGTGAACTGCCTTCCACCCTCATACTGTACATGAAGACCAATTTTCAAACAGTCTTGTTCACTGATGAGTGCCGTCCAATAAGGCTGCGACGTCAGCAAGTAGGTGGTGGAGTCATGTTCTGGGCCGGAATCCTAGGGGAAGATCTGGTCGGCCCCTTTAGGGTCCCTGAAGGTGTGAAAATGACTTCTGCAGAGTATGTTGAGTTTCTGACTGACCACTTTCTTCCACTGTACAAAAGCGAAGAATCATGCTTTCTGAAACAAAATCATCTTCAAGCACGACAATGCACCATCTCATGCTGCAAGGAATACCTCAGCTTCATTGGCTGCTATGGGCATAAAAGGGGGAAAAAATCATGGTGTGGCCCCCCTCCTCCCCTCCCCCTGACCTCAATCCTATTGAGAATGTGTGGAGCATCTTCGAGCGAAAGATCTAAAGGGGCCGACCAGGTCTTTCCCTAGGACTCCGGCCCAAAACATGACTCCGCCACCTCCTTGCTGACGTCACAGCCTTGTTGGGACATGGTGGCCATGCACCAACCATCCACTACTCCATCCATCTGGACCATCCAGGGTTGCACGGCACTCATCAGTGAACAAGACTGTTTTGAAAAATGGTCTTCATGTACAGTATGAGGGTGGGAGGCAGTTCACATCCAATTAGCAACTCTGGGAGGCTGTTCTGACATCCTGCAAAGACATTCAAGCAGAAACTCTCCATAAACTCACAAGTTTGATGGACGCAAGCTGCTATCAAACAAGGGGTCCTATGTTAGCATGTAACTGGACCTGTTAACATGTTATGGATTGAAATAGCTTTTTTCCCAGTACATATGACCTCATTATTGCTATGAATTCAATAAATTACTATTTTCAGTTCTTTACAAACTAGAAAATGTCTTGAAACTATGATGTGCATAATAATCTGGAACAGTGCGAAACGCACTTTTCCAAGTTTTTAATTTATTATCTAAATTCTGTTTTCATTAGTAGGTTTGTTCAATAACATTTGAAATAAAAATTGACAGCTAATGACTTGAAAATTATGCTGATCATCATTTGCATCAAATATGTTGGAAAATCAAACAAAAACATGATTTGCATAATAATTTGGAACGCGGTGTAGTCTTGTCACACATAGCAGTGGTTTTCAACCTTTTTCATACCAGGGCCCACTATTTATTCAGAATTCTAGCCATGGACTGCCATTTGTTGACATTTTAGCCCCCCCTCCAGACCCCAAAGTAAAGATTTCTTTTGCTTTAGTACACAATTCCAGGCTGGATTTCCGGGGAAAACAAAACGGTCAAACATACAGATCAAAATGACCATTGATCTTCTACATTCTATCGTTGGCCTAAAAGAGTTACATCTGCTTAACCAACTTTGCATCATTTAGCCTGGACGACCACCTGGAATCCTCTCAGGGACTACTGGTGGTCCCCTGGACCACCTGTTGAAAACCCTTGACATATAGGCACTGCACAAGAGTACACCCCCGTTCTCCCCCCACCTCGACGCCCAGATAGGAAAGTGGGTTACAGTTAAAGAGCTCCTCCATGCATCTCTCAATAGAGTTTCCTCCCTTAGAAGTTGCGAGCCGAGAGCAAGTGAGAAACGTGTCCTTCCTTGGTGACAAACCACAACTGAAACAGAGAAGGCCCGGGTGCCGCGTCTATCCAAACTGTAAGAGATGGCGCCTGTGCTATAGGCACTTGTGGTGGCTGTGGCCGCCGCTGCTGCCGCTGACATAAGCAGGCACACGGGTCACACAGGCGCAGAGCGCTCCACAGTGACCTATTAATGGAGACGTCAATGCATGTGTCTATGTGTGTATGCGGACGGAAACCGTGTCCAAAAGAATTGTTACTTGGTAATGGAATTTCACTAAAGAGCCGGAGAGACACAAGCAACGTCTTTACTGAATGATTTAGCTATACCAATTTAACTTTTTTTTTTTTTTAACAAAAGCAAACAGTCCTACACTTATTCTATAACTGACGCAAGTCATGAGTCATGATCCACTGGGAACGGAATTCAGTCTTACCATTAGTTTTATTCACTTTTCTGTCGAACACAATGCAGACTCACTTTGCTGGCAAAACATAACCTCTGATCGAGAACAATAGTCTGTTGCCCATAACAACCGCACTATTAAAACAATGATTTCATTAATATTTTTTATATATAATCGGTAAAATGCTGAAATGCTGCTGCTTATGCAGGCCTGACATGCAGAGGTGCAACTTTAAGCTAACTTCAATGTAATTTAAAGTGTTTCCCACAGGCTTGAATGATGGTATGTAAGATAAAGCAATGCATAAAGCAGAAGAGAAAGAAGAGTGTGTAGACCCCTCCCCACATCTAAATGACATTATATATGACAGGATATGTGGGGCAGGGGCTGCCTGTCATTTGTGGTTAAACATAGTGAAATGTCATTATATCCGTGTCGCAACATAATACTAGATATTACAGTATCTAGAATCTCTATATTGTAATGTAGCATATGTATGCACATGCAATGGCATGCATGTTAATGCAGATTGCCACCAAAAATGGCCCCGAGAAGAAGGAAGAAGGAGAGGAGATGAGAACAAATGAAAGAAAACAAGATCTGATTCTGGATAGGCCAGTGGTTTTCAAGCTTTTTGATACCAGGGCCCGCTATTTATTCAGCATTTGAGCCACGGACCACCATTTGATGACATTTTAGCTCCCAAAACTAAAGGTTTGCTTTTTGTCCACAATACCAGGCAGGATTTCAAAAACAAAACAGTCAAACATACAGATCAAAAATGAACATTAATCTTCTAAGTTTTCTAGTTACATTCACTCATTCCATCACTTAGCTGGGAACCACCTGGAACCCTCTCAAGGACCACTAGTGGTCCCCAGACCACCTGTTGAAAACCACTGGGATAGGCTATTCATATGACTGACCTGCATGCGTGCGTAGGTGTCCGGTCAGCGCGTCGCGCCTCCGGCAGGCGTAGTTGCAGAAGGGACACTTGAAGGGTTTCTCCCCTGTGTGCAGCT
The DNA here is from genome assembly GCA_039105355.1 of Benthosema pterotum. Lineage (NCBI taxonomy): Eukaryota > Metazoa > Chordata > Actinopteri > Myctophiformes > Myctophidae > Benthosema > Benthosema pterotum. Next base: position 6,476,852 of record CM076978.1, read on the forward strand.
TGACGTGTCTGAGCAGGTTGCCTTTCTGAGTGAAGGAGACCCCGCACTGGTTACACTGGAAAGGCCTGTCGCCTAGAAAACACACAGCCACCACCACAACACAGGAAGTCAGTCATCATGTGTATGTGCCTAATTCTGACAGTTTTATTATAGTTGGCTTTGTTTTGGTCGCTGTTAAAAGTAAATGTGCAGATAGATTGTAAAAATGAAAGGAGAAAAATAGGCACTTGTATTGTCGATCAGCATCTTCTGACAAGACTGAATTGGTGAAGCAGAAGCCGTATCAAATCAGATGTTGTAGGCTACTCAAAGTGACACATCGTCCTAAAAATCCACTGTTTTATTATAACTTCTGAATGCTAAGGTGAAGCTGCTCACACTCGCATCTCCACCTGTCTGCACAGCACTCCTTTTTTGTTGTGCGTGTGTGTGTGTGTATACATGCCTGGGTGTTTCTCTGTCTGCGTGTATGGGCGGCTGTGCATGCGTATAAGTGTGTGCATGTATGGACGGAAGAGTCACTCCCCCCACCCTCGATCCTCTGACACTATCAGTCACAATAACAGTCAATGGGACAGTCACTGGGCACATTATGGGCCCTGAGAAAAGTGCTTGAGAAGTTACATACAGTATTATCAGGATAAATGGATCACACATTGAACTGAATAGGATTCGGGTTTCATTCAATTGAATTTAAACTACATAAAGGGTGTGGGGATCAAAGACAGGAAGGCAGGTTGTCAAACATGTCTGCACTTCAACATGATCTTATTCAAACTTAACTTGAATACAAACTCGAATATAAACCGTGGCTACTATACAATCGATTCACACACGTCCCCTATTGTTCCCTTTGTTGTCTGTATCCAGGAAAACTGTCTGATACGTAACCGCTGTAGGCCTCTCTTCTTCTTGAAGCGCATCTCTTTTTTTTCTCTCTTTCTTATAAAGCAAATATGCGGCCGTTTAGAAAAGCGAAACACGATCCCGGGTGCTGTGACGACCGGAGCCTAGTTGTGGCGTCACTTTTTGAAAAGGCTCAGGAACAGGTTGCGGGAGATTTGGGGATTTTTTTTTCTCCTCACCGTACCCTGATAATGAATCCAGACCTGTGCTATTATTGTCTTTGAACAAACAAGCAAAAAACCTTTCCACGCCCAAGAAGAAAAGAAAAGAAAGAAAGAAAGAAAGAAAGAAAGAAAGAAAGAAAGAAAGAAAGAAAGAAAGAAAGAAAGAAAGAAAGAAAGAAAGAAAGAAAGAAAGAAAGAAAGAAAGATAACTGATTAGTGACTCACTCTGCATAAGGGAAAAGGATTCTCAAGCAGATAAGTGGACTGTAGGAGGAGGATGTTCCACATGCTCTCATTACGCATTCCTTCAAATCTAGGGACTCCACTATGGACGATTTTGTGAACGATTTATCACCACGTCACACTCACCCCAAAATAAACATTTTAAAAAATATACAAAATCGAATATTTTGTCATAGTCAAAAAATTAGTTAAATTTAGTGCTTTTAAATTCAATTAGTTTAACTCAGTGGTTTTAATTTTTTTTCATACCAGCGCCCACTACTTATTCAGAATTTGAGAATTTGACCACCATTTGATGACATTTTCACTCCAAAGACCCAAAATTAAAGATTTCTTTTGATTTTTGTCCACAATTCCAGGCTGGATTTTGCAAAAAAAAAAAGTGTAGATTTATTACTTAAGTGGTGATAATTTAGATGATGTATATTTTAACTCTTGAGACTTAAAAGCAGTTACATCAGCTTAACCAACTTTCAATCATTTACCTGGGGGACTACCTGGAAGGCTCTCAAGGACCACTGGTTGAAAACCACTGGTTTAACTGACTGTTGTAGCCCCATTACCATTAATAAAACGGCATTTAAAAAAAAAAAAAGACGTACCGCTGGGAATCCGACTTCCTGGGTCGGACGTGCCGTCCCGCCCAGACATCCTGTCCTCCAGGTTGTTGTTGGGGCTGTCCATCATGGGTTCCTCCAACCCGGAGCCTTCCTCCCCTCCGCTGTGGAGCATGTCCTCTGCTGCTGGGCTGCTCCGGTCAGCCTCCTCTTCCTCCTGCTCCTGCTTGATTGTCGGCTCTGCAGGGAGGAAGAGACAGTGATAGGTTGAGTCAATGTAAGTGTGAGTGCCTTGGATTCCTTCAAACCCCGCTCTCGAAGAGCACTTATAGGCAGGCGGCTGCAAACTATATCCACTTAAAAAGATTGACCTTTTTCCACATTTTTACTTTTTTCACCTTTATTTTCTGTAAAATGATGTACTGTATAGCAGTGGTTTTCAACCTTTTTCATACCAGGGCCCACTATTTATTCAGCATTTGAGCCACGGACCATTTTAGCCCCACATTCCCCAAAACTAAAGATTTCTTTTGTTTTTGTCCACAATTCCAGTCTGGATTTCCGGGAAAACCAAACAGACTTGGGCTGATTCAGATGATGAATATTTGAACTCTTGAGAATGTAAATATGAAACCAAATGGACCCTCAAGGGTTTTGTTTTTACCCTCTGAAAGAGTTACATCTGGTTAGCCAACTTCCATCATTTAGCCTCTCAAGGACCACTGGTGGCCCCCGGAGCACTCGTTGAAAACCTCTGATGTATATGATAAATGTGTATAGCTGTAGGTTTGTTGATAATTAATAATTGAACATGGAGGACCTGGACCTAAACAAACCTTGGCTGGCTTTATCCACCTAGCAGTTTTTGTAATTGTTTCATTGAAATATACACATAACCTATAGACCTGCGCAGTGACGTCACCGCCCGGGTTCCGGAAGTGTTTTCCCCATTCATTCTTTTCATAGACTTTTCGAAAATAATTTATATGAAGACGATTTTGAAGATTTTCGTGAAAGCGTACAAATGGAACAGAATGGACCCGAAAGCGGGTCCATTTAATCCCATTTGTACACTCTCAGAAAGAGGTCCTAAAAAGAAAAATCATTAACATAGTGAAACACAACTTGATGATGTCAAGTTGTGTTTCACCATGTTAATGATTTTTTTTCAGACTTCCAGTTCTAGGAAACACAGATGGGGGGAACCTTTTTATCATGTCTGCACAACATCTCTAAAGTATTTTAATGACATGGTAATATGTTGAAAATGGGTGGAATTTCCCTTTAAGTCCGAACGTTCTTCAAGGTGGCAGTTATTCAGTTTGGTTTGGACTCGCAGCAGCCTGAACTCCCACATGACGTCAGGGGAGAAGTGCCCCATGAATGAATGAATGAATGAATGAATGAATGAATGAATGAATGAATGAATGAATGAATGAATGACCAATACATCTTTGCCCAAGTCATAGGGGCTTGAACTCAACACAATGTGTTTTCTCTTGGCTACAGTTATACTGATAAGATAATCGTACAATATACTGTATCTACATATGATTCTTTTCTCCATACCCAAGTTAAAATAAGAGAGAGAGAGAGAGAGATAGAGGGAGTCACAGAAACAGGCTGGTCTGGTTCCTGCCTTGCTGGCTCTCCCTGGGGAGAAGGGGAGTGTCTGACGCAGGCAGGTGCTCTGTGCCCTGTGGCTTTCCACTTGACTGGCAGTGGGAGACCGGCTGGATGACTGGAGGGAGGAGGAGGGACTCTGGAAGGAGGGCAGGAGGGGTGTGTGTGTGTGTGTGTGTGTGTGTGTGTGTGTGTGTGTGTGTGTGTGTGTGTGTGTGTGTGTGTGTGTGTGTGTGTGTGTGTGTGTGTGTGTGTGTGTGCGTGTGTCTGTGTGTGTGGGCGGAGGAGAGAGGAAGAAGGGGTAGTATGGTCGGGGCGATGAGAAGTGGTTGTAGAGTATTTAACGTCTACCACAGTCCACACTTAAGTGTCGTTAGTGTGGCATTTACACATAAATGGCAGGTGTGTGGAAAACTGGCGATAGACTTTTCATTGTGTGGTCCTTCGAGCCGGATGTGTGTAGTTGTGTAGACTTGGGGGCTAATTCAGATGATGATGGATATTTCAACTCTTGAGATGTAACTCAAAAGAGTTACATCTGGTTAACCAACTTTCCAGGTGGCATGACGAACTTTCCAGGTGGCATGACGAAAAAAAAGTATTTTCACCCTTTATTTCCACACTATTTTAACAATTGACTAAGTTGATTCTGCCTCAATATGTAAAAAAAAAAGACAGCAGATCTACAAGTTTGTGATGTGTCATGTTGTGAGATCATGGCTAAGGGGTTAGAGACATACGATATGCACACTCGCCTGGTTGCAAATTGCTTCACGATCCTCATGACAGCTGCTTTCCAATTGGCCCGAGAATCGGCCACTTAGAAGACGCTGCAGCCTTTTTTTTTCTCTTGCGCCTCTCTCTCTCTCTCTCTCTCTCTCTCTCTCTCTCTCTCTCTCTCTCTCTCTATCATCTTGAGAATCATTGTGTGACTCAAAAGAGCAACCGAAGGAGGCTCCACACATTCTTGCGCAAAGTGTATGGGAGAACCTGATCTCGGCTCCAAGCATCTTACGACGCCGGGGCCCAGCCCTTCCCGATCCTGACCAGCCTGTTTTTCTGAGAGATCTGTGAGACTTCGCTGGTATTAATCACAGGGCCGAGCCTGAAAACGGTCGTAACGCAACATCAAAGCGGTATAGCATCTCCTCCTTTTTGCATTCCCTTGTCCCCTCGAGCTCTGAGCCTCCAGTCACTCCGGAATGCGTCTGTCACTCAAAGAGTGGCTTTTTCCTTTAGAAAAGAAACACTTTCCCCCCCAATAAGCACTTCTGTAGCTGGTTTGCATGCCTCGCGTCAAAACTCCAGGCAACGCTCCAGGCAACTTTACAACCCTCTCTCATCACCCTACCATACCCCCTTGTCCCTCTCTATTGCGACTATAATGTACATGTATACTAGCAGGGCCAAAACTGAACTAGGAAATAGTTGTAATATGTTGTCATGGCCGCATCTCGAATCTACATTATTATGGCCAAAGACATGGTTATGGCAAAACTTAAATTAAAATATAGCTGCAAGCAGCAATAAAACGGGATCAAGCAAGCAGCAATAAGGAGTAAGAACAATACGCACAAATAAGCCATAGAAACATGGGAGCCTGAACTTCAGAAATACATCAGGTAATTATGGGAGCAGGGCAGGGTTTTTGATTCCTGCCCTGACTGACTCACAATCTGGTGTGACTGAGTGAATGATTGGTGAGCTGTGAGTGAGTGGTGAACTGAGCTATGAACTGTCATTAGTGACAACATGGCCGAATAGTGACAGTCAAACAGCCTTGCCCAGCCATGAGGCCCATAGGGCAGGTGCCTATCTCCTGTTTCTGTAGCATGAGGCAGCTTGATGTACAAGTACACCCTCTGGACATGACGCTAGTATGACACAGGGTCTTACCCCCAATCCAACCCTTGATGCTGAGTGCCAAGCAGGGAGGCATTGGATCCCGTTTTTAGAGCCTTTGGTATGACCCGGCCGGGAATCGAACCCCGGCCTCCCAGTCTCAGGGCGGACACTCTAACCACAAGGCCACTGAGTTGCTGAATGAGTAAATGATTGGTGAGCTGTGAGTGAGTGGTGAACTGAGCTGTGAACTGTCATTAGTGACAACATGGCCGAATAGTGACAAAACACAACATGGCCGAATGGTGACAACCACCATTACATTGAGTTTTACCCTGGGTTACACATAGAACCATGAACTTAGATGTAGAAGACCACATGAGATTGTGCATGATTGACTCATATTACTAGGTGTCCGTGCCGGGATTTGAACCCAGGAACTCTCATTTCCAAGTCATGCGCTCTACCAATGAGGCTACCCAACAGACACAAGACGTACTGGAAACAACACACACATTCAGTGGACTGCTTGGTAAATGGTGCATTTATATAGCGCCTTTATCCAAGGCGCTTTACATAGATTGTGCATCACATTCACCCATTCACACACACATTCATACACTGATGGCAGTGGGACAGGGACACATCGACACTAACTCTGCAGGAGCCCGGGATCGAACCGGCAACCTTGTGGTTACCATCCGGTTACTCTACCTCTGAGCCACTACCGCTCCTTAAATATGCACAAATAAGCCATAGAAACATGGAAGAAATACATCATGTGATTGTGGAAACACAGCAGGGTTTTTGGAGACTCAGACTTTGTATTGTCAGCAGTGGGACTTGAACCCTCAATCTTGTGTTCCGAAGTCAGGCACCCTACCGACTGAGCTATCCAGGCACAATGATTTGCTTAGTTGTTGTCATCAATGAAACAACCCAACAACACGCCACCAAGCAGTAAGCAATATGAACAATATGCACAATTCAGCAGTCCGAGGGTGGAGCTTAGTGGTCAAAGTGACAAATGGAAACAAGTTCCACATGCTTATTCCTCTCACACAATCTGGCACAATGTACTTGCTCCAGTGTTGCCAGAGAGAAACAAGCAGAAGAAGACTCTTCACAAACGAGCAACTTTCATTGGCTTATAAAAACGTCATTTTTTAATGAAAACAAATTTGCTTCTGAAGTTTTGTCCGGATGGGGCCAAAGTTCTCATGTAGCAGGTGTCATGCAAATTGATCAAAAATCCAGGCATAAAATCAGGCATGAGCATTTTTCAAACTGCTTAAAATGGCAGACACTCTGGGGGTGGAGCTTACCAGTCGAAATTACAGATGTGTTCCACATGAATCAAGGAACGTGTAGAAACAAGTCCCATGATTTTAAGCCAAACGAAGCCTGAGTTATGCTTGTTCAAATGTTTCAGTTTCAAAGAATTGCTATAGCGCCCCCATTTGAGCGATTGGAGCAAGACTGGTTTTAGTGTTATTTGGCATCCCCTCTACCAAACTGTAAAATCTCATAAACAGATTACTTTGCATGTGTAGATTAGGGATAATAGAAGAATTTTCACAAACAAGCAATTTTCATTGGCTCGTAAAAACATCATTTTTTTCACTGAAAACAAAATTCACACTCATTTCATGTTTGTATGGCTTCAAAGTTCATATGTAGGTCATTGTTATGCATTTTGATCAAAGATTGTAGGAGAAGAGACATTTTAACTGTTTTACATATGATTAAAGATGGCGGCTCATCTAAAGGTCAGAGGTCAAAAGTCAGAATACAAAAGTTGTTTGACATAAGCAGACGCATAAGTGAATATAAGTTACATTTCTGAGAGTCGAGCAGTTCATGAGTTATGAGTGTTTAAAGTTTGCAATTTCAGTTGAGTGCTATAGCGCCACCATTTGACCAGTGGTCACAGGCTTCGCATCATCACCGTTTGGCATCACCCTCTACCAGATTACCAATTTTCGCGAAAACCGACTGCACGGTTCAGCCAGAACAGCTATTTCTGGCGGAAGAAGGAGAAGGAGAAGGAAAAAAGAGACAGAAACAAGAAGGGATCAAGTCCACTTCGTGGACTGCTTGATCCCTTAATAATAATCAATGTCATGAATTATTAAAAAACTATTTTAAGTTTTGAATGCATTAATTGCAAATGGTGATCTAATAATTCAGTGATATACAGTATTTTCTGCCTATTCAGCTTGAAACGGAATAGGCCGAAAATGCATATTGGCTGCCATTTTCTGCAGCCAAACGTATACTTGTATATATCTTTGTTTATAGGTTTCCGGATATCATACGGGCAGCAGTTGACAGTGTTGTCCTCTGCTAGGTTTGATGTTTTTGTTTGACGCTGTAATATGATCAAGAATGGCATTCATTTATGGAAATGTGTTGGTCCATGAAGCGCGAGAGGCCAGTAGTTCAGCTGATCTATTCCAGTGTTAGTGTGTCTGATCACTAAGGTCTCGGAGGCACTTGCCCATCGGGCAAGTGCAAGTCAGGTTCTACTTGCCCTCAGCTCATAGTCACTTGCCACCAAAAATATATTGTAAATTTTGCAGATGTAACTCTTGAGAACATAAAAATGAAACCAAATGGACCCTTGCGGGTCCATTTGGTTTCATTTTTACACTCTCAAGAGTTAAAATTCATCATCTTAATTAGCCCAGGTCTACACAACTATGTGTAGATGAAAATGTAGAAGATTAATGGTCATTTTGATGTGTTAATTTGCCTGTTTTGTTTCCCAAATCCAGCCTGCAATTGTGGCTAGCTAGAAAGCAGGGAAAGACACAGGCAGAGTGCAATGACTGCCTTCAGGACAAATTTATCTTGTGTTGTGTTATAGTGCACTAAGTTGCACACTTGCCCGATCGGGCAACCAAGTAGCAGTCTTCACTTGCCCCACCATTTTTTTTTAACTTGCCCCGGGCAAGCGGGCAAGTGTTAGTGTCAACCCCTGGTTAGTATGTCTGATCACTGAGGAGCACGTCTTACTGTACTTGTTTGGTGCATTCCCTCTGCGCTGTAGTCAACATACAGTAATGTACTGTACATGTGGTATGCAGGATGACATGTGGATGAACTGACATTCCTGTTCTGCGTTGACTTCAGTAAATATGCCTTTAATGGTTTTGACGTGTGGACTTCCCTAGGATGATTCAGGTGTTGTTTATTGTGAAATACTGAAGATTTATGGACTACGATATGGTATGTAAGAAGTAGAGAGAGGGAGAGAGAGAGAGAAAGAAAACAAATAATTGTTTAAATGCCTGCCACAATATCCCCTATATATCAGTGGTTTTCAATGTTTTTGATCCCAGGGCCCATTATTTATTCAGCATTTGAGCCACGGACCACCATTTGTTGACATTTTAGCCCCACAGACCCCAAAACTAAAGATTTATTTTTGCTATTGTCCACAATTCCAGGCTGGGTTTTGGAAACAAACCAGTCAAACACACAGATCAAAAATTACCATTAATATTCTACATTCTGTAGTTGTGTAGACTTGGGCTAATTCAGATGATGAATATTTTAACTCTTGAGATTGTAAACATGAAACCAAATGGACCCACAAGGGTCCATTTGGTTTCATTTTTACGAAAGTACAGTACATCTAGTTAACCAACTTTCCATCATTTAGCCTGGAACTCTCTCAAGGACCACTGGTGGTCCCCAGACCACCTGTTGAGCACCCCTGCTATATATCAAAAATCAAGTGATGCTCACGTATTTGCAATTAAACGTGAAGTAGTGGGCCATGAATAGCACATTTCTGTTAAGCGTAATCGATCTACCGATCTTACTACAGTACATGCAAACTACCTGCCACCCTGCCACGGGGTGTAATTCTACTCTACCACTGTATACACGAGTTGTACATTTATGCCAGAAAGAACGCCACTGCCACGACTATTGAAATACAAATTTGCGTTCAAAAGCGTTTGCGAGTTCAGAAGCCGCGACGGTGCGAAACCCGACACCGCCCCGGCGTTTATTTTCATCAGAAGTAGACGAAGGTTGGGTTCTTGTGTTACAAAAGCCTTGAGAGAAACAAATCGTGTTGAGCAACAACCTCTGGGATGACAACAGCCTCTTATCTGTGAAAAGTATCTACCCCGTGGGACCAGGCCCTTTTAACACTGCTCCTTGTATCTCTGACCTATGTGGGAAACCGGCTTCCCTTTTTCTCTCTGTGTGTCCCCTCTCACTTTCCTTCCCCTTTTTTTGGTTTACATAGCATGATCACAGTGACACAGTGGCCGACAGTACCAGGCCCTTGGGCTATACTCCTAGTACCAAACAATGTTGTAATGCAGTGGTTTTAGCCCCACAGACCCCAAAACTAAAGATCTATTTTGCTTTTGTCCACAATACCAGGCTGGATTTGGGGAAACAAATCAGGCAAACATACAGATCAAAATTACCATTAATCTTCTACATTCTCTAGTTGTGTAGACTTGGGCTAATTCAGATGATGAATATTTTAACTCTTGAGAGTGTAAAAATGAAACCAAATGGACCCGCCAGGGTCCATTTGGTTTCATTTTTACGTTCTCAAGAGTTACATCTGGTTAAGCAATTTAGCTGGGGACCACCTGGAACCCTCTCAGGGACCACTGGTGGTCCCCAGACCACCTGTTGAAAACCCCTGTTATAATGGACCAAATGTCGCATGCGTTCCATAATGTCAAACTAGGGCATGGGCAATCCATTGATAGTGTGATATTGATGACAAGTGTGAATGTGTGATTATATTCAGTAAGGTCAAGAATAGGGCCTCTGTCCAGCTCTGTGTGTCCCCATTAAAAACTTGCATTGGCAGCTACGAGTGTGTGGCTATACATTTTTTCCTTTAGTCTACTTTGCTGTTGGCTGGCACCTCATAAGGAACGGTGTGCGGTGCATCTCTGCTTCTACAGCCTCTGTAGAGCCCTACCTGGGCTGGGCAGAACTCTAGATGAGAACTCTAGGTTTTGCTGGCTGCACTAATCCAGTGTTGGTCAATATTACTTAGGAAAGTTCTTTACTTTACTCGTTACCCCTTAGACAAAGTAATATCATTACTTTACTTATTACTGGAATCGAAGAGTAATATATTACATATTAATGTTTTTATATTACTTTCCCAAGTGCTCAACTCTGCAGGACATCTACAACACACGGGTGACCCGCAGGGCGCTACAGATCGCAGGCGACACCACCCACCCTACGCACGGCTTCTTCAACCTCCTCCCATCAGGGAAGAGACTGAGGAGCCTCCGGGCAAGGACCAGCAGGTTGAACGATAGCTTCGTTCACCAAGCCGTCAGGATGCTGAACTCCCTCCCACTCCCTCGCACTGCGCACGCCACTGTGCACGCTCCCACTCCGCACCCCCCCATGCTGCCACTCCTCCCCCCTCCCACGGTGGGAGTGCACGCGCACACACGCACACGCTGAACTCCCTACACACACATGCACACGGACGCTGAACTTTCAACTACCCACTGCCCCTTACACATGCACACACACTCACGCACATGCACGCACTCACACATGGTCAAACACACATACAACTGAAGGACTGGATCGAACTGCTGCTATCCTATCCTATCCTATCTTGCACATGTATACCTCACCTCATAGTAAGCTATATGTTGTTTTTAGTTGTAGCTATGTACTGTAGTCTTGTATATAGCTCTAGATTTTTAGCTGTAGTATACTGTAGTTTCTAGTAGTAGTTTTTAGTAGTTGTATATGTCCTGTCTAACTGTCTGTTAGCTTCACACTACTGCCACTTTATCACACCTGGTTAGCCAAGCACCCTCACCTCAGTTAGGGGCACTGTTCGCACCTTACTGGTCTGCTGCACTACTGTTTGTCTCGTCTATTGTCTCGACCTTGTCTTATTGCACTGTCTATTGTCTTGACTATTGTCTATTGCACTGTCTATTGTCTTGACTATTGTCTATTGCACTGTCTTGTCTATTGCACTGTGGAGAATGGAAACGCTATTTCATCCCTGTATATGTCCTGACATACACTGGAGTGACAAATAAAAAACCTTGAACCTTGAACCTTGAACCTTGAACTCCCACCTTTGAAAAAATAGAGATGTACAACATCAATCTGTTTAGCGAGCTCTTTTTAGAACTGAATCCAATTTATTGGAATAATAGTCACCAATCCCACAAACTGCACCTGAAAACAAAGCCAACAGAATCTGGCATTGTAAATGTCTTTCTTAGATAAAAAAGGCAGAGAGAAGCAATGGGAACATTTTAACCTTGAATTACAAAACAGTCCTGCAACTAACAAAACCAGATTTCGAAATTTGTCTCTTTGACTTTTTAAACTTTTTCACAATTGTTTTCAAGGACAGTTGAGGTCTTGTATTTAAAAATAAATCAATACAAAATAAAGCCGCAAGCGATTTTAGTGTACATAATGCTGTGTGTGCACAGGAACTACAATCTAGTGCACATCTCTGTTGTTACAGTACCTGTCGATGGCTTGTAAATCTGTTCTATTTTTGCATGCACCAACAAGCTCATTTTAAACAAGTACCTTGGCGTTACTTGCCAAGTAATGCATTACTTATTACCCATTTTTGCAGAGTAATCTCGTTACTTTACTTTTTGGAGCAAAAGTAATATTACAGTAATATGTAATCTAAAATTTGTTACTGCCCAACACTGCTAATGACGGACAGCTGCACTAATACCTATGGTTCAGGCCCGTCTAAATGGTTCAGGCCTGTCTAAATGGTTCAGGCCCGTCTAAATGGTTCAGGCCTGTCTAAATGGTTCAGGCCTGTCTAAATGGTTCAGGCCCGTCTAAATGGTTCAGGCCCGTCTAAATGGTTCAGGCCCATCTAGTTTAAATGGACAGGAGATATCAGTCAAAAGGGAGACATCGCAGATGAAGGATGTATGGGGAAGGATCAACATGTGGAATCTAAGGGTCTAGGATGAGATTTGGAGTTGCTGGCCAATATTGATGACATCAGGGAACTCCATATATGGCAGTGGTTTTCAACCTTTTTCATACCAGGGCCCACTATTTATTCTGCATTTTAGCCACGGACCACCATGTGATGTTGGGCTTATAGTCTGTCGGACCCAAAACTAAGGATTTTCCACAATTTAGGAGAGATAAACTGGCAAAACGTTAAAAAAAATAAAATAAATAACAATTCTACATTTTTTCAAATATTTCAGATGTTAAAATATAATTTAACTCTTGAGAGTGGACCCGTGAGGGTTTGGTTACAAACTGGTTACAAACTGTCCATCATTTAGCTGGGGACCACCTGGAATCCTCTCAGGGACTACTACTAATATATGGCATTGATATTGACAATATTGATTGGTGGCCTGGATCGGAGCACACAGGCACCAGTCTACCATACCGTACAGAGCATATCCTTCCCCACCAAATGCAGTCGTGGTGTGTTGAGTCAGAGAACTCACCGGCTGGGGATTTAGGACCCTGAGGGCTTGTCTGTCCGTTGGGCGCGCTCGTCGACAGGTCCACCAGCATTCTCGAGTTCTCCTTCCTGGGAGAGCATTCACCGTTACCTGGGAGACAGACGGCAAACAAGTCAGAGAGAGGTGGGAACGGAACGGAACGCTGTCCTTCAGAGAAACAGCGGCGCGCGTACAGTATGCATAATTCTCGCCAGGGGCGGATCTAGGCATGGGCATGGGGGAGGGCAATGCCCCCCTATATGCCCAGACTCATCATGGCATGCAAAACAACCTAAGATATTTCGGTGCTTATATTTAAAAGTATTTGAAACACTACTACTGCTACTGACTTACTACAATCGTCTCACCACTAAACCAACAGCATTTCATCATTGAAAACAGAAAACTCTCTGAGTCAGACCTTTAGCTTTATGCATGCTGCGTGTCTGTTACAACTTCAACAACTGATGTTATTATTGATTGCTGCTTAATTGCCTAATATATAACTGAAAACTGAAAATGGCATGGGCGTGGCTTCATCGTCCATGGCGCGAAGCGACACAGGTGATGAAGCTGCACCCATACAATTTTCTCCTGCCCCCCTCCCCCACCCCAATTGGCAAATGTTACATCCGCCCCTGATTTCTCGCCCACTCTATATAGGATACTGTAGCTTTTGTATACTGTAAAGGCCATCTAACCCGTGTTTCTCGTATCATGTCTCAAGTGAGCGGATTGACTTGAAAGACTAACTGATGTGCACAATGGCAGACGAGACAGGTGGACTGACAGAAATGAAATCAGAAGCTGAAGGAAAGACAGGCAGACAGACAGACAGACAGACAGACAGACAGCGAGAGACCAGACCCATCCATCCACAAAAGAAACCTCAGATAAAATGTTAATGAATCATTCACAACACTCCTTTTCTCGGGATTATTGTACATCCAGTTCTGTCACAATTTGTCTTGGCCATGTTTCACCCGCAAGATGCCAAAGACTCCAAATCTTGGATGAGTGTTACCTCCATTTGTACTGAATTATCTTCACACAAGCACGTAATTGTTACACAGGCACAGCCTTTGGAATGAACACACATGGCAGCCTTATACCAGCACATCTCCAACACAATCACACAGTACATAGAATGGACTCCCGACGTAGTCTGATTGTTTGTCTGATTGCATACTTGTAAAACAAGTACAGACTCCCTGTCTTCATATTTAAGGCATTTTTGACTGATGGTTCATTTCAAAGGGGCCTCTAAATCTTAACGTTTTTCGGAAGATTATCATTCTATATCAATGTTTCATGAATAGCAGCTTACGGCAATAAACACCAAATGGGGTTCCATTGCTGGATGAATAAATGGATACATGCATAAAAATTAAAATAAACGTTTTATTAAAGGGAGGCTAATGAAACATACAGTATATGGATTAACTATTTAATTCCTTATTTTTGCCCTCTAGAACAACAACATATAATTCAAGTTTTAAAAACGCATTAAATATTTTACTTAAATACTTAAATATTTTATTTATATCTCTGAAAGGGGAATACCCACCCAGTTTCAACATTTTACTATGTCATTGATACACCTAGAGATGTGTGAACATGATAAAAATGTCTCCACGTTCTTTGGAAGGGAGAACTGGAGGAATGAAGAAAATCATTAACATGGTGAAACACAACTTGATGATGTCATCAAGTTGTTTCACATGTTATGTTTTTTTTTTTAAAGTAGCCTATATTATTGACATAGTAAAATGTTTAAAATGAATAGAATTCCTCAATGTTGTCATTTGGCCTTCTGTGGCCAGCACTATTTATTGTGCTAACAAAATATGTTAATTTAAACTGATTATTTCTAAAGGTAATAAAATATTTAAGGTGTTATTTTTAAAAGTTAGTTATAGAGAGCAAGTCCTGTTAGCTAGGGATCCTATTCTGGTGCTAATCATCATTACTGTAGTGTACAGTATGTTCAGTTACAGCTCTTCAGGAAACCAATTGGAAGGAACCAATTTATCAGCTTTTATTTTCGTATTATTTTTTAATCACTCCCAACATTGTTTATATTATATCCGGTATGAATTCTATCCTCCGAACATTTTTAAAGCATTACATAAGCTATTTGACGGTTCAGCAAATGTATGCAGGATATTGATCAGAGATTGAACTTGTTTCTGATGGTTTTAAGTCACAGAAAGGTAGAAATGCCTCAAGATGCTCTTTGACATCAGAATCCAAGTACATTCGTCCTTCAAACATTAAAACATAGATTATTAATTGATTTTTGTATTAGAACGGTGGTTTTCAGTGATCCATTGTTCCTTGAGAGTTCCAGGTGGTCCCCAGGCTGAATGATGGAAAGTTGGTTAACCAGATGTTACTCTTTGAGAGTGCAAAAATGAAACCAAATGGACCCGTCGGTGTCCATCTGGTTTCATTTTTCACACTCAGGAGTTGAAATATTCATTTGAAATTAGCCCCAAGTCTACACAACTAGAGAATGTATATTAACAGTCATTTTGATCTGTATTTTTTTGACTGGTTTGTTTACCAAATACAGGCTGGTAATGTGGACAAAAGTGAAATAAATCCATAGTTTTGGGTCTGTGGAGCTAAAATGTCATCAAATGGTGGTTCGTGGCTCAAATTCTGAATAAATACTGGGCCCTGGTATCAAAAACGATGAAAACTACTGTATTAGACAGAAGTATAAAGTACAACTTAAAGCGACATCTTGCGCTCCTCTTGTCCACTCCAAAAGATCCCCCGCGGACGTAACCTGAATGTCCAACTTATAGAGGTCAGCTCATTCAAACGGCGAACTCAACACTCCCCGCAGAGGACGGACGGTCAAGGCTCCTGGCTATAACCGTCCCTTATACAGTATACAACACCGCGTGGATCCTAATATCCTGCCGTAGCGGATCGAATGGCCCTCAGCTCTCAGCTCCGTGTCCACTCGGAGGGAGAGCTCACCCCAATCCCTTATCCCGTTACAGTCCCTGGCCCCAACAGGGTCACCGCAACAATGCGGTGGCAACAGGTGCACACCCCCCCCTGACCCAGGTGTCAGATCCCAGAGGAACCCACAGCGGGGCCGAGTCGACCGACCGGCCAGCCAGCCAACCGCCTGCCATTCATTCAACCCAAAACCACACCATTTGAGATTCTCCTTGAGCCCAGTCAGGGGCGTTTTTGCCATTATAGGCAGACTAGGCAGTTGCCTAGGGCGCCATTAGGGGAGGGGGCGACCACCAGCCATGCTTTAAAGGGATACCAGGCTACTTCAAAAGTTTACCACCTTAGTTTAAAAATAGTTCATAATTTTATCCCTTGGGGGTAGAGCCCGACCGATGCCATATTTTTGGGGCCAATACTGATTAAAAAAAAAAAAAAAAAAAAAAAAAAAAAAAAAAAAAAAAACTTCACCGATGTTACTGATGTTTTGGACTGATGTTTAATAATGAATTAAAATAATATATACATATGAAAAACTCCAAATTTATTTTCTCCTTCAAGTAAACAATAGAATACGACATTGGCATCATTTACTTTTGTGAAATAATTCCATTTTCTGTCTTTCTTTTTCTGTTCCAATATATCGGTCGATATATTGGACGATGTTACCAATATATATAGCCCCCCTTACCGAATGGCCCCTTAGGTAAGGGGGGCTCCAGGGAAAATCTCGCCTAGGGCTCCAAATTGCTTAGAAACGCCACTGAGCCCAGCAGGCCGACAACTGAGAGGAGCTTGGAAAAGCACCTGAGATGCTGATGATACCACACCAGCGCCTAAAGTTTCTTAGTAACCGAGGCATGTGTGTGATGGATGGTGCATTTTAAGCGGGGGGGAGGTATGAGGAATTTGTGTCAGTGCAGGGAAAGGTACTGTATTTATTTTGGGGCATGTCGTTTACTGTAGTTCAGGGGTTTTCAACCCTTTTGATATCAGGGCCAACTATAAATTCAGAATTTGAGCCACGGACTATCATTTGATGACATTTTAGCTCCACAGACCCCAAACTAAAGATATCTTTTGCTTTTATCCACAATTCGAGGTTGGATTTCAGAGAAAACAAAATAGTCAAACATACAGATCAAAATGACCATTAATCTTCTACATTCTCTAGTTTGTAGACTTTGTAGAGTGTAAACATGAAACCAATCATTTTCATGCTCTCAAAGAGTTAGATCTGGTTAACCAACTGTCCATCATTTAGCCTGGGGACCACCTGGAATCCTCCCGGGACCACTGGTGGTCCCTGTACCACCTGTTGAAAACCCCCTGCTGTAGTTAAAAGGTCTGAAAGAAAAAATCATTAACATGGTGAAATACATCTTGATGATGTCATCAGATGTATTTCACCAAGTGAATGATTTTTTCAGACCTCCATTTATGTAAATACAGAATTGGGGGAACTTTTTTTTATCATGTCCACACAAGGTATATTAATGACATTAAAATGTCGAAAATGGGTGGAGTTCCCCTTTAAAGGAAGAAAAATGAAATGACTTTCTTTTTGATGATCAAAGCATCCATGTCAAACCTCATTCCCCTAAATTTCTATGAGAGCTGTACTTATTTTACAAGCATTGTGTCATTGTTGTGCGGGGGGACGGCCCGTTGAGTGAGGCACTCTAGGAGACCTGGCCCAACAAACGACACAATCCCTGGGCCCGGGCTCGGGTTGCACACGTCGGGGTTGGAGGAAATCTCAGGTGACTGAAGGCTGGCTATCCCTTGGCAGCGGCTGTCCTGGAGACAGGAGTGGCCCAGATTTGTCATGAAGGATTTTCCATTACTGTATAGTGAGCATGCGCATGTGCACGTGCACACGGGCGCGCACGCTCACACACTGACAGCTTGGTCACAGCCCAGCGCACTGGAAGGTCGAATAGCAGCAGCAGCAGCAGCAGCGATATAAGACTAGACCCTTTACAACAAAAGCCTTGAATGAATCTGTGGCATTTTTTTTTAAGATTCACCTTCGGGAAAACATTCTGAACATGCTTTCAAAAAAATACATAGTTGAAGGTTTTGGGAATGTAGGCCGGATAAACAATATGGTCTGTTTTTCACTTAGGCCGTGTTTTTTAACCTTTTTCATTCCAGGGTCCACTATTTTTCTGCATTTTAGAACACCATTTGATGTTGAGTTTAGTCTCCCGGAGCAAAAACTAAAGATTGTCAAGTTTGTCCAGAAACAAAAAACAAACATAATTCTTCTACATTTTCTAAATTATTAAAAGATAAGTAATTCAGGTGTTTAAATATAATTTAACTCAGTTGACAGCGTAAGATGATACCAAATGGACCTGCAAGGGTCCATTTGTTTTCATTTTACGATCTCAGGAGTTACAGATCTATAAGGGTCAATCATTTATCTGGGGACCACCTGGTATCCTCTGGGACCACTGGTTGAAAACCACTTAGGGCAATAGAAATCGATCAGAGATTGAACTTGTTTAGAATGGTCGACCGTTCAAAAATATTATATATGGTAACTTAGCTGTATAATGTAACTTTAACGCTGGACATTTTACTTTAATTTGTCCTTTAAAAGTCACAGAAAGGTAGAAATTTCTCAAGATACTCTTTGACATCAGCATCTTAGTGCATTCATCCATCAAATAAAAAATGTATTTACTGTATTAGTTGATTTATTGACTGATTACTTAGACAGAAATGAAAACAGCACAAGCTGTTTCCACCTAGGGCCTTAATAATATGGTAATAAATAAAAGCAGAAAGAAAGATGCAACAATATTATATCTGTTATCTCAGCCCTAGACACCCAAATTACCTTTCAGAGTTATTTCACTCTTGCAGACACATTTTCAAATGTCAGAATACAATCGTGAGGTTTTCGTTACAGTCGTGATGTGCTCCCGATGCTCCCATCATCTTGTATAAACGTAACCTGGGCCGCACCAAATATAATATTCGCGACAAATCCAAGTCCGCTCACTCGCTGCTGTATCCCCCTGATCCCCTGGGGGTTAACTAATCCAGCGGTTTTCAACCTTTTTCATACCAGGGCCCCACTATTTATTCTGCATTTTAGCCACAGACCACCATTTGATGTTGAGTTTAGTCTCTCTGCCTTTCAAGTTTTTGTCCACAATTTAGGAGAGATAACTGGAAAAATGTTAGTAAAAATGACAATGCATGTTGTACTAATCATTATCGAACACCACCAATCTTACCGTCAATGTGTTGATATAAATGTCATGCATTTCTCCCAACCTTTGCACAATTCCTCTGTGTGTCACACCATATGACAAACACAATTAGGCCACAATTATTACATAATCGCATAATATTTCATACTCATTTCCATGTTGCAAAATGGAGGACTGGGGTGTCACTAGCAATTGTTGGTTTGTTTTTTTTGGTGTTAATCCTAAAACAGTCCCTACTTGGCAGCATTTATAATGACGATGATAAGAAATGGGTCACAAAAACACCTTACCGCTGCAACATATTCAACTTGACCAATTAACAATCATCATTAACATCATTAACAATTGATCAATCAACTCAGTCTGGCACCTAATTAAAGTTTGTGCCAGCATTCAAAGACAGATTGGAAGTGTGAAATGCTCCGAACACTAAGAATTTTGGGTGAGACTCATTTCTCCCATTCAGTAACAGAAGGCCTGTGTAACACAGTGGAAACATACTATTTATCATATTCAACATAAAAGTCAAAAAATCCTATAGGATTAAAAAAAAAAAAAAAAAAAAAAATCCAATAGGATTCCTGTAAGAATCCTATAGGACCTTATAAGAGACTAGGGTAGGATATAGTATTAGTATTAGTATAGGGTATAGTATATAGTTTAGTATTTTGAAAATAAATAAATAAATAAATAATAATAGTTTATAGTTCATTGGCTATGTATTTTCGTTTAATCAGTTGTGTATAATGACCAGGGGTCACTCTGTTAAACTTTTTTTTTTTTTTCAACCAAGACTCATGTTTTAGGCTGTTATTAGAGAAAGTAAAACATGTTTTACATTTGCTGGTTTCTTTAGTTTTAGGGATTGTGGGCCCCATTTTCGTCACATGCTAAACCCCTTATCCCTTAACTTCTTTGCCTTTTTAAACTATTAAAAAAGAATAGTTTAAAGGGTCAGTCTACATGCTCACAACCAGTGTTGTAGTGGTACTTTTAGAAGTGGGGGGACGTCTCTTAAAAGGGGAATTCCACCCATTTTATTTTTCTGAGAGTGTACAAATGTACAAATGACCCTAGCGGGTCCATTTGGTTCCATTTGTACACTCTCAGAAAAAAAGGAAACTCATTAACATGGTTTCAGACCTCAATTTCTAGGAAACACAGAATGGGGGTAACTTTTTTCACCATGTCCACGCAACATCTCGAAGGTATATTAATGACATAGTAAAATATTGAAAATGAGTGGACACGTGCATGCACACTTGCATTTGCATGCGCATTTGTGTGCACCTGCGCAACACACACAGACACGCTATTAAAACAAGTATAGCATATTGAGAAAGATTGTTTACAATGCCTAATTGTATCCATAAAAGTAAATGACAAGACAAAAAACACAGGCCTACTTTTGCCCCCAAAATATTTTAGATGTGGGAGAAGTGGGGGGACACCATCCCCCCGCGTCCTCCCTCCACCACACCCCTGCTCACAACGTGCCGATAGATTAGCACGTTGAACTATTCCAAAAAGTTTTTCAAAATAGTAAAAGGATAACCAAATGCACCCTTGTGGGTCCATTTGGTTTCATTTTTAAGCTCTCAAGAGTTAAAATAATCATCATGTGAATTAGCCCAAGTCTACAAAACTAGAGAATGTAGAAGATTAATGGCCATTAATCTTGCTTTTGCTTCTGAAAGAAATCTTTAGTTTTTGGATCTGTTGTACTATAGGCCTACTGTATCGATTAATAGACAGAAATAGTTCTGTCGCTAGACAGTTATAGCGACTGATATAATACAAATGTATAGAGTAGATGTAAGACTTTTGTTTATAAAGGTCATCTAAAGCCACGCCGTATGCAGTAGTAACTAAGTGAACACATTTCACTCCCACACATTTAATTGCTTATAATCCACAGACATTCGGGTTCATTTACACACACACACACACACACACACACACACACACACACACACACACACACACACACACACACACACACACACACACACACACACACACACACACACACACAATCAGCAAGGGATCTGTGCCTGCCCGGCGTTGGCGTCTTTCCCCCATTTGCTGAGTCAACACGGTATGAGCAGCAGCAGTGAGCTCTGGATCAGGGGCGGATATACAACTTGTCCCGTTTGGGGGGGCAAGAGAAAATGTTGGAGGGGCAAGAGAAAATGGTATGGGGGCGGCTGAAGCCACACCCATACCATTTTCGGTTACAGGACTTGTATTAGGCAAGTATAAGCATCAATAACAACATCAGTTGTTGTTGAAGTTGCAACAGACACGCAGCATGCATAAAGCTAAAGGTCTGACTCAGAGAGTTTTCTGTTTTCAATGATGAAATGCTGTTGGTTTAGTGGTGACACAGCTGTAGTAGCAGTAGTAAATATAAGCACTTTCATTTGAAATATCTTGGGTTGTTTTGCATGGCATCGTGTTTGGGGGGGCAGACTGGGTGTTTAGGGGGGCATTGCCGCCCCCCATGCCCATGCCTAGATCCGCCCCTGCTCTGGATAGAGAGACGACAAGCGCGTGGCTTCAGGGAAACACATTCTGAGTAACACGCCACCTGGGATTTCATTCACTGTTGTGTTGGCGAGTGGAAAAAGGAACAAAATGCTGTACGGTACAAGTCACAGAAAACAGAAGGAAATCTGTAGGTGAACGCGGTCATCGTGTTCAATGCAATGAATATCCGATATGAGCGCGCGCCTATCCGAAAAAAGTCATCTCCCCTCGGACAAGTAAGGGCAGCCTTGCATTACAGTATTTCTGAACGTTTTGCTGTGACTCAGAACAGGCTTGCAAGTAGTGTTGCCAACTGTCAAAATCCAAAACGCACTAGTGGCACTTCCAAAATGCACTAGAATGCGCTAGAGCAGTGGTTTTCATACCATTTTCATACCAGGGCTCACTATTTATTCTGCCTTTTAGCCAGAGACCTCAGTCTCATGGAATAATTTGGCAAAATGTTTGGTCAGAATAGCAATTCTTCTACATGCTCTAACTGTGTAAAAATGAGGTACTTCAGATGTTTAAACATAATTTAACTCTTGAAATTGTAAAATGATTTTACCATTTTACCATCATTTTACCATCTCAAGAGCTACAGGTCTATAAGAGTCCATTTGGTTACCAATGGTCCTTTCTAGGAAGGTAGGAGGATTCTATCATAGGAGGAAAAATGGTCAAGAATTAGGGTTTTATCTCTGAAGCCTGCCAACCAATTTCGCCTCAACTCACCGGCAAAAAAGCACTAGATTTTCCGCCAGGAGTTGTTCACTAATTTTGGCGCTATAGGGGGGGTCTGGGGAAAAAAGCTAAATAAAGCGACAAATGCGCCAAGTTGGCAACACTGCTCAGAACAGGGCTCGTAAGACTTGCATGAGTACAGCTCATGAATAATATAAAAACTCAAATCAAGGATAGACTTCCACAGCCACCTACAAAGCCCTAGCGTGTACACAAGAACAAAAGCAGCGTATGTGGGGACTGTACACGGTTTGTTCCCTGAGTGACGGGGCACTCAGTTCTGGCTTGTTGGATACACACAGTGTGGGATCTGGTTTTTCCTGTCAAACTCAAGCTTCCCAAACGTACACCAACAAACACACACCTACACACACGACAAGGGAAGGAGACGGATTGCAAGACAAAAGTTGACTTGCATTCAGAACCTATGCTGTTCATCAGGTATTCGTAAAGGGTGAAGCAGAAGCATTACATTATAGTGCTGCTTCTTCCTATATGTTGGTTTCTTGGCCCACAACCCCTAGGGCACTGTTGCCAAATGCCAAAATCCAAAATGCACTTGTGGCACTACTAAAAGGCAGTAGATTGCGCGAGAGCAGTGGTTTTCAACCATTTTCATACCAGGGCCCACGATTTATTGCATTTTAGCCACAGACAAGCCTACCATTTGATGCTGAGTTTAGTCTCTCGGACTAGTTTAGGAGCGATAACTGGCAAAATGTTGGTCGAAATAGCAATTATTCCATGTTCTAAATGTGTTGATTTTTTTTAAAAAATAATTTCAATTTAGTAATTCAGATGTTTAAATATAATTTAACTCGTGAGAGCGTAAAACGGTCCATTTGTTTGATCTATAAAGGTCCATTTGGTTACCAATGGTCTTTTCTAGGAAAGAAGGGTTTTATCTCTGGCACCTGTCAACCAATTTCTCTCCAACCCACCAGTAAAAAAAAGCATTAGATTTTTCACCAGGAGTTTTTCACTCATTTTGGCGCTAGGTGGGTATGGAAAAAAAGCTAAATATAGCGACAAATGCACCAAGTTAGCAACACTGCCCTAGGGATTAATTTTTACATCTTTGTCGACAATTGTCAATCTCCAAGCTCAAAATATGCCACATTGTGAGCTTACAATTTGCCTATTTTCCCTGAATATACATGTACTCCCAGAAAAAAGATGCTATACTTCAGGTTAATAACAAAAGCATCGATCTTATTTTCCGAGGGAGTGAAGGGAAGTACCAGGGAGGACCTGGTACCTTCTAACCCCTGCAAGATAACAAATCTCATGGCTCATCTGCCAGGCTGCAGGAGGATGATACAGCTAAATACTGTTCCACATGCAGCTTCTTCAGAAAGCAGAACTGCTTTTCAGACTTATGCATGCTGACGCTGTCATTATTTTTGATGGAGATGGAGAAACATTTCAGTGACTTTGCTTTCAACGTGAGCATGTGGATACTTACACAAACGACATATGCGGGTCTTGTCTAAACCAACTCCTATATACTGCTATATGCTTTTTGCTTTTTCCCTTTGTAATTCATTTCGTTTAAGACGCGGTTTTCAACTGGTGGTACGGGGACCACCCACAGGCCTTTAGAGGCTTCCAGGTGGTCCCCATGCAGACTAAATGATGGAAAGTTGGTTTCCGCTCTCAAGAGTTAAAGTACAACTAAGGAATGTAGAAGATTAATGCTCATTTTGATGTGTATTTTTGCCTGTCTTGTTTTCTCCAAAATCCAGCATGGAAGTTTTGGGATCTGTGGGGGGTAAAATGTCATCAGATGGTGGTCTGTGGCTCAAATTCTGAATAAATAATGGGCCCTGGTATGAAAAAGGCTGAAAACCACTGTCCTAAATGGAATATACAACACAAGTACATTTCCTCAGCATCATGCTTGTGGAAAAAAAATCAACAGCGGCCCACGGGTTGGACAAGGATTCCTCCACTGCCGCCTGTGTATACTTTTCCTGTCGACTGTTTTCGACAGATCATTGTGTGTACAACCTGATCTGATGGAGATGCCACCTCCACCACCACCACCGCCCCTGTACATACAGTACATACTGTATGTACCGTAGTACCCCACCCCGGAACAGTTCGCAGTACCCCGCCTGCGAACTTTTCCGTCAGGCGTGCGTAGTACCCCAGACGGAGACGTAAAAGTTCCCACTGATGTAATAACCAACAGCAAACACAACTTATCCACAACTTTCCTACAAACCCATAAGTGTTTGCGTTTGTGGGTGCAGAAGTTCCTTTTTCTGATGCTGCGTTGCCAGGTTCGCGACAGAAACAAGTGGACAGAACTATAAGGACCAGCACAAATGAACATGGCTGATCTACAACATTCACAGCAACACATTGCGACTGTGCATCTGTCAATTAAAAATAAATTGAGAATAAAACTAAATATTTTATAGCGACAAATGCGCCAAGTTGGCAACACTGCTCAGAACATGCTCGCCATACTTGCATGCGTCCTGTTCTGAGTATATTTTAAACACTCGAATAATAAAGGGACACAGTATTTTCTGATGGCTGTCTGTGGACAACTACCTTGACGTGACAAAATGTGGGAAAACACTGGGTTTAAGCTTTAGAAATTAAGCTCACATAAACAACTACTGTACACCTTAGAAACAGGCCCAAAAAACTTCAACCAGCAGCTACCAATAATTCATTTGTAAGTGATTTCCTACATGAAAAAACAAGTCAGTGGTTGCTTATAATCTATATAAGCAGACATGGCAACACTACATGAACGCGTGTGCGCGCTCTGGTCCCGGTCCGCAACGGTGTCTTGGCGGGGAAAATCGTGGCCAGCAATACTGTAGCCGTACCAGTATGTTCACATACGCACACATACAGACAGCAGTACCTAGAGTGCCAATCTCTGTACATAGAGGTAATGAGGCTGGAAAATGCTTCGAAAAACACCTGCCCAGAGGAAGCCAGCAAAGGGCAAGGGAGAGCCACAATAAGCAGTAAGCGACAGGATGTCGCCCGAGCATCGTTTTCGACACTATAGTGTTACTGGGCTGAACAGGAAAAAGGCTGCACCGTAGGGGAAAATCCCTTTGCAATGTTTACAGTTGTTGTGCAAGAATAGAATATTAATAGATTCAAACATGTTTGGGACCAGTGTTGTTATTGTAACGCATGGTAAGAACCATTGCAATTTACAATTTCGGTGTTTATCAGGCGCTCTTATTCCAGTGCGACTTACATTAAGCAAGAAACATTGCAACACATCAAGGGTTTTCAACAGGTTGTCTGGGGACCACCAGTGGTCCTTGAGAGAGTTCTAGGTGCTCCCCAGGCTAAATGCTGGAAAGTTGGTTAACCTGATGTAACTCTTTGAGAGCGTAAAATGAAACCAAATGGACCCTTGCGGGTCCATTTGGTTTCATTTTACACTCTCAAGAGTTAACATATTCATTTGAATAAGCCCAAGTCTACATACTGTAATTAGAAGGTAGAATGTTGATCATTTTTATCTATATGTTTGCCTGTTTTGTTTGCAAAAAATCCAGCCTGGTACTGTGGACAAAAATGTAGGCGTCTATGGGGCTAAAATCAAATGGTGGTCTGTGCCTCAATTCCTGAATAAATAGTGGGCCCTGGTATGAAACCACTGCAATACATCATAAGCATACAGTTTAGTTGAAATTACAAGCAGAATTTACAACATACTCTAAGCTACCTACAGTAGGATGGTACTGCAAGTACTATGGGTTGATTTGTACTAGAAGTGCCATGGGAGTCTCAGCCCATAGCGCTATAAGGCTTTGTTTGGTAGTGTTGAAGAAATAACCTTTCAACTTGCAAGTTTTGCTAGGTTATGCACTTGTGCGCACACATACCGGTATGCACGCGGCGCACACATTAACAATTCATTCATTTCTGTCCGCCTCACTACTAAACCGGGCAAAACAAAACAATAGAAAATTGCTATTGGGAGCACAATGCGCTTGCAAAAACTGTATACTTTATGTCAGCCACAAATCGGAAAATTACAGTAATAATATTGACTTTGAACATGTGTAGAACAGCAACAAAGTGCACTGACATAATATGCACGGGCAGGCATGCAAACACACGCTTGCATGAACACACGCATGGCACACACACAGTACGTACACGTACACACACACACACACACGCGCGCACGCACGCGCGCACACACACACACACACACACACACACACACACACACACACACACACACACACACACACACACACACACACACACACACACACACACACACAGTATACACACACACACACACACACACACACACACACACACACACACCATGAGCAATAAAGCATGCAGCCACACACAGGGTATATTTTTTTCCCTGACCTAGCCAACAGAACTAGAACTAGATTCATCGGTACAGATACAGAATGCACTGCATTATAAATGTTGTAAGGACTTACCATTACCAACACAGTAGCCATCGGGGGCCTCTGTTTCCATATCTTCTGGAGCGCTGCAAGGGTCAAACAGAAAGCATCCTGTCACTTAGTATGGATAGAAGAACATTTGGGATCCATTTTCGTCACATGCTAAACCCCTTATCCCCTTTTTCACGATTCTGAAAAATGTTTTTTGGGATAGCTAAACGTGCCAATCTATTGACATGTTGTGAGCTTGTAGACTGGCTATTTTGACTACTGAAAAATGTTAAAATTAAAGTTTAAAAAGGCAAAGAAGTTAAGGGATAACATTTATACGTTGTAAGTTTGAAGTACAAACATAATTGTTGCAGGTTGATCATGGCAATCTTAAGGCATATGATGCTGCCAATACTTTGAAAGAACAGACACACCTTTTGACTTTATCACAATATGCACTAAATCACTGGTTCTTAAAGTGGGCTTTGGGGAACCACAGCCCCAGGGGTCCTAATATTGAGTGGGGGTGGGTGATATGATTATAATTATTGTTGAGGCGGTACAATATCTGTCTGATGCACTTGATTTGCAGTTTAATTAATTCGACACTTTGTTCAACAAATACATTTACAAGAACCTATTCTTACAAAGTTCGTAATAACCTTTTTTGTGTACTTGAAAGCCCAGGTTAGGAAATTACAATTGCAATCAGGAGGTGTTCTAATTTGAATTGATTAGCACATGCAGCCGACACTATAATGACATGGAAATAATGACACAATTAAGAATCCCATTGTGTCCGATTTAGGTTCTTCCTGGACTTATCATCCTGCCTACTGATGAAGGATTAATATTAATTAGCTGGCCGACTGCCAGTAGTCTACAGGTTGGACATTTAACCCATTAGGAGTCAGTATAGCAAACTAACCTCAGTGGCGCTTGGTTGTCAGTCAGCTCCAAAGACAAATTATAGATCTGGTCAAATATTACGCCACTACACACGTGAAAGTTGCTCTGTCTGTACTTGACATAGGTGCTAGTGTTCAAAAGTGCAGTTACAATGCACTTTTTATTTTCATCTCTACAACCTCATGAATGTACACTTGTACACTTGTACACTTGCATTATTTACACTTTAAATAATGGAGTGACAATCACAAGTATCCAGAAATATGTGAATTAAAGAATAGGCAAATTAAATAAAGTACAGTATCCAAGCAAGTGTACTGTGTTACTGTCCACCATGACAACAACTGTAAGTCATACAAAAAAGGAAGTATAACTTCAGAGTTTGTGCTATCCAAGAGCATCTGCTAAAAGCCTAAATTATGAATTGAAATCACCGGTTGAAGTGCAAGTGGGTGACACATTGGACATTTACATTAGGTTGATGTAGATGAATACACACCAGTTGCTTTATGATGAAGAAGACTCTGATTAGCCGTTTACTAAATACTTTCTTTGCAACACCTGTTTGGTCCCCAACATGGTTGTAGTAGGACATGCCAAATACTGTTGAAACGTATTGTTTCCGACTCACTTTAGATTAGAATATCCTGAGACATTTGAGGGTTCTAAATTCCCAATATGCATAATTCTATAGAAATCAAATATATCATATTAACTCTTGTAAAAGTGTAAAAACGGTGGGTGCCTTTCACTGTCTCCACATTCTAAAGCCTCAACTCCACAAGAGTTTTACCAGCATAGTTTCACCTGCAAGTGTTCAATACTATCAGCACCATTCTGAGTAGTTCGCTCATACAATACAGTTAAGGCCTGAATGGGGAGCCTAAAAAAAAATAGTTATTTCACAGTTACAATTCACATAAAATCTAAATTCATCGGGAGAAAGAAATACAACAACTTATTTCCAAATGTTATAGTCAGCAGCAGACCCCAGGTTTTCATCAAGCACATTATATTATATTATTGGAATAAACCTTTGCCTGTGTGGCTGAGATGGTGTAAAAACGTGTATAGGCCTATGTGTTGAATATACTGTCATAATCATTTAATTCAAAACAGAGATTTGTGATATAGCAATAATCACACCAAAGCTAAGCATGAAAAAAAAGGTTGATTGATGTATTTACCTTTGAAAGTGTCTCCTAAATCGGTGATGATGTCCAAGTCAAGGAGACAAGTTAATTGTCTCCACCTTTTCTTTTAAGTTGCGAATTTTAAAATGTTGAAAAAAATAAAATAATAATTTGTGCAGAGCAAATTGAACAGGCCACAGTGCAATCAAAGGCCCCTTTGCTAGGTTACAGCTATACTCAACAAAAGTTTAGGGAAAACATGATCTCTATCGTGGAGGCTATACTTTACGCGCGTCGATCGCTTCTTCCGGTGCGTCGTACGTCGTGCGCTTTGCTTTCCAGATCATGCGCGACCTCCGCACCTTCTCCTCATAGAACAGCACATCAATGCACTGGCAATGGGGATCGCATGTGCATTTGTGCGTTAATAAATCTCTCTTTTATCCAAGCTATAGATAGTAGAACGTACGCGATCTAATGGTGCGATCGGACGTGCGCTGTGCGTCTTCGCGGCTACAACCCTCACCACCAACAACAACAACAGACAGGTCAAGAAGGGGAGGAAAAGAAAGAAAGAAAGACTCGGAGAGGAGTTTGTAAAGGAAAAAGAAAAGAGAGAAGGGATGAATCAAACTGGATCGGCCGGTTCCTAAGGAATTAGCCAAAGAGGCAGCTTATAGGGAGCAGCACAGCCAGCCATTGCTATTTTCTCACTTTGCAAAAAGGGGATTGGAAAACCGTAGGTGGGTATTATAAAGAAGGGCGACGTTGAAAAGACAGAGAGAGAAAAGAAAGAATGGAGCTGTCTGTGAGTTGATATTACATCACACTCCGGGCAAAGCGTCTGGCTTATTATTTCTATGGCTCGTATGTATTTGTTCAAAGGAAAGCTGGATATTAGTCTGACAGCAGCGACCCAGCTGACTGACAATTCAACAGGTGATCGCAGTGGTTTTCACCAGGTGGTCCGGGGACCACCAGTGGTCCACCAGCCAGGTGGTCCCTATAGGCTAAATGATGGAAAGTTGGTTAACCAGATGTAACTCTTTGAGAGTGTGAACCCGCCAGGGTCCATTTGGTTTCATGTTTACGCTCTCAAGAGTTAAAATATTCACCATCTGGATTAGCCACAGTCTACACAACTAGAGAATTTAGAAGATTAATGGTCAATTTTTATCTGTATGTTTGAATTTTTTGTTTTCCCAAATCCAGGCTATATAGGCTACAGGGTATTGTGGACAAAGGCAAAATATAGTATCTTCAGTTTTTGGGGGGGTCTGTGTGGGGCTCCTCAAATGGTGGTCCGTGGCTCAAATGCTGAATCAATAGTGGTCCCTGGGATCAACATGGTTGAAAAGCACTGCGATCGCAGCAGCAGTCTGCTTCTGTCTGTCTGTGTGTCTGTCTGGGCTGCAGTATAGCCTATTATAAAGCCCGTCCGACTTGTCTGTCTATCAGCCAGACGCACCTGTCTCTCACTGCAATGCACTGCAGAGTCGGAGAGAGAGAGACACGCTCGGACGGAGAGGGCTTTAAAATGATCGTCAATACAATAGATTCATGCATCATTCATTTCCTTTTTTTATTATCATCATCAGCGATTTACCTTAAAAAAGCAGGAGTTTAAAGAATCCCCATGTGCTCTGCACTGTCTGTAATCCCTGGAACTTGCTGCTGCGGTTGTTGTTGTTGTTGTTGCACATTATTGCTGCTGCGATCCGGCTGCTTGAATCATGTCTCGCTTTAGGACTTCATTATTCTTACTAGCCATGCAGCAGCCAGCCGCCGCCACACAGTGTTACAGTTGGTTCCGCTGCAGCAACAGTTGGCCACCGCACCACCACCACCACCACCACCACTGCACCCCATACCCACCCACCACCCCCCTGCATCATCACATTCACCATTCATTCTTCATTCATATCACCGGCATTATCATACATAGCCTGGCTGGCTGGCTGACTGAGCCGCTATCCTATTAGTCATCAAGCTGCCTGTATACCCTGAAGCTGAAAAAGTGAAATCCCCCCCGCCCCGCCCCCCTCACCAATATTACTTCTTCTACGGTAATAATACTCGACTAAATAAACAAATACGCTTTAGTAGCTGTTAGTGTTGACCTCTTCTTCTTTCTCCATCTTTCGAAAGCAGCAGCAGCGCAGGCAGCGGCACCAAAAAACCAAGCCGCCAGTATAGAGTTGCTCAGGGCCGGATTTAGCCAGCCCTACTAGGGTGGGCTGGTAGAATGATAGGGTGGGCAACTCCAAAGTTTTTTTTTTTTTTTTTTTTTTTTTAATATGAAGCTGTGGTTTTCAATCTTTTTGATACACAGGG
Organism: Benthosema pterotum; assembly: GCA_039105355.1. Classification (NCBI taxonomy): domain Eukaryota; kingdom Metazoa; phylum Chordata; class Actinopteri; order Myctophiformes; family Myctophidae; genus Benthosema; species Benthosema pterotum. The sequence continues at coordinate 6,507,920 of CM076978.1, forward strand.
ACCACTATTTATTCAGCATTTGAGTCACGGACCACCATTTGATGACATTTTAGGCCCAGAGACCCCCAAAACTAAAGATTTTTTTTGCTTTTGTCCACAATTCCATTTGGGAAAACAAAACAGGGACACGGTCAAACCTACAGATCAAAATGACCATTAGGCCTAATCTTCTACATTCTCTAGTTGTGTAGACTTGGGCTAATTCATGAATATTTTTAACTCTTTGAGAGCGTAAAAATGTAACAAAATGTAACAAATTTTATGCTCTCAAAGAGTTACATCTGCTTAACCAATTGGACCCCTCTCTCAACCACTGAAAACCACTGATATTACCTTTAATTGTGTGGGCAGGATGCACATTTGGGTGGGCTCTGCCCACCCCTGCCCCCCTCTAAATCCGGCCCTGGAGTTGCTATTCCGAGTATCTTTTTTTGTCTAACAGACACACCGTCAACATCACAGACAGGCTGTAAGTGCAGAGCAGAGCTGACGGCTCGTCTGCCTGCCCGATGCCTGTCGCTGCACGATTAGGTTACAGCATGTTTCAGGGGCTTGTTTTTGTCCAAATTGCACCTTTTTGATACCAAGGCCCACTATTTATTCAGCATCCGAGCCGCGGACCACCACATCTTTAGCCCCACAGACCCCCCAAAACTAAAGATTTCAATTGCTTTTGTCCACAATAGCCTACCATGCAAGCTGGATTTTGGGGAAACAAAACAGTCAGACATGCAGATCAAAATGATCATTAATCTTGTACATTCTCTAGTTGTGTAGACTTGTGTAGAGCTAATTTAGATGATGGACATTTTAACTCTTGAGAGTGTAAACATGAAACCAAATGGACCCGCAAGGGTCCATTTGGTTATGTTTACCCACCTGGAATCCTCTCAGGGACCACCTGTTGAAAACCTCTGATCTAATCTATGTAATCTTTAATGTCCATCCAGGAATTTATACTGAACTGAACTCAATTCATGTTGTAAGCCAAAGGATATAATTACCACCATAAGCATAATATAGCCACAACAAAACAAAACAATCAAACCAACCGTGTTCTCTTGTCTTGCCTGTCAGTTTGAACCTAAAGAGACCGTTCCACTGAACTCAGTGAACCTTGTCCAACACAAGCTTTACTGTAGCTCCCTCTTGTGGTAATACTGAGTATTACAAACCGACCCTATGCTGAAAAGACTGAAGAGACAAACATAACGGTGTTTATCACATTGACACAGGATTGGTGTGTAGAACCTGTAGGAGTGTATAGTAAACATAATTGTACTGTATGCCTAGGCAATATATAAATAAAAAAATAAATAAATCTACTACGCTTAGGCCTACTTTTAATTATGATCTGTAACGTTTTATCCTTTCCAACGAGTTCCAGTTTGGTCTGCAAAAAATGAAGTATGATTCATCCAAATAAATCAGAATTTACCATCAGTTACAGTACAACAGATTCATTGATGTTAGATTTTATACTTTATATTTTATTTTATTTGTACACTCACTTTCACTGGATACTGAATTGAGGACACCGGAACCTTCACCCTTCATAATCACCCCGTAGCCTCTTACATTCACAACTCAACTTGAAACGTGATTTTAATATCAATCTCATACAGTCAACACATCTGCCTTGATGACATTTTTATTTTGCACTGCAGCAACCCACAGCAGCCGAATGTGTGGCTTCAAACACATTGGACAACAAAACACAAAATGAGAGGACATAACCAGTGTTGCAAAATGCCAAGAAAATGCACTAGTGACACTTCCAAAATGCACTAGAATGCGCTAGAGCGGTTTTCAACAATTTTCATACCAGGGCCCACTATTTATCCTACATTTTAGCCACTGAGGACCACCATTTTATGTTGAGTTTAGTCTCGGACTAATTTGGAAAGAGAAATAACTGGCAAAATGATGGTCAAAATAGCATTGCTTCTTTTGAGCGCGTAAAATGAAACCAAATGGACCTGGGTCCACTTGGTTACCAATGGTCCTTTCTAGGAAGGAATGAGGACTCTATCATAGGAGGAAAAATGGTGAAAAAGGTTTTATCTCTTGACGCCTGTCAACCAATTTCGCCACAACTCACCACCAAAAAAGCACTAGATTTTCTGCCAGGAGTTTTTCACTAATTTTGGCGCCAGAGGGGTCTGGAAAAAAGCTAAATATAGCGACAAATGCGCCAAGTTGGTAACACTGTTCAAGTGTCCTTGAGCCAGACTCTGAAACCCCATTTGCTCCTGAGGTTTGGGAAGAGCTAATAGGCAGCAATTCTTCTTCCATTGGTTTAAGGGATTTGCATAATGGGTTGTTGTTAATTTATAGATCAGCATTTATTTTTTTGCCAAATGTTCATCTGGGCTAATGTGGTAAAATTTGCTGGCTTAATGAAACTATCTCTACACCTGGGGGAAAAAACAGAATCCATTCTCTTTGGATCAATAACCTTAGTAAAGCTGATACCTTCATGGTTGAAGTGGGTGGCAGTATTATCACACAGAAAGATAAAATTACCTACCTTTTATTACTTTACTTTATTTGTTTATTTAGACGGGATAATGCATATTCATGAACATTACAAGATAAAGTGCAATGTAAATATACTGGATTCAGCAGAGTTGTCATTCCGCAGTCCCCATCATCGAACAAGAGACAAGTTAAAACAAAACAAAACATTAAAGACAACCATAAAAGAAAAGGTACATGAATGCATCTAAAAGACAGGTGACTGAAAACAAGGTCTAAAGTGCATCTACAAGTACTGTATATAAGTAGCAACGTTTTACAATAGTGCAAGTATCTTATTAAAGTACTAGTACATAAAGATTTAAGTAATTTCACATACACTGTGTAAAATGCACTTAATAATTGACTAAACACGTTCACAGGTTTGGCTGTCTAGAAGTCATTTTTTAAAACGGTTCAAATTATGTCATGAATGGCAAAATAAAGAAATGTACAAGCTCACAATGCAAAACATTTGGTTTGATTTTCACTATGCATGCAAAGTGAAAAACACACATTGCTATTGTGACGATGGTCAAAGTAGCAATTCTTCTACATTTTCTAAATGTGTACATTCTTAAAAAATTAAACCAAATTGACCTATAAGGGTCCATTTGGTTACCAACGGTCCTTTCTAGGAAGGAAGGAGGACTCTATCATAGGAGGGGAAATGGTGGAAAAACGAGGGTTTTATCTCTGGCGCCTGTCAGCCAATTTCACCCCAACTCACCAGCAAAAAAGCACTAGATTTTCTGCCAGGAGTTTTTCACTTTTGGTGCTAGAGGGGTCTGGAAAAAAGCTAAATATAGCGACAAATGTACCAATTTGGTAACACTGTTCAAGTGTCCTTGAGCCAGACTCTGAAACCCCATTTGCTCCTGAGGTTTAAGAGCAAAATAAAGAAATGTACAAGCTCACAATGTAAAACATTTGGTTTGATTTTCACTAAGCATGCAACGTGGAAAAAAAAGTGGTTAAATCAACCATAATAAGAAAATACTTTTGGTCTGAACTGTGAAGTAAGGAGGGGCACTCACTTTCGTCTTCAATGTTTGTGTTTACTCAAAGCTGGACACAGGATATGATTGTGTTATATTTAATTATTTATGATGCTGTCTGGATCTTTCAGCTCCAGACTTCAGCTGACAGAGGGCACTAGTGGTCTTTCACAGATCAGAGACAGTCCGAAGGAACAGCACTTCCACTAGAGCTCAGGAAGATGATCTATAGTTAGCCTACCTTCAATGCATGCACCCAGCCATGTTCCCCCATAGACCAATGGTTTTCAACCTTTTTGTTACCAGGGCTCGCTATTGATTCAGCATTAGAGCAACGGACCTCCATTTGATGACATTTTGCGGGTCCATTTGGTTTCATGTTTACGCTTTCAAAGAGTTACATCTGGTTAACCAACTTTCCATCATTTAGCCTGGGGACCACCTGGAATCCTCTCAGGGACCACTGTTGGTCCCCGGACCACCGGTTGAAAACCACTGCCATAGACCAACCAGCCCCTTCATCATGTTACAATTTACAGTTTAGTCATTTTGCACACGCTTAATCCAAAACGACGTACATTAAGTAAGTTGCAATACTGTACAACAGTTGAATTTACAATTGAAGCAGAATTTGAATTGAAGTAACAAGGTTTGAGTAGAGACAGTAAAATAATTTCCGCTTTTGCAATTGATTGAGGCCTTAGTTTACATTAGAAATGAGACTATGAGTGCATTTTTTGTTATAGGTTTTGTGGTTTATTCTCATCTGAGCCCCTTTTTAAAATATCAAACACATTATCCTTTTTATCCCAGGGTGTCGGCGACAAATCCCTCTGCAATGTTTACAACAGAGAAGCATATAGCGTCAGGATTTGTGTTCATGACTGCATTTCGAACAAACAAGCAAAATATGGTTGTTGTTGTTGTTATTATAATATTACACCAGCTAAGTTGGTTAACTAGATGTAACTCTCGAGAGTTTAAAAAGGAAATCAAATGGACCCGTAAGGGTCCATTTGATTCCATGTTTACTCTCTCAAGAGTTAAAATATTCACAATCTGAATTAGCCCACTTAAATAAGAAGTCTACACAATGTAAAGGAATGGTCATTTTGATTTACTGTATGTTTGCCTGTTTTGTTTGCGAAAATCTAGCCTGGAATTTTGGACAAGTCTTTAGTTTTGGGTCTGTGGGGTGAAAATGCTCAAATGCTGAATAAATGGGGTTCCCTGGTATCAAAAAGGTTGAAAGGTATTAGACTATGTACGACTTGGATCCATATTTCTGAATCCATCTTTCTGTATCTTGAAACAGTAAGTAAGTGTCCTGACGGATGGGTCAAGGCAGGTAGTGATGAGGTACATTTGGCCATGAGGTAAGTTGGCCATCGATCAGGATTATGTAGGCTTCACCTCAGTGCTCAAACATTATACCGTAGTTGACCGATTTACCGCTCTCCGCTCTCAGCAGAAACATCCACAATATGAGCATAACTCAGGGAGTTTTGTTGTTGTTGTTTTTTCTGCAAGTTGTATTACTTGTTATCCAGGGGTTTTCAACCTTTTTAATTAAAAATAGCTCTTATTGACCTATTGTACTTTAAAGGTGTTGAAATTACATAAAATGCGCAAATTTACTTGTATTTTAGCTTTAAAAAAATGTATGGCTCTCAAAGAATTTCATTTAAAAATATGTGGCGTTCATGGCTCTCTCAGCCAAAATAAAAGGTTCCCGACCCCTGCCCTAGAGTCTTATAAGGTGTTGCATCCGAAATAAATGTTAAGCCTGTAGATCGTCTTGTTTTTCGCCGTGAGAGACCTCACTGTACCTTTCCGAGCTCGACCGACCGGGACTTCTATCATATTCATCTTTCAGTGAAACAAAAGTCGATACACAGCAAAGTACTCAGCGGAGCGCTACAGCACAATAACAACTCGGCCTAAATCTAATATTTTCCCAACACACAAACCCCCCTCTCTCTCTCTCTGTGTGTGGATGCAGGGGACTGATATAGATTTATGTTTATATTACATCTGACTCAACCGGAATTCAATACCCGGTCAGGCTTTTCAACCCCTGAATGGGAGCATTCATTTTCCCCCTCCTGCATTCACAATGCCTGCTGGACGCAGCCGGTTTGATCAATGTAATGTGCACAGGCAGAAGATACATCAGAGCTGCTTTAGAGTTAGTTACATCTTTATTCGTTCAGTGTTCCGCATGCAGTGCAACGCCGGGCGAGGCGGGCAGCAGCTCCCTTGTTTTGGGCTTGTATGCTAATGGATAGAAGTGGATTTGTGTGCAATGTTGACTGGCCCTGTGTGCTTTTCAAAGACTAGGGAGTGTCCTCCAGGCGCGGGCAACAACCCTATAGGGCAAGGGTTTTCAACGTTTTTGGTACCAGGGCCCACTGTTTATTCAGCATTCGAGCCACAGTCCACTATTTGATGACATTTTCGCCCCTACAGACCCCAAAATGAAAGATTTATTTTATGACTGCCCTGATGTGATGAAGATCGCCTTTTTTTCATTATGGAATGTTCCCATTTGTGAACCGTGTGAGCACCTTTTGCTATTTTTCACCGTTGACCACCTCCATTCGAGCACTTGGTTAGCTCCTGTTTTTAAAGATTTCTTTTGCTTTTGTCCACAATTCCAGGCTGGATTTCAGAAACAAAACCGGCATTAACAATCCAGATGGCCGTTAATCTTCTACATTCTCTAGTTGTGTAGAATTGGGCTAATTCACATAATGAATATTTTAACTCTTGAGACCCGCAAGGGTCCATTTGGTTTCATGTTTACGCTCTCAAAGAGTTACACCCGGTTAACCAACATAGCATCATTTAGCTGGGGACCACCTGGAGCCCTCTCAAGGACCACTGATGGTCCCTGGACCCACTGTTGTAACACATTGTGTCTTTGAGTTCTACATAGGCCATAGAGCACTTTGCGGGCTATAGTATTATTTCATATGAACTATGACCCTGAATTTGTATGCTTTCGTCTTTCCATCCCTTACTTGTTAACCTCCCAATCTACAATGTTCAATGCTCAATGCTAAATCAATTTGTAACACACTGAGTTGTATATATTTTACACTAACTAACCATTTCAGACACATCAGGAGGAGAACAACTGAGTAAATGTTTTCTGACCAGAGTGAGGGAGGAAGATGGAAAAGATAACACCAGGATCCTAACAAGTACGCTGCGTATATATAACCATGTTTTTTCCACGAGCGGCTGAACACACAAACTCCTCACCATCAAATCAGATGGCTGACATTTTGGTCAGTGCCTCCATTTTTCATTGAGTGAAAATTCATTTCCAAAACGTTGGATGCACTGCAGACAAGAGGCGAGGTCAATAGACTGTTTAATTTATGCTCCCTGTTGCACCGCAGACTCTGGGCTGTGAAATTGCAGAACAGCAAAGCAAGGCAATAAAGTGACTCTTAGAAAACAATCTGATAGCACATCTGCCTGCGCGCACACACAGATCACCGCAACGTCTCCCCTCTACACACACCCCCCTTAATTTATATGCTGTGACTGATGCTTGCCTGTGTGAGTGGGTGTCCACTGTGTTTGTGTCTGTGTATCGTGTGCGTGCCACCAAGCAATAAGTTAACCCATCTCTGGCGCAAGATTCTAGTCTCTGACACTAGAATCTAGTCTCTAGCACTAGATTCTAGTCGCTGACACTAGAATCTAGTCTCTAGCACTAGATTCTAGTCGCTGACACTAGAATCTAGTCTCTAGCACTAGATTCTAGTCGCTGACACTAGAATCTAGTCTCTAGCACTAGATTCTAGTCGCTGACACTAGAATCTAGTCTCTAGCACTAGATTCTAGTCTCTGACACAAGAATCTAGTCTCTAGCACTAGATTCTAGTCTCTGACACTAGAATCTAGTCTCTAGCACTAGATTCTAGTCTCTGACACTAGAATCTAGTCTCTAGCACTAGATTCTAGTCTCTGACACTAGAATCTAGTCTCTAGCACTAGATTCTAGTCTCTGACAGTAGAATCTAGTCTCTAGCACTAGATTCTAGTCACTGACACTAGAATCTAGTCTCTAGCACTAGATTCTAGTCTCTGACACTAGAATCTAGTCTCTAGCACTAGATTCTAGTCGCTGACACTAGAATCTAGTCTCTAGCACTAGATTCTAGTCACTGACACTAGAATCTAGTCTCTAGCACTAGATTCTAGTCTCTGACACTAGAATCTAGTCTCTAGCACTAGATTCTAGTCGCTGACACTAGAATCTAGTCCCTGGCAGTAGATTCTAGTCACTGACACTAGAATCTAGTCTCTAGCACTAGATTCTAGTCTCTGACACTAGAATCTAGTCTCTAGCACTAGATTCTAGTCGCTGACACTAGAATCTAGTCCCTGGCAGTAGATTTTTTTTTTTTCTGAAAAAAAAGAAAGAAACAATCTATGCTCCTGTGTCAGTGATGTTCAACACATTTCCACCAGGACCACCAGAAATATTTATTATTTGGCTGCGGATCCCCATCTGAAAACATGTTGTTATAGGGATCTCCCCCCGGAGCAAAGATTTGATCTGAAAACATTTGCTTCCGAAATAATGTATTCAAAAGATTTGCACCAAATTTTCACGATTTTTCCAAAAAATATCAGACCTACAAGCTCATAGCGCGCCACTCGGTGGCGCGCTGTGAGCTTGTAGATCTGACATTTTTCAATAGCTAAAGTAACACCAAAACACGTACAGTATAAAAGGGTTATACAGACGCATACACACACACACACACACACACACACACACACACACACACACACACACACACACACACACACACACACACGCGCACACACACACACACACAAACCAACGTAAATCAGACTGCCGTCCTTGACCTCGAAAAAGTGTGGAGAAGATTAGGGGAAGACTTTGTGAAGGCATGCATGTATGGATGGCATATCACCATGCAGACTCTGTGCTTCTACATCAGTGCACAATCACACCATGATGGTGCTCACTGCGTTTCGTTATTGTAAATCACTGTTTACCCAGAATGTGTAGTAGTGATAACACCAGGGGCTCGTAGCTCGGTTGGCGAGGTGAGGAGACAGACGAGGACGTGAATATGTAATCACAACCAAGAGTTTATTATATTGTTTTTAGTTTTTAATTATAGCTTGAAGACAAATGGAGATTTCAGTAAGCCCCACCCTCTCCCCAGTGTCCACCCAAGGCGAGGACACTTTCCAACCAGGGCTCATTCATTCCAATGTAAACATCATGGACATTATACATTAAACTGGTTACATACAATGCATGTTTGGAACCAGACCTTCAAAATCTCATCCAAATCCATCAATAAGGCATGCCCTATGCAGTGGAAAAAAAGGGTGGGCGTGACATTTTTTTTTTTTTTTTTTAACAATGTTTTATCATGTAGGAAAGTTCTTGGTGGAGAGGCTTGTCTATCACATGTTATGCTTAGCTGTCATTGGACCATAGTAGTTTGGGGAGGGGCTTACTGAAAGGTCTACTGTGAAAATATCTAAACTCACATGTCACGTGTTGTGAGCTTGAAGATCAGCTATTTTCATGGTTTTATACAGGTTTATTGCATTCGTACAAATACACAGTACAGAACACTCTCTGGTTGAATGAATGATTGATTTTTTTTTTTTCATTATTAACAGTGAGTAGAATGGGTAGGTACAGTTAAACAAAAGTCTGGTCAATACAAAATCTGCTCAAAAGATAATACCTTTTCAGCGTCCTCCATTTTCTATTCATCAGAACATCATAAAGAGAGATACAGTATTCGCTTTTAATTTCTTGTGGTGAAGATGAACACACAACAGTGCATGATCTGACCCCACCACTACACTACCGCCAGTCTTTTCATAACGGTTGTTTTCAGAGCACCGTGTTCTTCAGTGACGTGCAGGGGCGGATCTAGGCAAGGGCATGGGAGGGCCATGCCCTCCTAAATGTCCCACCAAGGTGTTTCACATTAGATTGCTTATATTTAAAATGATTTGAAACACTACTACTGCTACTAACTACCTACAGTTGTGGCACCACTAAACCAACAGCATTTCATCATTGAAAACAGAAAACTCTCTGAGTCAGACCGTTAGCTTTATGCATGCTGCGTGTCTGTTGCAACTTCAACAACAACTGATGTTATTATTGATGAATTCCACCCATTTTCAACATCTTTTCTGAGAGCGTAGAAATGCGACTAAAGAAATCCATTAACATGGTGAAAATACATCTTGATGATGTCATCAAGATGTTTTTTTTTTTCCAGATATCCATTTCTTGGGAACACAGAATGGGGGAACCTTTTTATCATGTCCACCCAGCACCTCTAGGGTATATACTAATGAAATATTAGAATGTTGAAAATGGGTGGAGTTCGCCTTTAATTGCCTAATAAAAGTCCTGTAACCGAAAATGGTATGGGTGCGACTTCATCGCCCGTGTCGCTTCGCGCCACGGGCGATGAAGCCGCACCCATACCATTTTCTCCTGCCCCCCCCCAATCGGGAATTGTTACATCCGCCCCTAGTGACGCGGCCCTTATCCCTGGGAGTCTCTAGCCAGACGGCAGAGTATCCCATCAGCCTGTTCATTACACTGTGCCGCTGCCAGCCATGCGTCCAAGCTCCCCATGGCAGTGCAGTAGTACTAGAGACTACCATTTCATTTGTGTTGATCACCGCTGTACGTTCTGCCTGAGGGAGCATGGGAGCCGGAGTGGCCATTGCTCCCCTCCACTGATGGTGACAATGACAGGTACTAGACCACTATCGCTTGTGCCCCGTTGCATGCTTGGCAAAACACAGTGGTGGGAGAAAAAAATAACGCACATTATTTTGACCTGGGGAAAAGGAACCCAATACTGCAATGTAGAAGGAATACATTACAAGTAAAAGTCCAGAATTGTACTTGAGTAAAAGTAGACAACTGTTAACACTTATAAGGCCTAACGTCAAGCTTTTTTTTTTTTTTTTTTAATAAAATCATATAAAAGATATTTTTAAAATACCCATTCCACAAGCTCACAATGTGTCGTATTGCAACACATCTACTATTGTAAAGTATCCAAAGTATTCAAAATGACAGCAAATGCAGTGCAATACTTAAGTATTGATACAAAACAGTGATATTGTGGTATAGTCTGTGCCACGGAGAAAACAACTCATTTGGGTGCCAATCGATCACTGATGCCTTTGACTCTGAGCTGTATTCATTAAAGGCATCCTAGACTTCATTGTATCATGAATAACCAAAAATAGGTCACCCACAAGCTCACTGTTGCGTCACAAAACAATGAGTAGTGATCATGACAATTTTGCCCTAAATGTTTTCCAAAAGTGTATATTATAGAGGCTAAGTACTGTAGCAAAAAAAAAAAAAGTCCATGAAATTGTTGATCTGTGGCTTCAAAAAAGGACACTTCAAAACTAACTCTTGGGGAGCCCGGGTTCAAACCGGGCAACCTTGCAGCCACTCTGATCCACTGCCACCGCTGATGTACTATAAGATGTTACATCAGCATGGACACTGTTATCAGACTGGGGTCACAGCGAGTACAGAGCAACAGAGACTACGTCTACATGGGGGCCGGGCGTCTCGAAAAGGTCTGAGAAAAATCTCATTTGGCATAGCAGTGCACCGCCAAATGAAAGCCAGCAGCAAACTCAAGGGCAACGCGGGGATGAGAGATGTTCGTTTCACTGGCGTAGTAAATCTGATTGGTCACAGCTCATATGTGGCAAAACGACCTCAGCATGCTCCACCGGTACACCAAATGACACCGATTCGTTCCCAGCAGTGTTTGACACAGCTCAAGTGAGGACATTAAAAAGGGACTATCATTATGTACGGGTTGGATTTGCATGGGGGTGAAGGAGGGAGGGGGTTGGGGGCTATTCCCCTGGTTTGTAGGGTTATTAGTTGTGCTGAAATCCTTACAGGGGAATCTTAAGATTGCCTTGTATAAAGACAGTGTTCAAAAAGCTAAAGAAATCACCTCAGCGATTTTACTCATAGGAATATGAAGCAGGGCCGGATCTAGGCATGGGCATGGAGGGAATGCACTGCTAAATGCCCCGACTGCCCCACCAAACATGATGGCATGCAATCAACCCAAATTTCGAAGATATTTCAAATTAAAGTGCTTATGATTAAAATGATTTGAAACACTACTACTGCTACTAACTAACTACAGTTGTGGCACCACTAAACCGACAGCATTTCATCATTGAAAACAGAAAACTCTCTGAGTCAGACCTTTAGCTTTATGCATGCTGCATGTCTGTTGCAACTTCAACAACAACTGATGTTATTATTGATGCTTTACTTGACTAATAAAAGTCCTGCAAACGGAAATGGTATGGGTGCAACTTCATCGCCCGTGGCGCGAAGCGCGATGAAGTCGCACCCATAACATTTTCGCCTGCCCCCCCCCCAATTGGGAAATGTTACATCCGCGTCTGATATGAAGCACTGACTGAAGTTGGAAATGTATAAATATACCCAAAAAGAGTAACACAAAAAATCACTAGAAACGACTCAAACAACTAAAAAAAAGCTGCATTTCTGGGCTGCTGCCAGTCGCACACAACATCGATTGTTGTCTTGGCCGACCATAACATCTCTTTTTATTTTACAGTTCAGAAGATCCCTTAAACGTTTTATTGACCCGACAGCTATGATGACTCCCTCCCAATGCATTGCTATGTGTAGAGGGGTATGAATGTGATCATTCTTGTCATTCTATTACATAGTGTACAGTAAACCGCTGGCCCCTGAAAACATTACACACCACATACATGTAATCAGTGCCTTAACTTTAAACATACAGTACTTCATCATAGCACCTGGAGGCATATTGAAGGATTAGAGGAAAGCCAAGTACTGTAATCACTCCAGCGAGGGAGTCGGGACTATGAATGAACATGTACACATATTCATAAGTAATAGGGAAAACTATAGGCCTATATTTTAACACTTAACCAAGTGCTGCACTACAAGTATGTGTAGATCTGCTATTTTCGAAAAGTCATGACATTGTCGTGCATTCCCTGGAAAAAAAAAGTGCAAATGTGCATTCTCTGCAGAATAGGCCTTTATAGGTCTTTAAATCTGACGCTCATTGTTGTACACAGTCAATTACCATTGACAGTCTAAATTGGGGTAGCCAGGTTTTAAATTAATGAAAAATAAAGTGGTATCAAAAGGCGTCCACATCCAAATTCAGAATCATAACATGCAGTATAGGGTCTGCATATAAAAAAATAAAAAAAATAAAATATAAATTATAATTGAAATGAACATTGTTTTGTTGGTCTCTTGACCTTCACAGAACACATTATCACTAGACACATGAGTGAACTCAGTGTAGACCGCACTATCTGCCTGTACACTCATAACAAGTCACTAGCAAGAGCAATCGCTTTGCCCGATGATGGCCTGGACGGGTGATACCCACAGAAACCAGTTCTTCTAAATGCTGTCAGCTGGAGGCTTTTTACAGTTTTGCAGAGTGCTTTTTTCCCACTAAATTGACTACTGCTCTTCTTCACACTCTCCGGGGTAGAGACACTCAGCCAGTGATGAGTGAGGAGAGAAGTCCTCCTGTCTCACATGCTTTTTGACTGACTCCCATCGACCTCATCACTAATGTCTCATCACTGAGCACAGCTGCGGTTCTGAGGCAGCTTAAGTATCTCGAATGCTAATACGGAATATGCCGCACCTGTGCATGTTTTGATCTTTTGGCTATTTCTTTAACAGTGGTTTTCAAGCGTTTTCATACCAGGGCCCACTATTTATTCAGAATTGGAGCCACCGACCACCATTTGATGAATTTAGTCTCTCAGACCCAGTGTTTTTAAGTTTTTCTTGGTCAAACTAACAATACTTCTACATTTTGTAATGTGTGTAGATTCTTGGAAATTAAGTAATTCAGATATTTAAATATATTTAAGTTAACTCTTGAGAGCATAAAATGAAACCAAATGGACTCGTAAGGGTCTATTTGGTTTCATTTTACGCTCTCGAGAGTTACCTATCTATAAGGGTCCATCATTTAGCTGGGGACCACCTGGCAGTGGAATCCTCTCAGGGATCACTGGTGGTGCCAGGGACCACCTGTTGAAAACCACTGCCTTTACCACAACTGTTTCCAAAGGAGAGTGGACTTTGAGCCCATGCATTGCGCGTGCGCGCGCGCGCGCACACACACACACACACACACACACACACACACACACACACACACACACACACACACACCCCTGATGAATGTGGGTTTAAACAGGCATAGACCACTGACCTTTTTGTGTCTCTATTAATTCTCTTGGCGCCGTCCACGCGGGGCTCGTGGACATCCCGTTAGAACCCCTCCGCCGGTCACGCGGACGGCTCGTATCACGACGAGATGTAGATTTCATTCTTTAATCCAACTATTAGTCCGTGCGCATCGTCTGATGATCATCCCGTTGCTGACTTTCATTTGGGACAGAATTGGGGACAACTTTTTTTCCCCCGTCCCATTGACATTCATTCAATCCAATGCATTCAAACGGCTCTCCTCCGGTTTGCCCCCTCAATGTCGCTGGCGCATGGGTAAAGCAGCCAGGGCTACACAGCTCTTCCTGACTTGTGACCCGGATGTTTTGGCTCAGATCGTCAGACAAGGGGTCAGCCAAGACAACAGAAACAGCATGACAGAAACAGCACATCCTGTTTAGGAGATCTGAGCTTCAAAATAAGGGCTTTTTTACCGATCGAACTGGTTTGAGCCGCGGCAGTGGAAAGAAAACAAAGAAAATCCGATCGCGCTCAATGAGCTTTTTGTGTCTCTATTAGTAAGTGTGGTAATACTTTGTGCATGGCTGCTTGGTTGGCTCTAGAGGGGATTAGCAGAGAGGGGGAAGAAGTCATTGATCTGTTCATGGATTGTCTCATTAATGGTTTCTAAAGACAGGTTCATCAGTGAAGCTCATCATCATGTCCAGCAAATCTTAATCATGCTAAATGAAAATCCTGGCAGTATTGCATGGGGATATGGGGTATCTCTCAGTGGGTTTTGTGTGTGTGTGTGTGTGTGTGTGTGTGTGTGTGTGTGTGTGTGTGTGTGTGTGTGTGTGTGTGTGTGTGTGTGTGTGTGTGTGTGTGTGTGTGTGTGTGTGTGTGATTCCCCTTTAAGAGGCGTCCCCCCACTTCTAAAAGTCCCACTACAACACTGAACCTGTGCAATGGTTGCCAAAACCTTCAGCCACGACTGTATATGTCACAGCCTGTCAGGGGAAAGGGCCCAAGGAATCAGAGCAAAGCATCCAGATAGAGAATTTATCGAAACGCGAAATTGACGGCCAGAGGATGGTGAAACATAAGGCCGAGGTTCTAACCTGGAAAAATGGTCCCCAGAGCAAAACAAATCCAACAGAGTTAGCAGCAGAGTCTGTAAAGGGACAGGTACAAGGTCCGTCCTCAGGTTCTGAGGAGGTACGAAGGACACTAGAACACAGACGATTAATCTATGACAGTGGTTTTCAACCTTTTTTCATCTTAGGGCCCACCATTTATTCAGCATTTGAGCCACGGACTACCAATTGAGGATATTTTTAGTCTCACAGACCCCAAAACTAAATATTTATTTTGCTTCTTTCCATGACCATTAATCTTCTAGTTGTGTAGATTAGGACTAATTTGCATGATGGATATTTTAACTCTTGAGAGTGCGGGTCCATTTGGTTTCATTTTTACGTTCTCAAGAGTTACATTTGGTTAAAACAACTTAGCTGGGGACCACCTGGAACCCCTGATCTATGAGGGTTAGGGAGTCAAGACCGACAGGAATACAAGACAAAGTTTATAGGAAACAGAAAGAAAGCCTATAGGTTTAAATGTTATTCGAAATTATCAGAATTGCCTATCGGTAGGCAGGTAAATGAGCTGTCCACCGCCCTCCTCTCATACATATGATCCAAATAGACCAGTGGTTTTCAATCTTTTTCATTCCACGGCCCACTATTTATTCCGCATTTGAGCCACGGACCACTATTTGATGACATTTTAGCCCCACAGACCCCAAAAACTAGAGATTTCTTTTGCTTTAGTCTGCAATTCCAGGCTGGATTTGCTAACCAAAACAGGCAAACATACAGATCAAAATGACCATTAATCTTCTACATTCTCTAGTTGTGTAGACTTGGGCTAATTCAGATGATGATTTTTTTAAACTGTTGATAATGTAAAACTCAAAGAGTTACATCTGGCTAACCAACCTTCCATTATTTAGACCACCTGGAATCCTCTCAAGGACCACTGATGGTCCCCGGACCACCTGTTAAAAAAAACCCTGATAGATAATAGATGGAAAAATAAACAATTATTGGATTAATCAAAAATAGTAATTGTTAGAATAGTCGATTGCTGAAGTTGAAGGATTAGTTGGATGGGACAGGCACGGTCCGTGTATTTTACGGCCAACTGAATTCTCATTTCGTTTTTGACAAACAGTATTCAGTTTAGGTTCTGTGTTCTGAATACTGTTTCTCAAAAACGTGAAATTGTTAATTAAAAATAGGAAAAAGGTTTATTTTTCTTAATACTGTTTAGAAATGTTTCCTTAAAACTTAGAAATAGGTTTTTAAAACGCCTATATGACCTAATTCCTTACTTTCTTTCGGTGCAGCCCCCCTCAGAATGGTGATTTCAGTACCAACAAGCTCCTGTACTGAATTCTGTTTTTTCTCTCGCTCAGAGCGTGGAGGCGTGGCGCGGAGCTCTTGATTGACAGCTCGGTTACTGCTGCAGTTACTACAAGGAGACACACGCGGCGCTGTTGTACTAGCAGATAATATGAATTTGAATAGATAATATTATTATACATTTATCCTTTATTATAAAAAAGCGGGCTAATTTATTTAAAATTACGGCAACGCTAAAGGGTATAAATATATATCTAAATATATATCTAAATATAATAAAGGATAAATGTATAATAATATTGTCTATTCAAATTCATATTATCTGCTAGTACAACAGCGCCGCGTGTGTCTCCTTGTAGTAACTGCAGCAGTAACCGAGCTGTCAATCAAGAGCTCCGCGCCACGCCTCCACGCTCTGAGCGAGAGAAAAAACAGAATTCAGTACAGGAGCTCGTTGGTACTGAAATCACCATTCTGAGGGGGGCTGCACCGAAGAAAGTAAGGAATTAGGTCATATAGGCGTTTTAAAAACCTATTTCTAAGTTTTAAGGAAACATTTCTAAACAGTATTAAGAAAAATAAACCTTTTTCCTATTTTTAATTAACAAATTCACGTTTTTGAGAAACAGTATTCAGAACACAGAACCTAAACTGAATACTGTTTGTCAAAAACGAAATGAGAATTCAGTTGGCCCGTTGGCCGTAAAATACACGGACCCAGGCACACATACAAATACAGTATACAATATACAAACAAATACAGCAGGCTAGCTCAGGGCCAGATGTAACATTTCCTAATTGTGGCGGGGGCAGAAGAAAATGGTAAGTGGGCGGCTTCATCACCTGTGTCGCTCCGCGCCACCGGCGATGAAGCCGCACCCATACCATTTTCAGTAGTCTTTCAAATACTTTTAAATGTATTGGGTTGTTTTGCATGCCATCATGTTTGGTGGGGCAGACTGGGCATTTAGGGGGGCATTGCCCCCCATGCCTGTGCCTAGATCCGTTCCTGGGCTAGCTGGAAATAAACGGTATATAGAGTAGATTCACCAAATCTGTACCCTATGCACACTGCAACTGTATAGGAGGCCTCACGTCTCCGATGAAAAATGTTAACAAGGTTTAGGATATTGATTTAAGTTTATAATCTACCCCGAGTTTAAAATGAATTCTGATACTGCAGCTTGCCCAACCGTACTATGGCCCCTCTAGGCACTACATGCAATTTATTCAGCTATGAGGGTAAAAAAATAAAACACTAGACCCCATCACCATCTAACAACAAGAATAAGCACTCAGGTCTGACTCCAAGTGAACCTTGTACTCTTTGTAAAAAGTTAAATGGGTGTCCCCCGTTCGAGGAAACATCATTACAAGCTACAACAATAATAACCTTTCTGTAGTACATTGCACATACAGTGCACTGCCAAGTATTTCAATGTGTTCGAGACATAACGTAAAAAAAAGAAAAGAACCCGGAGGATATATGGAAGGTAGACCCTTTAAACAAAAATATGTCAAATAGATATTGATCAGCAGCAATCTAAAATGGGTTTTCTTTTCTATAATGTAGACCTCGAGATTACTGTCTGGCACTGGTTATTATTTATAAGAATTTTCTCACTGTTCGTCTATCTGTTGCGATCATCAGATTTGGCCCGAAGCCTTAAGTACGTTGCATGTGATGATATTTTTCTTGCTGCGAGATTCAGCACACCACCGTCAGGGGCGGATGTAAAATGTCCCATTTGGGGGGGCAAGAGAACATATTGGAAGGGCAAGAGAAAATGGTATGGGTGCGGCTTCATCGCCCGTGTCGCTTCGCGCCACGGGCGATGAAGTCGCACCCATACCATTTTCAGTTACAGGACTTTTATTAGGCAAGTAAAGCATCAATAATACCATCATTTGTTGGTGAAGTTGCAACAGACACATAGCATGCATAAAGCTAAAGGTCTGACTGAGAGAGTTTTCTTAAATATAAGCACTTTAATTTGAAATATCTTGGGTTGTTTTGCATGGCATCGTGTTTGGGGGGCAGACTGGGTATTTATTAGGGCATTGCCCCCCTCCCCCATGCCTATGCCTCGATCCGCCCCTAACCACCGTATATCTGCCCAACCGATCATCAAATACAATCAGGTCTCAGGTTTTCGGGGGAGAAAAACGTAATGCAATTAATTTTGTCACAAAACACTGCAACCCGCCTGTAACCTCCACTCGTAACTCATGTAATAATGGCAAAAAGATGATGATTTAGATGAAATACCCCAATGTGAAAGGACAATTGAGATTGTTTATCTGGAAATCGGCAAGTGTATTTTCTAATTTCTAGAGGAAAACACCTTACTTCCTTAATTTTACAGCCCACACCACTAGGAAACACAACTTGACTTCATCGCACAGAGCAGGGGTTTTCAACCTTTTTGATACCAAGGCCCATTTTAACTCTTGAGAGCGTAAACAAGATGCAGCCTGCATTAGTAGTTTTGTTGATGTAATGGTGGACAGGGGCACAACAATCAAATTCAGTGTTAATAATAATAGAAGATTGAAAATCATTAAGAACGTTATTATATGTTGGCATGACAAGACTAGGTCTTGGCCTCGGTCTTGACCAGTCTTGGTCTTGTCTTGTTCTCGGCCCCTCTAGGTCTTGGTCTTGTCTTGTTCTCGGCCCCGCTAGGTCTTGGTCTTGTCTTGATCTCGACCCTCTAGGTCAGGGGTGGCCAACCAGTCAGAAACTAAGAGCCACTTTTTTACCGTGTTGCTGCAAAGAGCCACATCATACAGATGGGCACACCATCACCCCATCCCTTCCTCTCTCTCACACACACAGACCTCTGCTCAGCCAGACACACACCAACATGATAATGACTCCTAGCCCCCACGACCCGACTTCGGATAACCGGTTTAAAATGGTTGGATTATGTAGGCCAGTTATTTTCAATAATTAACATTGTGTGCACTGTCTCACACACAAACTCTCAGTTGAACCAGTTCCACAAACAAAAATATAACATTGTGAGCTCACACACACAAAATCGATTTTATAATCATAATATAGGGAATGAATGGCTGTGCCAGGCCCAGCAACTTTGACACTTGTCATGTGAAAGGCCCGATCTCGATCTCCTCTCGATCAAGTCTGTGGTTGTCTTGGTCTTGTCTTTGTCTCGATTTAAGTGGTCTCGACTACAACACTAGTCAAGAGTTATATCTGGTTAACCAACTTTTCATCTGATTAACCAACCAACTTAGCTGGGGACCACCTGGAACCATCCCCGCGGGACCACCTGTTGAAAACCCCTGGCACAGAGCCTTAAAGTGAAAGTGAACTTGAGGATTTCCAACGTCATGAAAAGTATATGCGTCACGCTTTTCCCACAAACGACTATTAAGAGCCAGTATTAACACATTTATTGCGTTCCGGCGCAGCCTTCCATGGGCCTCGTATGGCAGGTCCTCCACGTCCAGCTGGGGAACGGCCATCAAGCCAGCGATCCATGAAAGTAAACAGCTGTTCTGGGCCCTCATACGGCAATTGGCCCATCCATGGAGCACTGTGGAAGGTCAGCCTGACAGACCGGCCAGCATATGCTAGCATAATATACTGTACCTCTATCTCTCTCCCCCTGGAGCTAAAACGTGAGAAGATGTACAGTATACTCTATGTACACCAAATGGTGTCCATCCAGTGGCAATTGAGTTGATCGAGTTAATTCATGAATTGAATTCTTGTGGTTATAACCCACGTGCAGATCTACAAGCTCATAATCAGTGGTGTAATGGTGATCTTTAGAGGAACGGTAGGCAAGGGGAGGGAGAAGACTGTGATATTGTCGATATGATGCTGCTAGAACTGCACTAGTTTTGGTACTGTTGTATTTATTCTATTTATATTTATATTCTTCCTATGACTACTTAACTAAGCACTACTTTGGGAGGTGGTATGTAAGCCTGACGAGTCACTACTATTGTACTGTATGTACTGTACTGTATTGTCCTGTATTGTCTTACTTGTTGCTGCAAGTCTGTGTGTCCAAGACAAATTTCTCGAACGAGACTAAATAAAGTAACCTTGAACCTTGCTATTTTTATGACACCACATCAGACACACGCGCGCACACACACCATGTGCCTACATCATGTTTGTCATTATTACTCATTTATCAACCTGATCTCACATAATGCATTCAAAATGAACGAAATTGACATTGCATAAATAATTCCATAGATAAAGTACTAATAGGCACAAGTCGGTTCATATACTCCTACTGTTTGACGGAGTCGTGGCTTCACAAACCCAGAAGTGCAATTTCACCACGGTTGGTTCGGGATGGTTGAGTTTGGGTCATATTATTATTATGACAATAAATTGTGTTCATTTACACTTTACTACATGTGATCCGGTTGGATTCACATATAAACAGAAGTAGGAAAAACATTCTTCCTACTGCTATTTATGTATGAAGCTAGTAATTTCCGATACAAACATGAGAGTTTTTGTGTGGAAAAAGACAAGCTTTTAGCTTTCTTAAATCTTTGTCTTAAATTTTAGTCATACATTTTCTCAAAGATTCCTTGAAGCTTCTGCTTCAGCTGTGGCTGAGGCCTTGCTGTGTGCAGATAGAATACCACATGCAGGTGGTGGCAGTAGCCCTACTGAACTGCTTACTGCGTATTTATGCGACGTATGCAAGGAAGCATTTGCACACTCACTTTGTAAACCAGATATGTGCAAAGTAGCCATTAGGGGGTTCTCATTTACTTGGCGCAAATGAATTGAGTGGTGCACGTGCACCCATCCATATCGTACCTGCTCGTGGCCCTGAAAATTTACTACTGGGACACCGTGGTGTCAGCACTGCAGAGAAGGAAGCAGATATAGTATAGCGCTGCCTGGACTATTACATTAGGGTAGACTTTAACTTTGCTATCACTAAGTTACACTTATGAGTGACCTTTTCTTACATAGCAGCCAGTGCTATGGTGCATCATTGCAGAACTTTCCCAGTCCCCTATAGGGAATGTTTGGAACTTTGGATGACACCAATTTTGTACAGTTTTCAGAAGTAATGGCCTGAAAAAAGTACCTGAGAAGCATTATGTCGTGAAGCCATAAGTGTTCTGATGTGCTACAGCCGAGGGTTTTCAATCTTTTTCACGTGACCCCAAATGTGTGTATTTTCGTTAGGCCACAGACTCCCATTTCATATGAGCAAGTAGTTATCCTAATCTCTCTATAAATGTACTGCGTCTATAAATGGTGCTTAGCGTCTTTATCCGAAGCACTTTACATAATGCAGGGGTGCCCACACTCTTTTGACTTGAGAGCTACTTTCAAAATGACCGTCTCAAAAAGATATACACATCAAAAATGTGATTATTCCATTACTGAAAATCCATTTCAATGCCCCCCTAGAAAGTTTGCGCTTTGAAATAGTGGTGATGGTGTTACTTACTGTTACAGTGTTTAAGAATAATGCACTTATAATGAGAAATAGGGGCGAATTTGAAGGTTTTCTTGTATATGCTGCTATTGACGTTTGAAAACAGTATTTGAGGTTCATAGTTCACAGTTTGTCAGGTTGAGTTCAGTCTGTTGCACCCAAAACTAAGAACTTTCACGTTTTTGTCCACAATTGGGGAAAGAGAACTGGCCAAACGTTGGTTGAAATAATTATTGTCCATTTTATAATTGTGTGGACTCTTGAGAATTATGTAATTCAGATGTTTAAATATAATCTAACTCTTGAGAGTGTAAAATGAAACCAACTTAACCAACTCAACTGGGTACCACCTAGAGCCCTCTCAAGGACTACTGGGTGCTTCATGGACCACTGGTTGAAAACCACTGAATTAAGGTATAGGATAAAGTGTTCCTTTTATTAAACAAACATACAGTACACTCTCCTAACACAAGTTAGGGGAAATCAAGTGTAAATTTTGGGATATAATTAGCAACCTCATAATTACCTTGAACAAGGTGGGGAATAAGCAGTAAACTGTTCCAGTCTACATACCTGGTGCTAACCCCAAAGGGAGCAAGGGGAGCATCCATCTATTGTTGCTAATGAAAAGGAAATTAGCTGCATGGGCAGGTACTAAAATGTACATCCCGTGGCGGCATTTTCTGTAGCCTACCCATAATTATTTTATGATTGTTCCGTAGTTAAAAACAGCCTCCGTAATGAATTTACGCTGTAAGTCCCTCGTGAATAGACCAAATTGTTCGCCCTTTTGTGCCCGGACATATTGTTTTGATCCGCTGTAACTACATTATCGTAACCCCATAATTAATACCCACCACAAAATAATTGTGGGCTGTAATTGAAAGGATTACCAATAGGCAAATAAAAAGGCCTCTACAAATAGAAATGGGAAGGGACTGCTAGGCATAAGGCCTACAGTACGTTTACAATATAGCCTTTAAAAGGAGAAGCGAGAAGGAGAGGTGAAAGACAGACACGGATGTCAGACATTTAGACAGGCTCAAAATGAGAACTTCATTTTGAGGCGAAAGTGAGTTGTCCTATAGTGGGGAGAAGGAACTCGAGGCTTCGCACCCACCGAGCGAGCAGATATTTGCGCCGCTGACGTGCCCCGCTCCCGCTCGGAAGAAAATGAAGACTTCATGAATCACTACGCTGTCAGCGGCAGCGACGGAAGCAAAATGAGCACCGGGGTCCCTGGGATCGCGGTCTTTGATTAAAGTGTTATCATTGTTAAATCATTGACACGCTAATCCATTCTGAAAGGCCCGTGAAAGCCGGAGTATGAGATGCTGTGGTGTTTAACTCAATAAATTATGTGTCAATTCTCTGGGGGGGAGGAGGGGAGGGGCGGCACGGCGGATTCTTGCTTTTGTGCTCACCAAAACTGTCATGTGGTATGGGGAAAACCCAAGTCATTTTTAAACATGCACTGACACGATCCCCGGCTTCTTCCCTGCCGATGTACAGTGCTATCCGCAGAGCTAATTTGACTCGCTGACAGCGCTGGGGCTGTGCAGTTGGGACTTCTCTCTCTACCGAGCGTGTGCATGTCCAAACCCTCCTGAGGAAGTAAGCTAACAGCCTTGGAGTCTCCCTTATCCTGTGTGTAGACGGATGACTACAGTGTGGTGCAGTGTGTGTCTTTCTTTTCTATCGCCAGGCACTGTCAGCTCGGGGTAATTGACTCCTACAGTCTTCCTCTAGCGCGTTTCCAGCCGAGCCGCAACGCTTCCCGAAGCTCCACATGCAATTATGGGCTGGAACTCCCCTGTGGGCACAGGTGTGGGGCCAAGGGGATTCTGCTGCCAAGTCTCAATGTCAGTAATTAAGAGGTTGATGGGGAGCGGAGAAGTCGTACGTTGGTGATGATAGTAGGACTCATATTTATTAAACATTGTGTCAGAAACATTCAGCAGATCTTAAGGGCTCACAGTGCATCGTTGCATCGTGAACGGTGCAGCTTTAACAAAAAATTCAGTCCCTCAGCACCCATTGCTCCTAAATCACCTTCCCACCACTCTTTGGTACATGGGGCTTGGAAGCACGAACCCGAGCACTAGCCTTGCATTGGCCACGGCAAATCTGTCGGAACAATAGACCTTAACGTAAGCCCCCCCCCCCCCCCCCCCCCCCCCCCCCCCCAAACTGCTACGGTCCAATCACAGCTAAGCATAACATGTGATAGACAAACCTCTCCACCAATAGCTTTCCTATATGATAAAACATTGTTTAAAAAAATAAACGTCTCACACACATTTTTTTCACTGCATAGGGCATGCCTTGTCGATGGGTTTGGAAGAGATTTTGAAGGTCTGGTTCCAAAAATGAACCAGTATCATTGTTAAAGTCCATAATATTTACATTGGAACGAATGAGTCTGGCTGGAAAGTGTCCGAGGGTGGACAAGAGGACAGGGCTTACCTAAAGGTCAATTGGTATGAACACACCAATGCTCACACACAACACACAGAATCTAAACGGCCCTCTGCGGAGTTGCTCTGCTCGATAATTGAGTCAGCTATACCGGTGCCTGGACATTCTAGGCCTCAGGAACTGATACATTTCATCGTTAAATCCTAGGAATGTCTGTTGACATTCAGTCTTCGAGTCAATTAGTCAACAGAATGTCGTACAAGCAGCCGAACATGAACACGTTGACACCGTCTGACCTCTTTTCTCATTTGGTCCACACCGAAGCGTAGCCAACCAACCGTGCTGCAGGTTGGACTGCGTATATACTCACTCACTTACTGTACGTGACTCGAGTGAAGGCCAATTCACACATCGAGAGGCGGGAATCGCAGCGAATAGCTCAGTGGTTTTGAGAGGATTCCAAGTGGTCCTCAGGCTAAATGATGAAAAGTTTGGTTAACTAGGTGTAACTCTTTGAGAGCGTAAAAATATTTACGCACTCAAGAGTTAAAATATTGACCATCTGAATGATCCCCAAGTCTACACAACTGTAAAAGAATGAGAATGTAAAAGATTATTGGTCATTTTGATCTGTATGTTGGACTGTTTTGTTTCCAAAATCCAACCTGGTTATTGTGGACAAAAGCAAAATAAATCCTTAGTTTTAGGGGTCTGTGGGGTGCCTAAAATGCCCTCAAATTGTGGTCCATGGCTCAAATAACTGAATAAATAATGGTCCCTAGAATCAAAATGGTTGAAAAACACTGAAATCTGATCTACAAGCTCACAGCACGGCACATACGCGAGTGTTGTGAGCTGGTAGCAGATCTGCCATTCTCGTCCGTTCTAGGCATGGCGTGTGGCGGAGAATAGATTAGCCTTGAGGGTCAATGTTCTCTGGCACCAGTGCTCTGCTGACATTAGAGGTTAGTTTAGTTTACTAACTGTGTGTGTGTGTGTGTGTGTGTGTGTGTGTGTGTGTGTGTGTGTGTGTGTGTGTGTGTGTGTGTGTGTGTGTGTGTGTGTGTGTGTGTGTGTTTCGCTTGGCTACTTCCAATAAACCCCAGCAGCCATCGTAGCTTTGACTTCCCGTCAGCTTCATCCACCTCCAATCACCAGCGGCCGACACAGGAAATAAAAAGAAAACACTCCAGAGCATTTGGGCCATAAGATTAAACAGCCAGTCATCTCTCTCTCTCTCTCTCTCCCAGCCGGTGTGTGTGGGAGGCACAGATTGAGCTGGACTCTTATTACATTGGCTTGATATCTGAGCGTCCATCGGCCTCCCAGGGAGCGACAAAGTGAGAGAGAGAGAGAGAGAGAGAGAGAGAGAGAGAGAGAGAGAGAGAGAGAGAGAGAGAGAGAGAGAGAGAGAGAGAGAGAGAGAGAGAGAGAGAGAGGGATAGGGAAAAGGCAAAGGAGATTGAGAGGATGATGGAGATGGAGAGAACGACGACGACAGAGGAAAGAAATGAAGACAGAACGGGGGGAAACAGCCTCCGTTGTACCAGTGGTCAGGCCTAATGATCCGTCACACACACAGCACAAACCAATTAGCCTGGATGACCTCTGAGATTGGCACCTCGGCCGCACTGTCATTCTTTAAGGGGTTTGGGGTCAATATGGCGGGAGGTGGCCTGGACGCCTCATATGGTGGTCCTTATCTCTGCCTGCCTGTCAGGGTTGGTTGGGGTGGGATGGGGCGGTCCACCTTTGAGCATCAGCCGGAGGGATACGGGGGTTATGGCGGTGGCGAAAAAGATCAGACAGCGGGGAAAACAGAATGATGGGGGCTGATGCTATCTGGCAGGGCCGAGGGGTGGAGAGGTGGGGTCACGTAGGGGTGTCCACTGACAGCGCTGTCCCCCTGTGACACCGCCGGAGCCCAACAGAGTTGATGCCAGGGTCTGGTAAAGGAAATCACTATCCTTTCCTTTTGTGGCTCAGTGGGAGAAGTTTCCAAGAAAGAAATCTCTATACTTAGTTTGCCTCAGCGCAGTGCTTGGTGGTACAGGATATTTTCTACAATCCTCGCCTGTTCTTCTTTGCACTCAAAACAATGGATTTGTTGGACAAGAATCAAACAGCACCGCATGGATAATTGGACTCAAACATTGTCAAAAAACAAACATCATATTTAAGCCTGCATTTTTATTTTATTTAGAAGTTTCTCGAGAGGATGCTCCCTTGAGTTGCAACAACTCGTTTTAGAGGGGGTCCTCAACATGCAATATAACATACATGAACCATAGAGCAGCACAGTAAGACATACAAGAATATACAGTAAACAATACACACGACAGACATGTAACAATACAGACATACACAAAAGCTCAACCCATCACGAAACCAACACCGGCCCACTCCATACGCACTTATAATCTTCACATTGTTCAGAAGAAACAAAGAACATAATACAGAAGCAAGGCATCTGATGCAACTATACGCAAGGTAACCAGAACGAATTTAAAAGCAAGAACAGGTTGATTTAAGGTGAGATCCAAGAGCAGTCTTAAAGTTATTAAATGTTGTAATTGACCTAAGAGACGAGGGCAGGGCATTCCAGTCAGCTGGGGCTTTGACCTTGAAAGCACGTCTGCCTGTCTCACGGGAGAATCTAGGCACAGTGAAGTAAAGGTGTTGAGTGTGACGTAGGGAGTAGGCTGATGTAAGCTGGTTCAGATATTGTTTTAAGTAAGATGGGTAATCAAAGTAAAAACATTTGAAGACAAATAGAAGCCAGTGGAAATTCCTCCTAATTTTTGGTGAGAACCAATTCAAAGATTCATACATAGCACAGTGGTGCGTATTATACGGACACCTCAGAACGAATCTACAAATATTATTAAAGACAACGTTTAAAGGGTAAAGTAGAGTATCAGAGGTGTTCTGGTATATTATGTCACCATAGTCCATGATAGGAAAAAGCAATTGCTGAGCAATCCGTTTTCTTGTTTTAAAAGAAAATGAATTTATAGATCTATACATAATTTTAAGACTAAGATTTATCCTGGACCTAATGTAATCAATGTGTGGTTTGAAAGAGAGTTCAGAATCCAACCAAAGTCCCAGGTATTTAAAAGAGTCGACCGAATTTAGAGGAGAAAGATCATCAAATTGAATAGATAAAGCATGCGGTAGTTTATACCTTGTACCAAACAGTATACTACATGATTTCTTTTTATTTAAAATAAGATTATTATTAGAGAGCCATTTCTGAACCAAATCAAATTCCATTTGAAGCGAGCTTTGGATATGCGTCAGGTCAGAATGAGATGAGTAGATGACCGTGTCATCTGCAAATAGGTGCATAGCACACTCTGACATTGTATTAGGAAGGTCATTGATGAAAATAGAAAACAATAGTGGACCCAAAATAGACCCTTGAGGAACTCCCTTGTCAACCACTTGAAAGTCTGAGATACAATCGTGGAAAGAGACACACTGGCGGCGATTATGAAGATATGCACTGAACCAAGCTTGCGCTTGCTGAGACACACCAATTGAATATAATTTATCTAAGAGTAGATAGTGGTCCACTAAATCAAAGGCCTTTGTTAAATCAATAAAAATAGCACCCGTTAAGTAGCCTTTGTCGAAGGAAGAAAATACATCGTTTGTTAATTTAGTTAAGGCGGTGGTAGTGGAGAAGTTAGAGCGAAAGCCTGATTGTACAGGGGAATAAATGTTGTGACTGTTAATATATTGAGTTAATTGTTTTGAAATGAGCTTTTCAAATATTTTAGCAGTTGAGCAGATAATAGAAATTGGTCTAAAGTTATTGACATCTAGTGGGTCACCTCCTTTCAGGAGAGGGGTAACTTTGGCACTTTTCCAGACAGAAGGCAGTTGGCAAGTAGATAAAGATAAATTGAACAAATCAGCTAAAGGATAAATAAGTACAGGGGCAGCTAATTTAATGAATTTGGCATCTAAGCCATCTGGACCAATTGCACACCCATCCTTTAATTCATAAATTACTTGTAAAATTTCATTGGGTGAGATGGGTTTAAACGCAAATGACCCAGGAAGGCTAGTAATGTTTTCACAGGTTTTTACATAGGGTGATGCGTCAGAGTAGGCATTTCCGACAGAGGAGAAATGGAGATTAAAAATATTTGCAATTGAGGCCGGGTCACTGATGATGCCACCATTAGGCCCACTACGTATTTGGGAGACAGAACTTTTGCTGGGACTTAAAATATTGTTGACCCTGTTCCAGAACTTTTTGGGGTTTTGAAAGTCCTGAGCCAGACTAGTTCTATAGTAATTAGCCTCTGAATTGCGAGTTTGAGTTTTACAGTGATTTCTTAATTTTTTATAGGCATCCCAGTCGGACTGGTTTTTAGTTACTCTATATTTTTCCCAGGCCTTGTCTCTCAATTTGAACAGGTGAAGTAAGTCAGATGTAATCCATGGAAGATGTCTACCTTTTACTCTCACGGACCTCCAGGGGGCGTGTTTGTCAATGACTTTACTAAATTCACTTAGGAAGAAACACCAAGCCTCTTCAACAAAAGGTATTAGCTGGAACCTATCCCAGTCAATAGAAACAACATCATGAATGAAGTTATTGATAATTATGTTTTTGCATTGTCTAATGCGTATAAATTTTGGGGGGTGACGAGGGATTTTTATTTTCCAGACACAGAAAATTATAGAATGGTCACTAAAGCAATCTGGGAGTACGCCTGACTTCACAATTCTGTCGGGATGAGACACAAAGATAAGATCCAGAAGAGATGAAGTAGTTTCGGTGACTCTGGTAGGCTCAGTAATGAGCTGAGATAGAGATAAGTTCTCAAATATTTTTTTGTCAATTGAAGAAGAACGAGAGAGCCAATTGATGTTAAAGTCTCCAAGGAGTATTAGTTCGGATCGGCGATTCAGAGAGGTAATGGTATCTACCATTTCTTTTGTGACGTCAGCTGGGGCGGATGGAGCCTTGTAGAAATTTCCGATAATCAGGTGTTTATTCTGATGGAATATTAGCTTGATAAAAACACATTCGAAATGTTCTGAAACATTTGCAGAAATAATTCGTTCCGATTTTAAATTTGAATTGACATAAGTTGCCACTCCGCCCCCACCTCTGCCACCTCTATCAGATCTATATAGAACATAACCATCAATCAACACTTGTTCATCAGAAATGTCACTGTTTAACCAAGTTTCGGACACTGTAATTACATTGGGCTTGTGTTGTGTTACCCATGGTCTAAGCAGTACCATTTTGTTGAATAGACTCCTGATATTCAAATGAACAATTTTTAAGCCTATAGCCTCATTCATATTGAAATTTAAATGTGGAAATGGTAAAAATCAAAAGGTAAATTCGGGCGTATACCAAAAGTATGGATGTAGCAGGTACATGCATACTAAGAGTAGAACGAGTGAAGACAAAATGAGGGAGAGCTACACGCAACAAACAGACAAAAGGTAACTGCTTTTTGTTGGCAAGCCAACAGGACATGACAAACGGTACAAGAAACAGCATATGCGCACAGAACAGAGACAAGAACAGAAATAAAATTAAAAGACAAACATCATAATTACGACATAGTGAACAAAAACACATTTGCACACTTGTATAATACACACATAAAGTCCCAGTGCATATGCACCTACATGTCATTATTACAATGTTAATTGAATGGCAATAGGGGTAGAATAGTACTGATTACAGTCTTTTCAGTCCATCAAGCATCTCAATAATGGGTGAGCAAATATTTTGAAATAACGATTCCCCCTTTGACAATGTGAATCTAATTCTTTCGAAATGCAGCAATCTTCCCAGCTCACCTAGCCGGATGTCCGACTTCCAGGCTCGAAGAATTTGTTTCCTAGCTAAATACCGAATTTTTATCCAATAGAAAGTGAAAACCTATAACGCCCCGCTTCTTGCACGAGCATTCGGCAACACAGTATGGCACAGTATGGTCAGCAGCTGTTTCTGGCGAGTGTAGTGTAGTGTAAAGAGAGTATAAGAGTATGGGGGATACTAGATCATTAGTCTGCTGATTCTCGAGGATTGTTCAACTTTTAAGTGACAGATAATTCCCATGTTTTTATATTTGCTTTTACAATGAGCCTCTCTGCATCAGAACTTGCCTTTCTAGACTTTGGCCCGGGGCCTATTTCAGGAGACTATCCTGCAGTAGTACCTACTTTCTACACTTACCTCTGCTTCTCCTGTGTTTCAATCTCACTGCTGTTGCTACTTTATTGCACAACCTGAATCAATCAATACAGTTGATTTAATTTGATCTTAGACTGTTTTATGTTGCGCTGTAGTGTCTCCCTTCCTCAGTCAAAGGAAGTTTATTTTTATGCCACTATGTGTTTGCATAATATGTGTCTTAACCAAATATGGAAGTGATCTGAAGTCTAAGACCCATCCCAAGATGTGAAGAATATTCATCATGGCGGCATACACATCTGTCTGGCTGTCTGTGAATGTGAAGAACTAATCATTGAGAAGTCCCCATCTGTGGCAAAGCACTTTCAGACCGAATAATGGAACTGGGGGTCCTTGAAATGAACAATGTTGAGAACCACTCACTGTTTTACAAGATGACAGACTAGCTCCATAGAAGTCATAACATCAAAAAGAAGGAAAACAAGAAAGAAAACATTTGCAAGAAAACCTATTGAATGTTGATGTTGTGTACATACACAGAAGCAGAACATTTCTGAAACAAAACAACACACACAGCTTTGTTCCTTGTTCTGCCCTTCACCTTTGTTTTCTTTTTACAGCATGACAAAATAATATGAATTATAATTGGAAAGAAGCAGAGGGATAGAGACAGATGGATCGGATATGGAGGCATACAGAATGGCATACACAATAATACTGTCCCGCTTGGTAGCAAATACTGATAAAGGGTGTGAGGGAATATTTTGATCTCAACCAACAATCTGTTAAAATTATTTTAATGAGCAATTAAGAAGTTTATGGTAGAGTATGTTTAGAGAAGAATTTTGTTGGTACAACGACAGTGATTGGAGAGGTATATTTCCCTACAAAGTGAGAGATTTAAACACTGGTTGAAGTAGCAGTTTAAACTAATGCCCATTATCTCCCCTGGCTAAGCGGGGATTCCCTAGTGAGCGGTCGATGTTTGGTCTTCTGGATTCGAACCTCACTTTACCAGTTACTTTTACCAGTTACTTTTCTCTGGAGAGGAAACATCTGGATTCGAACCTCACTTGCAGCTACTTTTCTCTGGAGAAGAAACAACTGGATTTGAACCTGACTTGCAGTTACTTTTTTTTAGTTTGCAGGTTTAAACGTATGTACGCATGTACATTCATTCATTCATTTCTGGAGTGTGGGCTTAATGGCTCAAACTCAAGCTAATTTGTGGACAGTGAGCTAAGAGTGCACAAATCCCATCTATGAAATATGAAATTGCTAGCGCATATGTCACTGTTGAGCGATTTTCCCTGTTTTCAGTGCAGCTCAAACATTTTCAGAACACAGACAGAAATAACCAGTCCACCGAAAATCCACAGGATGTTCAAAGTTCAGGTTGTGTTAACGTAAATTGAGGTGATAAAACCTAAAAGATCAATTATCAAAATAAATGAAAATGAATGTCACAGACCATCGGAGTAGCACTTGCGGCTGCATAATACGTACTGAGATCGCAGCGATTGTCTGGCCCTTAAGACCAACACAGCGCAGGCGTTTCATCATCCCGAGAAAAACAAAACAATGTGGGCAAAAAAACAGCATGCGGAGCATGCATACACATCCTTTAATTATTGTAGATTCGACTCAGAGCGATTTTCCTACAGATCATTACAGCCCCCAAGTCTCTTTCCAAGCAAACCAGCATACGTAGCTGATCTTCTTTTGAAGCCAGCAACCTCCACACAGACCTGTGTGTGCGTCGACTTCCATCCTCTGCATTCCTTTCTTCTCCTATCACCAGGACGTCCCTGTGGACATTCACTATCAACTATGGTGAACAACCGCTAGGAAGAAGATCATTACTAGCAGCTCCATCCATCCATCCATCCATCCATCCACGCACCTGATGGATCCGTCATCGCTGGCGTCTTTTTACTGAAGAAGACGCCTGTGGCTGACTCCATGCGTGCCAACATGGGCGGATGTAACATTTCTCAATTTTGGGGGGCAGGAGAAAATGGTATGGGTGCGGCTTCATCGCCCGTGGCGCTTCGCACCACGGGCGATGAAGCCGCACCCATACCATTTTCAGTTACAGGACTTTTATTAGGCAAGTAACAGCATCAATAATAACATCAGTTGTTGTTGTTGAAGTTGTAACAGGCGCGTCGCATGTATAAAGCTAAAGGTCTGACTCAGAGAGTTTTCTGTTTTCAATGATGAAATGCTGTTGGTTTAGTGGTGAGACAGCTGTAGTTAGTTAGTGTTTCAAATCCTTTTAAATATAAGCACTTTAGTTTGAAATATCTTGGGTTGTTTTGCATGCCATCGTGTTTGGTGGGGCAGACTGGGCGTTTAGGGGGAGGGGCATTGCTCCCCCTAAATGCCCATGCCTAGATCCGCCCCTGAGCACCAAGCCAACAACAGCAGTAGTGGTGGTACATTATCATTACTAACACACCGTCACACAATCAAGAATGCAACCTATCGCTATGTTGTGTGCGGTCGATGTTTCAAAGCCAGCCAAAGGGTAAAAGTAAATATTGGACTATATTTGATGTATGTTGCCTTTTAAGTGGAAATATCTGTATACTGGATCTCCCTATGGTGGGATGCAGCCATATCATCATCCTTTGAAGCTGATATACTGCAGGTGCTGTCCTGGCGAATGTTGTGTTAGAAGAATGTTCCACAACTCTCCTCTACTACTCTTCTCTGCTACTGGCACATATCAACTACATTTACAACTCAGACGCAGTGATCTAAGCTACACTGATCACTGACAATTTTGGCACAACGACGCCACCAACCAACCAAACAAACAAACGAATAAACAAACAAGAGAAAAAACATTAAAGAGCATGATGGCACGTAACAGATGTGCTTTTCTGTGTTTTTCCAACATTCTCTGGATCAGGGAGTACTTGAAAGTGCTCAAACACCCATCTGTGGCCATTTTAGCTGTGTTATGTCGTGTATCTAAACACGCATGTGTGCACCCCCCCCTCACACACACACACACACACACACACACACACACACACACACACACACACACACACACACACACACACACACACACACTACTGTACAGTACATACTATTGGGACTAACCTTACCCGATATGGCAGAGGTTTTCAACCAGTGGTCCCTGAGAGGATTCCAGGTGGTCTCCAGCTAATTGATGGACAGTCAGAAACCCAAGGACCCTTGTAGTTTTTTTTTTTTTTTTTTACATTATATTTAAATATCTGAATTACTTCATTTTCAAGAATCTACACAATTAGAAAATGTAGAAGAATTGTTATTTTGACCAACATTTTGCCAGATTGTGTACACAAACGTGAAAATCCTTAGTTGTTGGTGCGAGAGACTAAACTGCAGAATAAATAGTGGGCTCAGGTAGGAAAAAAGGTTGAAAACCACTGCGGTATCGCAGGCACATACGTAACTTATATTTCCAATAACCTTGTCCTTTAGTGATGTGAGAATGTGTGAGATGAGGTCCAATGGCACATACACTGTTGGTGCAAGACCTAAATGTGTCACTAGGGGGCAAAGTTGTTCCAGCCTGTCTCCTAGTGAATGACCTCACACTAACTCTGAGTCACACTGACTGTAGCTTGTGTACCACAGTCCTTGGTGAAAGCATTCCAGACCTCCTGGTGCCTCGACTTGAAAACCAAAAAAACACCTTATACTTGTACTAGGACTAGTGAAGAAAACAACAAAATATGTTCATATTTTTTGATTTTGTTTACTAACCACTTATCTCCAGTACTTAAAAGGATCCCTGGATTATAAGACATATGCCCTAAAACACTATGCTTGCCT
The DNA here is from genome assembly GCA_039105355.1 of Benthosema pterotum. NCBI lineage: Eukaryota > Metazoa > Chordata > Actinopteri > Myctophiformes > Myctophidae > Benthosema > Benthosema pterotum. The sequence goes on from CM076978.1 coordinate 6,542,041, forward strand.
GCTGTAACTAAACGTGAAGATAAAACCACATTCAATATATTATTTATTTCATAGAGAATCTTCTACTTGACACTCGACTGCTCCTGTCGCATGGTGATGATGTCACATGTCCAGGAGTCTTCCAGCCGCATGGAATATATGGAGAGCAGAAAATATTTTATTAATATTAATATTAAAATATTGCTCTGGTGCTCATATTACATTTAGAAAGTATGGGATTGTTTTTGTTAGCATATGCAAATAGTTGCTATTGATTGAAAGATTCGGTGTTCATAAAAGATATAAAATAATTCAGGTGTTTTTATTTTAGTTACAGAGGGCAAGTATAATGTTTTATGACATGCCTGTCTTATTAACCAGGGATCCTTTTAAGGCATCAGACAATTTGAGAACCCATCATTAAAAGGTACAGGGGCGGATGTAACATTTCCCAATGGGGGGGGGGGGGGGGGGGGGGGGGGGGGTAGGAGACCCATTTTTATTAGTCAAGTAAAGCATCAATAATAACATCAGTTGTTGTTGAAGTTGCAACAGACACGCAGCATGCATAAAGAGAAATGTCTGACCCAGAGAGTTTTCCGTTAGTAGTGTTTCAAATCATTTTAAATATAAGCAGTTTAATTTGAAATATCCTGGGTTGTTTTGCATGCCATCGTGTTTGGTGGGGCAGACTGGGCATTTAGGGGGGCATTACCCCCCCATACCCATGCCTAGATCCGTCCCTGAAAGCGTAAAGGAAAAAACAGCGTCCTCTTTTCCTTTGAGTCAGCAGTCTCTCCCCTCCCCTACTACCCTATACACCATTTTACACATTTTTTGCAATGTTTTATGCTGCATTATGTAACTTTCCTCTTCCACCCTGGGGTCGAAGCTATTGAGCTATTAGCATAGAGCCTCCTGCTCAGGGGATGAATTGGATCTTGACTGCCAGGTCAAAAATGGTGTTATATTCTGTGTCTAGGTGAGAACTTTGAAACTATCTACGGTAACTATAGACCTGCGCAGTGACATCACCGTCACCCGGGTTCCAGAAGTGTTTTCCCCATTCATTTTTCTCAGAGACTTCGAAAATAATTTATATAAAGACGATTACAACGCGGACAAAGCCAACTCGGGTTGTGACAAATCATGATGACACACACACAATCGTTTGGGACGATCAAATAATTTCTAAGATGAAAAACGAAACAAAATGCCCGCGACGAAATCGTCTTCATATAAATTATTTTGGAAAAGTCTATGAGAAATATGAATGGAGCAGGACAGCAGGACATCATACATCATGCCTATAGTGATATGCAGGAGCAGGGATTGAACCCCAGTTTCACACTTGCCAGACCAACAACACACAACTTGTCGTGCTAATAGGGCCGAGCACAATCGGCAGGGCTGTTGTGAGTCTTGGCTGGGTGCTACATTCACCCGCCATACCATACACAACGTCCCTCGTGTTCCTCATGCAAGAATCCAGGCGCTCAAAGTCCTCAAACCTCAGTCTCCCCAGGGGTTGACACTAAGGTCTCCGAGGCACTTGCCCATCGGGCAAGTGCAAGTCAGGTTCTACTTGCCCTCAGGTCATGGTCACTTGCCCACCAAAAAATATATTGTAAATTTTGCATTCAAGTTTACTTCCTACTTGGGTGCTTTAAACCAGGGGATTTCAAAAGGGGTCCCTGAGAGGGTTCCAGGTGGTCCTCCCCAGTTAAGTTGGTTAACCAGATGTAACTCTTAACTCAAGAGTTAAAATTCATCATATTAATTAGCCCAGGTCTACACAACGAGAGAATGTAGAAGATTAGGTCATTTTGATGTGTATGTTAATTTGCCTGTTTTGTTTCCCAAATCCAGCCTGGAATTGTGGATAGCTAGAAAGCAGGGAAAGACACAGAGGTAGAGTGCAATTAATGACTGCCAAGACAAATTAATCTTGTGTTGTTTTTTAGCACACTAAGTCACACACTTGCCCGATCGGGCAACCAGTTAACAGTTTTCACTTGCCCTACCATTTTTTTTACTTGCCCCGGGCAAGCGGGCAAGTGTTAGTGTCAAGCCCTGCTCCCACTCGCCAGACAGACACACAACCTGTCGTGCCAACAGGGCTGATCACTGACTGGCAAGGCTATGGCGTGGGCCGGCTCTCGGCCAAACAGCTCTTCTTCAGTGTTGATGAATGTCGATCAAACGCAGTGAGATGTTTTACGTATGTGTATGTACTGGAATTCATCTACCTACACTACTGCTCTAGGTTGTTTTTTCATTAGCTTGCATTACGATGTTTTCTAAAATTAGATGTGCATGCGAATGACTTGGCTTAGTTCCCTAGATACCTAGCTTTCCTTCACTGAAATGAAAATACCTACAGGTTGTTAAATTGCATTTTGTGCAAGATTAAAACTGGAGGACTAAAATGGATTGATCCCTGTGTAGTCTTGTTCTAAAATAATCATTTTATATGAAGCGGTGCATAATATTTATAATATTTTGAGTCTTAAGAAAACGTAGATATTATTACCTCTGCCTCTGCAAACCTAGCGTCGGAAAACACTGAATTGGAACTAAGATTCCTTCAAATATGATAATATGTTCCGTCAGTGTAAAGCAGCTTCAAACAAAACCAAAGCAGTCGACTATTTATTGCGCAAGTAGATTTCCCATCAAGTTCTCCATGCGGACTACTTAGAACTTACTTAGAACTTTTCAGCTGTCTGTGAGGGCCTAGGGCCATCAAACAAGCACAGAATATGTAATGTAAGGCCTCGTAATGATATTACAACAAAGAGCTATTATAATCATTTAGAATAGATGAATGGATGTCTACCATGACCTCCTTTTTCTCTCCATGCACATTGAAGAGCTTGTTAATCAGATCATACTTTCCTCCTGCAAACAGACTGTAGTAGCACATTCTTCAGTAAAGTGATCTTAAATGAGAATTCAAGCGTCCTGCCTCCTCACGAGTCGTGGTTATGGTAAAATATATATCACACTCCTATTATATTTGTTCAACCACAGTACACCAAGCACCACAGCTAGGCTTATATATTATACATGTATTGTATGTTCTAACTGAAGTGGTTTCCAGAGTCCCTGTGTGTGTGCGTGTGTGTGAGTGTGTATGTGTGTGTGCGTGTGTGTGAGTGTGTATGTGTGTAATTAGGCGTCGGGTATATCAGTGGTTTTCAACCAGTGGTCCGGAGACCACCAGTGGTCCCTGAGAGGATCCCAGGTGGTCCCCAGCTACATGTAAATGCTGGACAGTTCAGTTGGTAACCAAATGGACGCTTATAGATCTGTAACTCTTGAGAGCGTGAAATGATACCAAATGGTATCATTTTACCTTCTCAAGAGTTAAATTATATTGACATATCTATTACATCTACTGTAAATTACTTAATTTTCAAGAATGTACACATTTAGAAAATGTAGAAGAATTGTTATTTTGACCAGTTATCTCCTAAATTGTCGACAAAAACTTGAAAATCCTTAGTTTTGGGTCCAAGAGGCTGAACTAAACATCAATTGGTGGTCTGTGGCTAAAATGCAGAAAAAATAGTGGGCCCTGGTATGAAAAAGTTTGAAAACCATATATATACTGTATATCTTGAACACAACATGCAATCACCCAAACTTGAATTACGTTGGTGAGGGGCCTTGAATAGAACACACTTCTGTCCCAAATGAGAAAAGTTGTACCATTTATGTTGTAGAACAGCACTTTCCCCCTGCAGCTTCATCCAGTCCGTACAACAGTGCAGGTTTTCAACCTTTTTGAAACCAGGGCCCCCATATTTATTCAGCATTTGAGCCACGGACCACCATGTGATGACGTTTTAGCCCCACAGACAGACCCCAAAACTAAAGATTTCTTTTGCTTTTGTCCACAATTCCAGGCTGCATTTGGGAAACGAAACGGGCAAAGATACAGATCAAAATGACCATTAATCTTCTACATGCTCTAGTTGTGTAGACTTGGGCTAATTCACATGAATATGAATACTTGAACTCTTGAGAGCGTAAACATGAACCCAAATGGACCCGCAAGGGTCCATTTGGGTTCATGTTTACGCTCTCCAAGAGTTACATCTGGTTAACCAGCTTTCCATCATTTAGCCTGGGGACCACCTGGAACCCCCTCAAGGACCACTGGTGGTCCCCGGACCACTGGTTGAAAACCTCTGCCGTACAACAACATAGCCTGGGCCCTGCCTATGCCACCTATAGCCGTACGGTTTGTTGCAGCGTTGCCCTCTTCTAATTAGAGTTATTTATCATGCTCGGTGCGGACAGCCCTTTACTGTGCCATGTGCCTCGTAATGGCCATTATCCATTCCCTCAACACACTACAGTAATTTATGTACACGGCTGAACTTTTACAAGCGGGGCTTTTTTAGCCATTAGATAATAAACAAAAACTTACTCAAAAGGTTCAGAGAGAACGTCAGTGGCATTTCTAAGCAATTTGGAGCCCCAGGCACGATTTTCTCTGGAGCCCCCCTTACCAAACGGACCCTTACGGGTCCGTTTGGTAAGGGGTGTGGTATATTTTCCCCACAAATAGTGCAAAATATTACACTATTAAACCCAAAATGAGAACAAAGAATTGTTCCCAAGTTAAACCAGACAACGGTGAAAAATGGATGATGAATGGAAAAAGCAGATGAAGATTGGTCTTCCGTGGTATTTATTGAAGTCAAGATGGATTCCCCGTGGGCCCAGGGGCCCAGGAGCCGTGGGCTCTGACCTGCGTGGTCAGGTGCCCCAAAGACACTCTCACACTCACTACTAACTCGAATGCTCAGAACACAGTCAAGATATACGTTTAACAGAGGTGAATTAACATACAAAGGTGGAGTCAAAAACACAGACATTTGATACAGAGAGACAGACATTGTAATTTGAACAACTTGCAGACACATGGCTATAGGCTACCTTTTGCCCCATGTGAGTGTTTACACTCTCCACAGGACAATAGTGACTGTTTTGGTTCGCACCTGGGCTGGCTTCAAAAAGCCCTGAAAACAATAGGTATGGTAATGTAAATGCATACCCCCAACTGGGGTTAGCAGACAGAATGGAGACTTGCTGTTTCCTCACTTTTGCAGCCCATGCTGTCTACTATACTTGTTGATTCAAATGTGACCTATGTTTTAACATTTCACTATATGATAAATATACAGGACTATGGGTAAATATGGATAATATGGATTCTCTATACTTCAGGGGGGCTCCAGGGAAAATCTCCTGCGACGTCATACCTATGACAGGCACAGTAAAATGGCGTCCCTCAAGGGATACAAATATGAATTCTTTTTAAACTAAAGAACATATTATATGTGTTTTTAAATGTTCAATTCTAGTTATAGAGGACAATAATGTTTTATCCATATGAGGCCTATTAGCCGGGGATCATTTTAAAGCATGTCTAGTGGTCGCCCCCCCCCCCAGGCAACTGCCTAGTCTGCCTAATGGCAAAAACGCCTCTGGAGCAGGGGTGGATCTAGGCATGGGGGGTCAATGCCTCCCTAAATACCCAGTCTGCCCCCCCAAACACGATGCCATGCAAAACAACCCAAGATATTTCAAATTAAAATGCTTATATTTAAAATGATTTGAAACACTACTACTGTTACTAACTACAGCTGTGTCACCACTAAACCATCAGCATCATTGAAGACAGAAAACTCTCTGAGTCAGACCTTTACCTTTATGTATGCTGCGTGTCTGTTGCAACTTCAACAACAACTGATGTTATTATTAATGCTTCACTTAACTAATAAAGTCCTGTAACCCGAAAATGGTACGGGTGCGACTTCATGGCCCGTGGCGCGAAGCGACCATTGCCCCTCCAACATGTTCTCTTGCCCCCCCCCCCCCCCCCCCCCCAAATTGGACATGTTACATCCGCCCCTGCTCCGTTATTGTTTTGGGTTCAGAGAAAGCATTGTGGACAGACAGCATTTTTGAGGGGAAAATGACAGGCAGACGTGCAGCACAATCTCTCTCTGGAAAAGCTAATCTCCTGTGATGTTGCTCCACTAATCCATAACAAAAGTTTGCAGACAGGATATTACTTGGCATATTCTGACCTGGGATATATTCGACATCGTTCAGCCGCGCGTCAGTGACGCAGCCGTTTGTGGCGTCGATGCGGGAGGAGGTGTTTGTGTCAGCATTCGTCAAACCCGTCTCGGCCGAGGGGAAGAGCGATGCGAAGTATTGTGGATCCCCCGGATTTGTACGCAGCCCCTCTCAATCAATACCGTCGTCAGCATTTAGCTGTATAGCTGTGAGGAAGAGAAGAAGGCCGTGCCAATCGGTACTCAGGAGACGGCAGGTTTTGAAATGTCAGTAGATGTGAATTTTGCTGCCTCAACATGGGTACGACTAAGACCATGTTGTACCGCTAATAGACCTTTAGGTAAGCCCCTCCCCAAACTGCTATGATCCAATCACAGCTAATTATAACATGTGATAGACAACCCTCTCCACCAATAGTTTTCATGTATGATAAAACATTGTTTTAAAGAATAAATGTCACACACACATTTTTCCACTGCATAGGACATGCCTTGTTGATGGATTTGGACGAGATTTTGAAGTTCTGGTTCCAAAAATGAACCAGTATTTATTGTGTAAATTCCATGATTTACATTGGAATGAATGAGCCTGGCTGGAAGGTGTCCTAGAGTGGACAAGAGGGTGGGGCTTACCTACCTAAAGGTCTATTGTGTGCAGACCTTGACAACAAGGCACGACATTTGTATATGATACTTTATGAATGCAACAATAGTTTATTATCTTATGGCTTGTACAAACTGCAGGAGTTTTAAAGTTATCAGTGAGTTACAAGATTGTGAAGTATTTCACACTACAAGACTCTTGAAAAAATAGTCATATTTTTGTGGATTTCACATTCACTAAACGATTCATAGGCGATATTCATAGACCCGACCAACAGAGCACGCCCCCCCCTGCTCTCTCCGTGCACTAAGAAGTAGAAATACAGACTTGCACAGAGTTTGGTAGTGTGTTTGAAATAATTATCTGTCTCTCTCTCGTATGTGCCTACACATGCACGTTGCATGCACGTCATAAACTCGGCGATCAAACTCCGATCTTGCCTCAGATCGGGAGTTTGGTTGGCGAGCACCAAAAATGCTCCCGACAGCATAATTGGAGGAAATCTCCTGCTGTGTGTACGAGCCATTAGCCATATTAGATCATATTGATAACCTTTTTGATTAGTCTGAAGCTGTCTCTGTTGTTGTACATTATTAATTTCCATATTCATTTGGCAGTCTCTGTGATCAGTCCTCTCTATGTATAACCAATTCTCCAGCTCATAGAGCTTTTATCCTTAGTGCTTTACATACATAGTGCATTACGTTCACACCCCGATGTTGGAAACTGTGCAAGACACCTCCAACCTACACTTCGGGAGCAAATAGGGTTCAGGGTCTTGCTCAAGGACACTTAAACACTAACGGCCCTGGTACACCTAGCAATGTTTTGATCAATATCAACAGGCAGCATCAATTAACATCAATTATCAACGTTGACTTTTCACTTTTCTTTAGAAAATGATCAACTCCTTGTTGTTCAGAAAAGTCAGATCATTAGCGCCCTCTACTGGTCAACATTTTGAAATCCTCTAATCACAGCCTTCCCTGGGGTGATGTGATCCTTTCTCCCAGAATTTTCTGAAAACAACATGGCTGCTGCTGCCTCACTGGACAGAATTTTTATTTTATTTTACTTTTTTTTTTTTTTAATCCTGCCAAGTAGAGCAACTTTTGGGTGAAACTGCAAAAACAATTTGAATTATACCTTTTAATAATACTTTAAAGTGCTATAACATTCTTTTTTTGTAACCAGAACAAAGCATCTTATAAGTTGTGTTTCACCATGTTAATATTTTTTCTTTTAGGGTCCTTTTTTCTGAGAGTGTACAAATGGAACACATTTGTACGCTCTCAGGAAAAAAATAAAAACAGGTTTAATTAACCTTTAACGGGAGGTGTTGCCTGTTGCCATGTGTCTCATCATGTTGCCCATTGATGTTGACATTGTTAGTTGATATTGATCAAAATATTGCTAGTGTATCAGGGCCTTAACTCTGAGGGAGCCCGGTAACCTCTAGGTTCCCATCCAGCGCATCGTGGGCTTGTCGATCAAATAGATTCGCTTTGCGTTTTACTGCCAGACGAGTCGGCGGCAACAACGGATTTATGTTTGTTTTTCTAGCACAACAGGAAGCCATGATTGCTCATGGTAATGTGTGATATTAGGCTAATGAGGCTAAGAGGATCCCCACAGCATAAGTTGTCGGAGCTAATCACGTACACGAATGAAGAATCAAAAGCTCGTCTGCAATGTCAAAGCCGAGACTCAGCGAACGCTCTTGTAACTAGATGGAAAACAAAGCTAGTGTGTGTGACAACAAACAACGGAGTCAAACCAGTCAAGCGGCATGGCGATGTAACCTATACACTGAGATTATGATACCACTATCAGGCTTACATTTTTCATATTCCATGATGCATCTTTCTTCCTCTATTTTCCTTTTGTCACACAAACCCAATACAGTGTCCCTGTTCAGGTCATGTCATAATAGGTGAACACTCTAGCCTCAACCTTGACGAATATTCTGTGAATATTTTGTGCAACAATGTGTTGCAAATGCACCTCAGAGACTAGAAACGTTTCACACAATCATAAAGCTTCTGCACTAGACCAGTGGTTTTCAAACTTTTTCATGCCAGGGACCACTATTTACCCTGCATTTTAGCCACAGAGGACCACCAGTTGATATTGAGTTTAGTCTCTCGGATGGAAAAAATAAGGATTGTCAAGTCCACAATTTAGGAGGGATAAAATGTTGGTCAAAATAACAATTTCGATACATTTTCTAATGGTGTAGATGTCAAAATTATGTAATTCAGGTTTTTAGATATAATTTAACTCTTGAGAGGGTTAAAATGAAACCTAATGGACCCAGGAGGGTCCATTTGGGTTCATTTTAACACTCAAGAGTTACAGACCTATAAGGGGGTCCATTTGGTTACCAACTGTCCATCATTTAGCTGGGGAACACCTGGAATCCTCTCAGGGACCACTGGTGGTGTTGAAAACCCCTGTACTAAACCAAACCTGATTATTTCCAAAAGTGACGTTTATAGAGAGTGCCTGTGAACTACCAGTCTCCTTGAATGTTCACGTTCTTCATAGAAGCCTTGTGAAGTTGCCCGGTACTGTGTACACAACTATCCAATTTCATACCCCCTGTCGGTTTGCACGAAGAAACGGGTTGCCACAAGAAGCAGCTGGAGTCCGATTCGGTGCATTTTAATGGCTAACATCCGACCGCCGTTGGAGGCACAAGCACAAATAGCACAGGAGATGTGCTGGTAACTACTGCCATAATCAGCTAGCGGGCACCGGCAGATACCCAGAGGGGCTTGATCTAAAAATAGACCGCAAATGGATCACTCCTGTTCCTCTCATTCAGTGAGGATTCTTATAAAGGTTTGAATCCCATGACGCTGCATGCTCCAACCTACCGTATAGGTTCAGTAGGTTCGATAGTTTGTAGTACCCGATGCAAGAGTTTTGGATCCGATACCAATCCTGTTTTGGAGAGTCATTTCTTATCTATCCATCTCAGTGGTTTTCCAACCTTTTTGATACCAGTGCCACTATTTAATTATTTTAGAATTGTATTTATTTTAAACGGACCATCATTTGATTTAAGCCCCTTGGACTCAAAGCTAAAGACTTCTTTTGTTTTTGTCCGCTATTATCTATCTATCTATCTATCTATCTATCTATCTATCTATCTATCTATCTATCTATCTATCTATCTATCTATCTATCTATCTATCTATCTATCTATCTATCTATCTATCTATCTATCTATCTATCTATCTATCTATCTATCTATCTATCTGATTTTTTTTAATCACATAGCACTATGCCTTATTCAAATGTTCAAATGTACAGTAACAAAAATAGTTCAAAAATAGATCTAAAAGCACACAAAATAGCAGATCCCACATTTAATTGCAGGCATTATTTCCCTACAAATAACGGACCGATATAGCAGTCTAACCCAAGTAGTTTGTGTTTGCCAAGCAGCATAGTGCTTTGCCCATTTTATTGTTGGACGGTGCTGTTGCTGCTGCCTGGTTGGAAAGGGTCAAAGGATACATCTGGAGGTGGATGAAATGACATCCATTCTCCCGCCAGGCACACATGGCTCCAGCCAACATGATGGACCAATGCTCTTTGTAAGTCCATATGGGACGGAGAGAGGCTGCCCATGCAGTTGGCCTACCATGGCGCCTGTGTAGTACAGAAAAAATGGGGAGAGAGGAGAACGAACCAACACCCCACTTTATCAGACAGGGCCTTTGTGAGTTCAATAACAATGAAATAACAGTTGAAGTGGCATTTTCTTAACCTATAACATACATGGCATTCCTGCAATAATAATAATTAATAAAATAATACATAATTTAATAAATTATATTAAAACATCTGAATTGCGTAATTATCAAGAACATTTAGAAAAGTGTAGAACAGTTGTTATTTTGACCAATGTTTTGCCAGTTAATTGTGGGCCAAAACTTGAAAATTCTTGGTTTTGGGTCAGAGATACTGAACTCATCGTGGTGGTCCGTGGCCAAAATGGCGAAAAAAAATAGTGGGCCCTGGTATGAAAAAGGTTGAGAAACCCCTGCATTACATAATTCGGGCACGGATTCCCCAACCTCTTCAACAAATCCGATTTTGCACATATCATTTGTTCTAATCGTACTGTAAGAAATTGTGATATTATAGTAAAAAAGTGAGTACACCGTAGCTCATGGTTTAACTCAGATAAGCTCTGAGGGAAAAATGTCACAGGTGTAATGTTCTGATATGACAGATGCTGCACAGATTTTATACAGGACTGCTCATCTCATCATCTAAAAAGTTAAAGCTGAAAACAGCTATAGTAAGCTTTTTTTCCCCACTTCCTTTCCCCCCACCCAAATGTAATTCCGTATTTTCTCATGGAATGTAGAGAACTGTTTGCACAGTAACACAATTGCTAAGAAATATAACAAGCTATTTTTTTGGTTTTTCACTAGTACTGCAAAAGTACAGTGCATAGTAGCATTGCCTACAGCCACAAAAACACGATTCTGGAATAATCAGCAAATGTCAGAGGCTAGAGCATTGTAAGAACAAAAAAAAAATCCTCCCAATTTTGTAGTTTTTTAGGTTTACTGAATTTAGTTTGCTGATGAATGGTGATGAGCAACAAGCAGGATCTCAATATGCCAAATGCGATGCCGGATGATTTAAAACAAGGTTTTTATATTGATGCTTTTGTATTGGTTACTTATCACCAAATGCCATGCCATCTATTTATATAAAAAAAAGAACATAAATGAAAAGCAATGCATTACAAGTGGAGAGACAAGACAAAAAAAAGTTCATTCTTGCACTGCCCTACTTGTAAGCAACATCTGCCAGACTGCTTTCAATCTTGTGAGCAGGTTTTCTCCAAAACCTGAATGCAGGCGCATAGAAGCAGTTCCATTTGGAGAGAGGGAGCAATTTACTAATCTAGGGGGATTGTAGCAAATTTGCATGTAAGCCAATGGAGCTTTATTGTCAATAACTTTTCTGTAGCACATATGGCAAATGAGAGACTGTTGCTTTGTTGCAAAACCTGCTATAAAGTATATTATTCAAAGCCTATCCAAATTTGGTTTCATGTTTATACTCTCAAGAGTTAAAAATATTCACCATCTGAATTAACCTAAGTCTACACAAAGTAGAGAATGTAGAAGATGGATGGTCATCTATGTTTTCCTGTTTTGTTTTCTCCTGCAATTCAGCCTAGAATTGTGAACAAAATCAAAAGAAGTCTTTAGTTTTGGGGTCTGTGTGGCTAAAATGTCATCAAACGGTGGTCCGTGGCTCAAAGGCTGAATAAATAGTGGGCCCTGGTATGAAAAAGGTTGAAAACCACTGTAATAGCAGATGTTGTATGCCCATCACAGATGTTCATTTTGAGGAAAATGTCCATCCCTATAGCTCAGTTTGACTGCTGCTTATACTTGCCTGATAACCTGCTTGCGTGCTATCTGCCTGCCCATGCCTTTCAGCATGCATTGCATCTCTACTTAGAAACCCTCTTAAACATTGTCTTATCTCCTGGTGTCTGTGTTCTAGTGTTTAGGTTGTTCAGTAGCAGTTTCAGCAGCAGGGGCATCACGGTGCGATCAAGCTGAGGCTTTAAGCATTTCTGTACTGAACGCGTTTTGGTGTTTTAGCTATTGAAAAAAAAAGCAGATCTACAAGCTCATATCGCGCTTGTAGTTCTGCCATTTTTGAAAAATGGTGAAAATGTGCTGCAAGTCTCTGAATACATTATTTTGGAAGCAAGCATTTTTAAGTCATTCTGGGGGATCCCTAGATCCCTAGAACATGTTTTCAGATGGGGGTTTGCAGCCAAATATGGATAATTCTGGTGGTCCTTGGCTTGAAAGAATTAGAGAGTTAGAATTACTGATTCAGGAACACCGTTTTTTTTTTTTTTTTTTTTTTTTTTTCAGAAAAACTGGTGTCAAAAACTCGATTCTAGCGTCAGAAACTAGATTCTAGTGTCAAAAAGTAGATCCTAGCATCATAAACTATAATTCAGTGTCAATAGCTAGAAAGTGTCAGAAACTACTGTAGAATCTAGCGTCAAAAGCTAGAATGTTGGTTCAGCTATAATCTGGTGTAAGGAACTACTGTATAATCTGGTGTCAGAAACTCAAATCGACAAAATGGACAAAATGGGTTAAGACTGATATCAAGTTGTCGGGTATAGCTATTTGGCAGCGACAACCCCAGATGGATTAAGCAGAGAATAAAGCATTATAGCCCTGGATAAGATCTCTGGAACCGTTTGATAAACGCTGTGCTCCTGTGGGTGAACCACCAGCGTCGTGTGGACACGACATTAGTCCACACCCTTCCAAAAACCCTAAACCAGTGCTTTTCAACCTTTTTCATTAAGGGTGAGCTGAAATATCGTTATTGTGATAATATTGTATACTTCCTCCCGCAATATCGTATATTCCTCAACAATAATTCCGGGAGGAAAAACGGGTCGCAGAACTAAAATGTTAACTGACTTCTATAGCTGCTTCATTCCCAAAAAAACAAACACAAGATAAAAACAAAAAGCCTGCCCTGGTATGAGAATCAGTTGAGACAAATAAAAGCTAAGATTAATACTTGAGGATACATTAGTAAGTTCTGATTTTCTGATTTTACTTTTTTATTCATTCATTTATTGTTTTTAGTTTTAGTTTTCCAGCTGCAGTTACAGTGTCATGATATATTGTTGATGAATTTCATGCAATATATTGATATATCGCAAATATCACAAAATATCAAACATCATGATATATTCATTATCGAAGGCCTAATATCGCTGCAGCCCTACTATTTATTCTGCATTTTAGCCACAGAGAACCACCATTTGATGTTGACTTTAGTCTCTGACCCAAAACTAAGTATTTTCAAGTTTGTAAACAATTTAGGATAGATAATTGGCTAAACGTTGTTCAAAATAACAATTATTCTACATTTTCTGAATGTGTAGGCTACATTCTTGAAAATTAAGTAATTCAGATGCTTAAATATAATTTAACAGATCTATATAAGGGTCAATTTGGTTACCAACTGTGCATTAAAAATAAGTGATTTTATTCGTGCACAACTATGCCATGGCCTACTTGTGTGCAGTATGGATGTTGGTACTGAGTACAGATCTATGCCGGGAACCCTGGGTGAGTTTTAATTAACCAATCAGGTTGTCTGCCTAATGCGTGCTGCATGTCATGGGTAAAACTATGGGTGAAGGTTCTAACTTGTAAAGTCAGCCTCACAGTTGAGAGGCAGATCACCATGAAATCCTCAATAAAATACAGATATCCCTTGTGGCAGTGAATGCCTTTTTCATGCGCAAGGCTGTGTACGAGTCAACGGCCGGGTTCCTATAGCGCCAAGTCAAATGGATTCAGATCTGTGCCAAATCTCCTGAGGAGGCGCGCAGGCCTGAAGCCTGTCCTGGATGGGGTATCCGGACCTGAAAACAAATCCATTACGAATGCTGTGCAAGTTACCGTAACTTTATAAACCTGGAGAATCTCCTTTTAGTTTACGCTCTAGTGAAATCAGACTTTGTTTATTTGTTTTTATAAAAAAAAAAACGGGTGTCCAAATAGTACTCGGCCCTGAGTATAGACAGAGCAAACTCTGTTCACTTCATGGGATCAGTCCAATGGCGGCTCTAACATTGAGTTGTGTTTCACCATGTTAATGATTTTTCTTTTACGATCTTTCTTTCTGTGAGTGTACAAGTGACCCTAGCGGGTCCATTTGTACATTCTCTGGATTTTTTGGAAATGTCCCTCTCAGCCTGAAGTCCAGCTGGATTCCTTTTACTTTACTTTATTGGTTTATTTAGTTAGGACAATGCCCATTACAAAAATAATAGTGCAATGTAAATACGCGGTAGTTAGCACAGTTGCTCATTTCAATCCGCAGTCGCCAACATATCGAACAAGAGACAAGTTAAAACAAAACAAAGCATGAAAAGACAGCAATAGCAGAAAACGTACAAAATTGCATCTAAAAGACAAGTGACCAAAAAAAAGTAGCAGCGTTTTTACATTAGTGCAAGTATCTTATTAAAGTACTAGTGCATTGGGATTCAAGTAAATTTCAAGTAATATCACATACACTGTTTTAAGTGCACTTAATTATTAAACTAAACATGGTCACAGGTTTGGTTGTCGAGTAAGCATTTTTTTAGATTATAGATGGAAATGACAGACAACCTCTCATGGTCAGGGGTAAGTCATTCCAATCCAGTCATTCCTGAGAGGATGCTTGCTGTGATTTCTGTTGTTTTGAATGTTATGCTCTCCAGGCCGCAGCATTGTCTGTAAGGAGGCCGAGACAGAAACATAAAGTATAACCTTGAAACCTTGAGGTGTCCCTGAGACAGATACTCCACCAGGGGCGGATGTAACATTTCTCAATTGGGGGGGCAGGAGAAAATGGTATGGGTGTGGCTTCATCGCCCGTGACGCTTCGCGCCACGGGCGAAGAAGCCGCACGGCCCGCACCCATACCATTTTCGGTTACAAGACTTTTATTAGTCAAGTAAAGCATCAATAATAACATCAGTTGTTGTTGAAGTTGCAACAGACACGCAGCATGCATAAAGCTAAGGGTCTGACTCAGAGTTTTCTGTTTTCAATGATGAAATGCTGTTGGTTTAGTGGTGACACAACTGTAATTAGTTAGTGTTTCAAATCATTTTAAATATAGGCACTTTAATTTGAAATATCTTTGAAATTTTGGTTGTTTGCATGCCATCATGTTTGGTGGGGCAGACTGGGCATTTAGGGGGGCATCCCCCCCCCCAATGCCTATGCCTAGATCCGCCCCTGTACTCCACCCCCTAACTGATCTGGAGTCTGAATACTTGGGCAGCAATCAGCTGGGTGAAGGCTGAACACGGAAGCATCTCTGTGGGATCAAATGGGTCTAATTAAGTCGATTCCCTCCCGTGTGCCGACGGATGCATCCAATTATGAAGAACATGCAAATTTAGTTCACTGTTACCCGTAGTTACGTGTAACTAATATTCTGCATCCTGTTTTCTTTTGAAGGCCTGAACACTGAATCAATTTTTAAATAAAGAGTTAGTTTGGCACTGATAGATCGAGTTTAATATTGGAGGCATTTATGCATGTATCTTGTAATTATTTTCCAAATGTACCAGACCCAATGATAGAGTCCCCTGATCGTGAGCCAACACCGCACGACAGGCTGAGTGAAGTTTTAATTGCACTGTGTAGCCCGTAGATTTGGTCTGCCAAATGAGTTATTTTGTAATCCATAGAGAATTGCAGAATTAGCTTTATAAAGCTATGGCAGTGTTTTTCAACCTGTTTGATACCAGGGCCCATTTGAACATTTGTTTTGCTTTTGTCAACAATTCCAGGCTGGATTTGGGGAAACAAAACAGTCAAACATACAGATCAAAATGACCATTAATCTCTCTATATAATTCAAGGAATCATGTCTGTCTGTTTGTTACTTCCTGTGCTTCCTGCGCAATGCACTGTGAAATGAGGATCAATCACACATGCCACGGCGCACGGACAGCCTCGATGAACGTCGCGTAGCACAGCCCTGTCATCCAGCACCAATGTGCGCTACTTACAAACACTGAACATTACACCAGTCATTTTAATTGAATTGATTTTTATTAACAGCTCATCACCGTGCAGATCACGTGTCACGGACACACATTTATTTGGGGTCACAGTTTGTCGTGCAACACACGACAAACTGTCCTCGCTGTTCCGCCTGCCACACGGCCACGGCACGATGATACACGCGCTACTACGGTCACCTACGACTTGAGAATCTACACACCTGGATATTCATTATGCGTGGCGGCCACGGCATCTACTTTTCCAAACTTTCATCCAAACTTTTTCACCTTGTAGCCAACAAAGAAAGCCCCCCCAAGAAGACTGTGTGTTCGCATCGGCCCATATGCGCGCTCATGTGTGTGTGTGTGTGTGTGTGTGTGTGTGTGTGTTTACTACAGCCCGCTCGACAAAAATAGCCTGCAGTCTTCAAGCTCACATCATAGGTTGCTAAAGCCACGCGTTTCCCCAGCCAGAGCTAGAAAAAAAAAAAATCCACATTGTGCACACAATCTGGCCTAGCCTTTGATCTGTGCGACTCACAAAATAGATTTGGGAGTAGTGTGACTGAGCATAGGCTACTTTATATGTAGGCCCATAGGTCTATAAGTTATAACATTACTTCTGTGCCCAAGTTCAATCCAACTTTCCAACATCAACAATTCCCTCCCAATCAATGTGATCTATACATAATTTCCAGATCATATATTTCACAACAGGTATAGGACTAGTCTTCTAAATTCTCTAGTTGTGTAGACTTGGGCTAATTCAGAAGGTGAATATTATAACTCTTGAGAGCATAAAATGAAACCATTTTTACGCTCTCAAAGAATTACAGTACATCTGGTTAACCAACTTTCAGTCAGGACAACTCAAGAAGGGTTTAATATTCATTTATTGTATATAAAATAAGCAATATATTTATCATGGTTTGGCGGATGAATTGGATCTGCTTTTTGGGTACTCAGATCAAGCGCAACAGTCCTGACCTTAAGGACTCCGAATCCCCCGTACCCAAAGGGCAGATCCAAATCTACAGGTGGTAGCTGGGGTGGAGGAGGGTTAGCAGCAAAATGATTAAGCATAAGCAGAACAGCAGTATCAGAGTGAGCAGCAGCAGCAGCAAGCAAGCAGGAAGAGCAATACAAACTTACAGTTTAAATAGCCTGTGAGAGCCTGTGATTGGATGAAGTCAATCATGTGAATGTGATGCTGAGGCGGCCCTTTAAAGGGCCGGCAGCGACTGCACTGAGGTTTCCTGAATGAACTTGCTATGCGCTTGTCTATGACCAGCGCACCGCTCATTTCCATCATTTAGCCTGGGCACCACCTGGAATCCTCACAGGGACCACTGGTGGTCCCCGGACCACCTGTTGAATGAAAACCCTTGAGCTACTGTACACCAAATTCACTGTGAATGGTTAACTCTCAAGCATCACGGACTGCAGTCTTGTTACTCTAGATTTCTTTCTTTGGAAATATAGAGTGGAGGGCACAATAATAATGTGGGGAAAACAGGGCATTATTAATTTAATGACACTGCGATCTCTAATCGGTATCATGTGGATATCAACAAATATTTCTTGTAAACTTCTTCACTGCGCTGATGTCGGGTGGGAAAGAGAAAAGGTCATCTAAGGCTGTCTCTCTTCATATAAAAAACTAAATAACACATATAGCGGTACTTCAAAGAATACAGTGTGGAGCTGACCGAGAACAAAGAGGATTGGACAAGGCTTGATTAAAAGGCAGCGAAGACTTATGACCATGGATGCTGCATGTTGTACCCTGGTGGATTCCCCCCTTTCCTCTTTAACTCCTATCAGCTGAGATTGTACGTTGGGCAATCTCATTAAGACGGTGTTTGCTGGAGGGGTTTGGAGAGTCAAGGAATGGACTCCCAGGAGAAAGAAAGAATGTGTGTGTGTGTGTGTGTGTGTGTGTGTGTGTGTGTGTGTGTGTGTGTGTGTGTGTGTGTGTGTGTGTGTGTGTGTGTGTGTGTGTGTGTGTGTGTGTGTGTGTGTGTGTGTGTGTGTGTGTGTGTGTGTGCGTGTGTGTGCGCGTGCGCGCGTGCGTGTGTGTGTGCGCGTGCGCGCGTGCGTGTGTGTGTGTGTGTGCGTGGGCGTGTGCGTGTGCGTGCGCGCGCACCTGCTTGTGTGCATGCATGCTTTATTGTGCACCTGTGTGTGGATGACTTGTTGTGTACTTGTGTACAGGGGTGAATCTAGGCATGGGCATGGGGGGCAATGCTCCCCTAAATGCCCTGACTGCCCCACCAAACATGATGGCATGCAAAACAACCCAAGATATTTCAAATTAACGTGCTTATATTTAGAATGATTTGAAACACTACAACTGCTACTAAGTACAGCTGTGTCACCACTAAACCAACAGCATTTCATCATTGAAAACAGAAAACTCTCTGAGTCAGACCTTTAGCTTTATGCATGCTGCGTGTCTGTTGCAACTTCAACAACAACTGATGTTATTATTGGTGCTTTACTTGACTGGTATGGGTGCGGCTTCATCGCCCGTGGCGCGAAGCGACAGAGGCGATGAAGCCGCCCCAATACCATTTTCTCCTGCCCCCCCATTTGGGAAATGTTACTTCCGCCCCCGCTTGTGTGCTGGGTGGGTATTGTGCGCTGGTGCCTGTCATTTAAATAGATATTATGCAAGGCTAGTATACTATGCGAACTGTATATATATATTCCCTGTGACAAGTAGGGATCTAAAGCTCATGACTATACTCATTATGACAAGGGCAAAACCCTTGTATAACCGTGTATGAGACACTGGAGGGCCTTATAACTTTGAGATGACACTATCAGGATGCAGCAACACTAGGCAGGTGTAATTTCAATGGTGCAATGGGGTTTGGAGAAAAATATAATACTTTGAGATGATTACAGTGACAGTGCATTACAATCATCACTTGCAAACTGTCGCTTTCCCCCCATGCTTACTGTCCTGTATTATTTGGGGGCAAATACAGTACAATATGCTCAAGCCTCTACCATCGCAAGACGACTAACCGCTGTTATTAGGATGCATGAATTGGATGGATTGCTTTCTGTTCGGCTAAGACGTTGTTTGGCCAATTCTGTCTAACAATTAATCCCATAGACTTGATGGACAAATGTTCTGCAGTTGGCTAGCACTTTGTCAGGCCAGTGAGTCAGTATCTGTCAGACAGAATCCAGCGAAGTGATAGTTCATTGAGGCGCGGAGGGCAGAATGTTTATTATATAATTCCCCTTATTCCCAATCAGTAATTCATGCTGTTCCTTTATATCCAGGGGTGCACATAACTATTTTAGTCCAGTACTCAGAGGAGCACCTTGGGATGTTACTTGGTGCTCCCAAAATGCGGTGAACCGCATCGCCAGGCCCTGGGACCCCTTTTTTCCACTCCGTACAGCACGATCAATGTACAGTATTACAGTACAGGGCGATAGTTTGGGCAATAGTGGCTAGCCTAGTAGTAGTACTACTACCTGCATTCTACATCCATTCAAATACTAGTAGTATTTTAGACTTTAGTTAGAATTATTTCATTTTCAAGGCTTTTTTTCACTGGCCCAGTCAAGCAGTCATTATGAGCCCCAGCTGTGTGGTGCTCAAAGGAGCTTTCCACCCCTAGGATTTTTGGTGCTCCTGAGCACCGGAGCACCACTTACCCCTGTTTATATCATTGGCTGTCAGCTAAGTCACTCACACCCACTCAATCAGGTGTTCTTTATAAGCAGTCACTACCAGTGTTGTAGTGGGACTTTTAGAAGTGGGGGGACACCTCTTAAAGGGGAAAATTTCACCCATTTTCACAAATGTGTACAAATGTGAACCGCACCCTAGCGGGTCCATTTGGTTCCATTTGTACACTCTCAGAAAAAAGGAAACTCTCTAACATGGTGAAACACATCTTGAAGATGTTGTGTTTCACCATGCTAATGATTTTTTTCAGACCTCCATTTCTAGGAAACACAGAATGGGGGAACTTTTTTTTACAATGTCCACACAACAATAGTAAAATATTGAAAATGAGTGGAATTCCCCTTTAAGACACGTGAATGCACACTTGCATTTGCGTGCACCTACGCAGCACACAGACACGCTGTTAAAACAAGTATAGCATATTGAGAAAGATTGTTTACAATGCCTATTTGTACCCACAAAGTAAATAACAAGACAAAAAACATAGGCCTACTTTTGCCCCCAAAATATTTTAGATGTGAGATGTGAAGTGGGGGGACACCGTCCCCCCGCATCCGCCCTCCACTACACCCCACTATATAAGATATTTTAGATGTGAGAAGTGGAGGGACGCCGTCCCCCTCTACTACACCCCTGGTCACTACTGTCAGTCTTCCTGCTAGCTGACTCTGTGTCTTGTTGTTCAGATGTCAGTGTTCAAATTTCCTCCATCTCCCCAGCCTCCTCCCTGAGGCACTAGTTCTGAGTACAAGAGTTTGTGATTAATCATGATTTAGGGGTTGTAACATATTGTGGTATCTAGTTCTGTTATGGGTATCTGTGATTCTATGGACTGTGATATGTTCAGTATCTATATGGTTCATGTATTTTGGATGAATGTTGTAATGTCTCATGTCGGACTCTGCTCTGGATATGATGCTCATGTGTTATTGTCTTGTATTGTTGCTCTCGGGGGTTGTTGATATCAGAGCTGTGTTGCAATGAATGGTCTATGCTCAATCTGAGCCGAAGTGTGTCAATGAATTAGCATTTACAGGTCTGACCCACTGTTGTGGTCCAGCAAACGGTTGCGGTGTGAAGGGATAGTCAAATGCAAGATGGATAGTTGCGACTCTATCATTACTGTAATGGTCACAGTTCCAATCCTTTTCCATTCCTTTCCCCCCTTGTGTCTAATACATTCTGAAGACCAATTTTTGCAAAATGAGCTGTGCAAAGCTATTCAGCCCCGTGGAATTATGCACATTCACATTGTCCATGCAGACACTGACAAATCTGCCTAGGTTAGGTCTGAATATAGCCTCAATGTTTAATAATTCTGCCAGCCATCCCCCCTCAGCCCTTTCTGCTGGCATGGGATGATTCAGCAGCAGCAGCAGAGCGGGTGCATGTGTGGAGGCACTGGGTGTCACCAGTCTGGTGGTGTACCGTATAGGTGCTGCACCGGTGCTAATAGGGAAATCCCTCTGTATCGGTGTAACATCCTCATTCACCTCTGTATGAAGACAGGTCTCAGCTAACCGCAACGCTCAGGGAGAGTGCCAGAGGAAGATATTAAGAGGAAGACGGGGGAAAAAAGTGAAGTGGAGAATGACAGAGAATGGAGTGGGAGAATTAGAGAGGAGGAGGGTGGGCATTCAAGAGACCAGCTGGAGCAACGGAACTGAGAACATACAGTAGCTCAGCTGGGATGAAAGTAATTGCGCTTGGCAAAAGCACATACATGAAATCAAGCCGGTTGTGTTCACTGATGACATCGCGCCCAAGACATTTTGGTTTTGCTTTGAAAACCTTGAGCCTGTGCCAGCCCAGCGGCGGCTGCTCTTTTTCTTCGTCTTCTATCTCGGATTCTTCTGGACACTGCAAAGAGGCAGAAAACAAGGTTTTTTTGGCAGGCTAACAAGCCAGCCAGCCATACTGGAGCTCTGGCTCTGATCATTAGCCCCATCCCTTATCGCTCTCCTGATGGATTCAAAAGATCATCTTCTTGCAGGTGTTCTCTTCATTTTTGAACCGGTCTTGACTTTCTCTTCTCCTGGCCCGACATTTTTAACATTTCGATTCATTTCATCTGCACAATAGAAAAACATACGCATTACGTATGCAAGTAACATTATTAAAATACTCATGAATGGCTTATACCTGGTTCTCACCTAAACAACCAGTGTTTTTCAACCTTTTTCATACCAGGGCCCAGTACTGTATTCATGCAGCATTTGAGCCACATGGACCACCGTTTGATGACATTTTAGCCCAACAGACCCCAGAACTAAAGATTTAGTTTTTTTTTGTCCACAATTCCAGGCTGGATTTCAAGAAAAGCAGGCATACAAACATACAGATCAAAATGAAGCCATTTGGTTTCATTTTTTATGCTCTCAAAGCGTTAGATCTGGTTAACCAACTTTCCATCATTTAGCCTGGGGACCACGTGGAACCCTCTCAAGGACCACTGGTTGAAAATCACCTGAACTAGAAGGATTCTGGTAGAGTGTGGTGTCCATTGGTTGAAAATCAATATAGTCCCCCCTTTCATCGGCATAACCAATTCTACCAATCTTTTAATGAATACTGCTTGCGTTTCAAAGCCTTGCCGCATCTCTATTCAGGGAGCTATACCGCCTTGTCTCAAATGAACCCGGCAGCGCATTGATCAGATCACGTTGAAACTGAGGACACAGAAAGGGTACGGGCAGGTTGATATGACAGTCCATATGAGGAATCGGACAGTGAAAGGCAGATAAAAGGGGCTATAGCAAAGCACCGGAAGCACTTTGGGCTAATTGAATTTGACAAACAGGTCCATCCCCTGTTTGGTGTGCTTCTTTCTCCTCTGAGGTTCTCACTTTGAGGCAGAACAAAGGCAGGGATTTGGGGCGCAGGCAACACAGAGGGAGTGTTTTCACTGCACACCTGAAAAAGACACCATCTTAATCCATTTTTCCTGACTAGATTCAAGTTTCTGACATGAGATTCTAACTTCTGACGCTAGATTCTAGTTTATGTCAGTAGATTCTAATTTCTGACATTAGATTCTAGTTTCTGACGTTCTGACATTTTTCTTTTTTTATAAATTTCTGACGCTAGATTCTAGATTCTGACACTAGATTCTAGATTCTGACGCTAGATTCTAGTTTCTGATGCTAGATTGTAGTTTTTGATGCGAGATTCTATAGTTTCTGACACTAGATTCTAGTTTCTGAGACCATATTCTAGTTTCTGATATCAGATTCTATTCCCAGACGCCATATTCTAGTTTCTCTGAAGATTGTATCGTCCTGTGTCAATGATGCTCAACCTCATTGAGCATCATTCTTGCCAAGGACCACCAGAATTATATCTATTTGGCTGTGGACCCCATCTGAAAACATTGTTCTAGGGATCCCCCAGAAGCAAAGATCTGAGTTAAAAAAAAAAAAAGATTGCGTCATATTTTCACGACTTTTCAAAAATAGCAGACCTTCAAGCTCACAGCGCGCCACTCTGTGGCGCGCTGTGAGCTTGTAGATCTGCTATTTTTTAAGTATAACATAATGCAGTGCAGAAATGGTTAAGGGAGAGCTATGGTGGAGCGGGCCCAGCTTTGATCGCTTTACAATCTTCTTCAGCCAAAACCCCCTCTGAGGAGGCTGGAGGGGATTCAATAATTGAGGACGGTGATGGAGACAGAGGGGTGGGGCGGGCGTAGACTCATGGCAGTCACAATCGGTGATGCCTGTCTAGTTGCTTAGACACAGTCTATTATATTGTTGTCCTTAGTAATGTAAACTGTCATGTCTTACAGCCATTGTTGTCAGTGTTCTGAATTAATTATCCACTGAGTGCTCATTAAGATTCCACGGTGAAACAAGCTTCCCGTGTCACAGGGAACACATCAATAGAACATATTAAGTGAATGTGGTGCTATAGAATTTGAGTCTTTAAATGGCGCTGCATGACTTCATGTAAATCACATTGATATGCCTTTGTGCTTTAGAAATAAGAGTGCCTTTTACTCTATAGTTGAAAAAATGATCCCATATGCTCCTATGCTTACGTGGTAAGGTATACTAAAGTAGGGAAATATGAAATACAATAATGAAATAAACCATAGTTTGGAGACATGTTATAGTTTGGATACATATATGTCACTTACGTGGGTGTAGTTGACGCTATAGTAAATAACAATTAAGCCAATGCTGTAAAATGTTATTTATAAAAAAAGAATACATATTAAGCCACTAGTGCAACTGACTCATTCACCAGTCAAAAAATAAATGAAAGAATGTGTTTGTGTACTATGTTCTCTAACTGAAAAAATGAACCTTGGTTAAAATAAAATAAAATAAGAAAGTTGTCCTTTAACATCCATACACAAAGGCTAACATTCGACAAAGTATAAAATACCACAAAATATAAACATGTTTTAAATTAAAATGGATGAAAAATAATGACACAGTGTTTGTATGCCTGAAACAACGACATCGAGTAGCACCAACATAACTGCGTGCGACTGACGCACTCACTCACCGAGCAATTAGGCATCATGCAGTTTCCAATTACACTGGTAAAAACAACAGCATTAGGCTTTCATATTAGCCCTATGTCCCAAAGGCAGGCTCCATGAGGAAACGGAACAGAACTGTTTCATTTACTGTCTGCTACGGCACGTCTGTCTAGACCTTTGTGTACTGTAATACAGTACACTTAGCTATTAAAAAATATCAGATCTACAAGCTCACAGCGCGCCACCAAGTGGCGCGCTGTGAGCTTGTAGGTCTGATATTTTTGAAAAATCGTGAAAATGTGGCGCAAAATCTGTGAATATTATTTCAGAAGTGAAATTTTTTAACTCAAATCTTTGCTTCTGGGGGATTCCTAGAACATGTTTTCAGATGGGGGGCCCACAGCCAAATATAGATAATTCTGGTGGTCCTTGTTAAGCATGTTAAGCATCACTGACACAGGAAGTTTTTTTTTTTTTTTTTTTTTTTTTTTTTTTCTGGGAAAAAATAGAATCTAGAATCTAGTGACAGAAAGTAGAATCTACCACCAAAAACACAAATCTAGCTTTTAAAACTAGAATCTAGTGCCTGACACTAGAATCAAGCATCAGAAACTAGAATCTAGCACCTGCAATTCGAAACTAGTGTTGGGAATGTAACGTCAAAACTAGAATGTAGTGCTGTGCCAGAAACAACAAATGTAGCATCATAACTAGAATGTAGCATCAGAAACTACAATCTAGTGTCAGAAACTAGAATGTAGTATCAGAAACTAGAATGTAGTGTCAGAAACTAAAATCTAGTGTCAGAAACAAGAAAGTAGTCCCAGAAACTAAAATGTAGCATCAGAAACTAGAATCTAGTGTCAGAAACTAGAATGTAGTGTCAGAAACTATAATGCAGTACCAGGAATTAAAATGTAGCATCAGAAACTAGAATCTAGCATCAGAAACTAGAATGTAGTGCCAGGAACTAGAATGTAGCATCAGAAACTACAATGCAGTGTCAGAAACCAGAATGTTGTGCCAGGAACTAGAATCTAGTGTCACAAACTAGAATGTAGTGCTAGAAACTAAAATGTAGCATCAGAAACTAGAATCTAGTGTCAGAAACTATAATGTAGTCAGGACAAAATCGGCTAGCTTGAGGGAGTCCCGCTAATTTCTCCTGAAAATTATCCTCATCCGAACGGGAAGCACCATTGCTCACAAACAGACCCAGTAGGGACTTCTGGGTAATGGCAGTGTCCAGCTGTCCAGGCAGGGGGTGCCAATATCATTTTAATGCGGATAGATCCACATGAACATTTCTGTATAATACAATGTTAACACAGATAACAGGTGAGGCGACGGTGGCAACAGACCACCCAGCAAAGGCTGGCATTTTCTATAGCCTCAACAGTATTTTACACAGAACCATTAAAAGTTTTGTATTGATTTAAGGCACAAGAGCCCCTAGAGAGCGCATTAAATGAATCATCTTGTTCCCACTCACCATTTTCCCCTTTTAATTCTATACCACCCTTATGATGTAACTCTCTCTCTCTCTCTCTCTCTCTCTCAAACCGAGGCAGTCCTTAATGGGCGTAGCCGCTGAAAGCGCCTGGGTTGAAACATATGAAGCCATTACCAATGTGCCATGTGAACGTCTAAGTGGCCACATGAAAAATGCGCCTGTGCCATGTCATGAAAACGCAGTTATAGAGATTATATTCAATTAAGAGTCGTTAGTCTGCATATCGCGAGTGCGAATGGCCCCTGAAAAATCCATGTGTCTCGACCCTCTGTCCCCACTCACTTACTTTGAAGAATTAATTGGGTCGCGCCACTGTCAGCAACTTCCGTGTTTGTGGTTAAGTGAAGTTTGCTTCTCAGAACTGTAGGCCTTTGCCGCACCATTATGGAGAGAGAACGAGTCCAAAAACTGCCAGTGGCAGCTGCCAGGGATTAGCCAGTGCAACTGGAAGTGTTTTATCCAGCAAACCAAACTCTTGCCCTAACCTTAACCCCTACCCTAACCATTGTTGGCACATATTACCAAAATGCAGTAACTTGTAATATAAATATTACATAATAAAAAAAAATCTAATATTATACTTTTCTTCCTGCATTACTGTACTACTTTGTGTATTACTTTCTGTCAATCTGTCTCGTTGCAAGTGTTCTTGTGAAATTATCTAACATCTGCAGAAGTTAAATAATTAATTATTTTCCGTAATTTGTCATCAAATTATGTACTGGCTTCCATGCATTCAAGGAATGCATTTACTACATTTAACTCCTATGTTAACTGTCCATAGCTGAGTAGAATGAGGTAGGTCTACGCCAGGATTGCAAAAACCGCCAGCGGCAGCCGCAGTCTTTTATTATCCAGCAACCCAAACCCTTACCTTAACCTTAACCAAACCCTTACCCTAACCATAACCTAAAACAAACCATTAGTCTAATCATAATCTCAGGTGGCAGGTGCTAGTCGCTCCGGTGATTGCCAAGGGAGCAATCGTCGGCTGAGCTGCCAATGGAATGGTGATTGCATATGCTCCTCCTGGCGATTAAATCTCCTTCTGGTGATTGCATACGCTCATTCTGGTGCCATGTGACCTTTAGGGCAGGAGCCTATTGTTGTATCTCCATTTTCTGTAGCGTGAAGTGCTTGGTGTACTGTATAAGCAAATACCCTATTGGCCTGAACATAAGACTATGTTTTATCCAATGGAAATATCCTAAAAATGGGTCATATGGTAGTTGTTTTCTGTTTGTCTGAAAAAACAATTGACCTCTATTGGGCTGTCATATACTGTGTGTTGTAGGCTCAATGATGTCATCTCCTTCAGATTGAGTAGATCATGTAGATATTTAAACCAGATTTTAACCACATCTAAGAGCATGCTATACAACAGAGCCCTAAAACTAAAGATTTATTTTGCTTCCGTTCACAATTTCAGGCTGGATTTGGGAAACAAAACAAAATGACCATTAATCTTCTACATTCTCTAGTCATGTAGACTTGGGGGGCTAATTCAGATGGTGAATATTTGTAAATGGTGGTCCTCCATGGCTCAAAATTCTGAATGAATAGTAGGCCCTGGGATCAAAAAGGTTGAAAACCAGTGCTTTTAATCATAGCGTGATACCACCGGCCCCCTACGGGTCGTGGCCCACCGGGAGACCTCCCTGTACGCCCAATGGTCAACCCGACCCTGTTTGAAAAACACTGGTATGGGCGAATGTAATGCACAATCTACTGCAGTGGTTTTCAACCTTTTTGACTCCAGGGACCACCATTTATTCAGAATTTGAGCCACGGACCACCACTTGAGGACATTTTAGCCCCACAGACCCCAAAACTAAAAATTTATTTCGCTTTTGTCCACAATTCCAGGCTGCAGGATTCGGGAAACCAAACGATCAAACAAAGATCAAAATGACCATTAATCTTCTAGTTGTGTAGACCTGGGCTAATTAAGTTGATGAATATTTTAACTCTTGAGAGTGTAAAAAATGAATCCGAATGGACCCGCCAGGGTCCATTCGGGTTCATTTTTACGTTCTCAAGAGTTACATCTGGTTAAACAACTTAGCATGGGGACCACCTGGAACCCTCTCAAGGACCACTGGTGGTCCCCGGACCACCTGTTGAAAACCCCTGATCTACTGGATACAGGCACATACAGTAAATGGAGCGTTTACCATTTTTCTCACTCGCTCCACATGCCCCCATGCTTCCTCCTCAGCAGGACTACCTATCCCTTCACATGGCTCACATGTGAAAATGACTTCATATTATCTCTCGGCGAGATCAAATTATAGTTAAATTGATCGTACAGAAACGGTTTCCTCTGAATGTGTAATGGATTGGTCATACATGTCAGAAATACCATGCTCCAGAACCTGCACCTCTTCCCTGGCAAATTTCCTCCCCAAGAATTCTCTCAAAAAACTGTCACGTGGATACACTCATAGGAAATGACAACCTATCAGGAGCCTGTCTGCCTGTGTGTGTGCCTGTGTGTGTGTGTGTGCGTGTGTGTGTGCGTGCGTGTCCGTGTGTACATGTACCAGTGTGTGCATATACAGTATGTGTATGCAAGTGCAGATGGTGACTATCATGATATCTGTTTACCTTGGTGTGTGTGTGTGTGTGTTGTGTGTGTGTGTGTGTGTGTGTGTGTGTGTGTGTGTGTGTGTGTGTGTGTGTGTGTGTGTGTGTGTGTGTGTGTGCGTGCGCGTGCGCGCGCGTGCACATGTGTGTCAGTTTGTGTGTGTATCGCCATGTATAACCGATTCGGTCCGTACATTGTAGATTTTACAAAACATTCGCTCTGAAAGAACATACTGAAAGATTTGTGCTGCATTCACACAATCTCCCCCCAAAAATAGCAGGCGTTCACGGCTCATAGCGCGCCACAGAGTGGCGCGCCACAGAGTGGCGCGCTATGAGCCGTGAACGCCTGCTATTTTTTCAATAAAACTTAACACACCCAGTACAGAATGAGATAAACGAGAACACGAGATGTTGGCAGAGACTCTCCTCGCAGCATGGGGCTTCACACAGCAGGGGATAGCAGGTCTGACATGAGGGCTGATTCAGAGCCTGTCATCCAGATCCAGGGGCGGATCTAGGCATGGGCATGGGAGGGCAATGCCTCCCCGCAAATGCCCTGACTGCCCCACCAAACACAATGGCATGCAAAACAACCCAAGATATTTGCTTATATTTAAAATAAACACTACTACTACTACTGCTACTAAGTAACTACAGCTGTGGCACCACTAAACTCTCCAACCAACAGCATTTCATCATTGAAAACAGAAAACTCTCTGAGTCAGACCTTTAGCTTTATGCATGCTGCGTGTCTGTTGCAACTTCAACAAGAACTGATTATTGATGCTTTACTTGACAAATATAAGTATTTTAACCGAAAATGGTATGGGTGCGACTTCGCGCCACGGGCGATGAAGTCGTCCCCATACCATTTCCACTTGCCCCCCCCCCCCCCCCCCCCCCCCCCAATTGTGAAATGTTACATCCGCCCCTGTCCAGATCGTGCCTCTCTCTCTCTCTGCAGAGCCGTCGCCTCTCTGTTGTCAATTCCATCAAACAAAGGACCTGTCTGCTTGTTTGGCCCGACGCTAAAACTTGGAGACAAGAGGTGTCATAGTCACAAGTGATATGACCTTCACTGCAGTGTACAGTGTCTGTCAGAGGTGTCATTCGAGAAATAGAAGTGCCTGTTTGCAAATATCCCCTAGGACCCCACATGACAAATCCGAGGCACCTCCTTAAGCTGACATCCATTCATAAGTCTCTGTAAACGGCGTCCTTGCTTGAGTTCAAAACTTCAGATTTGCATCTTATTTGCTAAATCCACTCAATTCACAAACTCCATCACAATTAATTTCATGTTCTTTTATATTTTAGTGTGTGCATACAGTATATATTTTCTTTTATATGTGGCGGCTGTGGCTCAGGAGGTAGAGCAGGTCGGCCAATGATCCAGTGGTTGGCGGTTCGATTCCCGGCTCCTCCTGTCTACATGTCGAAGTGTCCTTAGGCAAGACACTGAACCCCACCTTGCCTCCAGTGGTTGCCACTGCTGGTGTGTGAATGTGGGAAGTGGGGACGCTGGCGTTGACTGTTCACCGCTCTACTTCCCAATGTATGAATGAATGGACCATTGTAAGCGCTTTGAGTATACACGCTGTGCATAGAAAAGCGCTATAAAAATGCAATCCATTATTATTATTACTATTATATTTTGACCAAGAATATCCCCGATCAGGGCCGGATCTAGGCAATGCACCCCTAAATGCCCTCACTGCCCCACCAAACATGATGGTATTTCAAATTAGTGCTTATACAGTATCTTAAATGATTTGAAACACTGAAATGATTTGAAACACTAAATGATTTGAAACACTAGAAGTGTTGCACCACTAAACAAACAGCATTTCATCATTGAAAACAGAAAACCTTATGCCGTATGCTGTGGGAAAATCTCGGAGAATGTCTGTGTGACATTTTGTTTTTAAGATCATGTTTTATCATATAGGAAAGCTATTGGTGCAGAGGTTTGTTTATGAGATCTTAGTCTTAGCTGTGATAAAAGATGTCTGTAATGAAATATAGGGAGAATATTCAATTATTTACATAATGTTGATGATCCGATAATATTCATTATAGAGCTACCTTTTGACCAAAGTTTCAAATGACTAAATATATTTTGACTATGTCGGTTGTTCTAATTCTGGGTGGATTGTCAAGTCTGTCCATTCTGAGGTGAGGCACCTCCACACAGCCCCCCCCCCCCCCCCCCCCCCCCCCCCCCCAGCACATCAAACCTGCAGAAACCCCCAAACGGTACACCCAGTGTCTTTAGTCCAACTTAGGAGGTCTGACCGCACCACCGTAACGACTGGACGCGACTGGAGCCCTAGGGAGGGCGAAAAGGGAAAGGGCAGGGGCAGGTGGATGTCCCCGCCGTCGACGAGGCTTGGTCGACCCTACAGCAGCACAAGGGCAGATCTCGGCGTCCAGACCCAGCACGGAGGCACAGCCAGCTCCACATGAGCAGGTTTCAGCCGATCGATGGAGACGCGCTCTTTAGTCCCTCAAATGTACACCACAAAGTTCTTG
The DNA here is from genome assembly GCA_039105355.1 of Benthosema pterotum. Taxonomy (NCBI): domain Eukaryota; kingdom Metazoa; phylum Chordata; class Actinopteri; order Myctophiformes; family Myctophidae; genus Benthosema; species Benthosema pterotum. The sequence goes on from CM076978.1 coordinate 6,573,152, forward strand.
TCGCCCACGTCCAGGACCCGGAAGGGTCCGTCGTAGTGGGCCTGCAATGGGGAACGGCGGGCGTCATGACGGATGAACACATAGGTCTTAGGCCTATAGGCCTTCGGGATGTAGGACTTGATGTAGTCGGGAGGCTGTCGTGGACCCTGGAGCAGAGGAGCTCGGGAGGAACTCACCTGGGAGCCTCAGCGGTTGACCAAACACAAGCTCAACCATAGAGGAGTGCAGGTCCTCCTTGGGGGCGGAACGCAGGCCTAACATGACCCACGGCAAACGGTCGATCCATTTGCAGTCTGTAAGCATAGCCCAGAGGGCAGCCTTCATTGAGTGATGAAACCTTTCACACATTTTGGGTTATATGATGTAGTACGATAGTTTCATGCCCAGCCTCTCTGCCACGGTGCTCCACAGCTCCGACGTGAACTGGCTGCCCCGATCCGAAGACAGGTCCGACGGCATGCCGAACCGGGACACCCACCTGGAGACGAACGCACGGGCTACCTTAGCAGCCGTGGTGGACGAGGGGAATGACCTTCGGCCACCTGGTCGTCCTGTCCACCATTGTAAGGAGATGTGTGAAACCCTGCGCAAGAAAAAAAGGAGTTGGCCAGATAATATGCAAGAGGTGGAGAGGGAGGCTGGGAAGAGGAAGACAGAAAGAAAGAGAGAGACATCGAGACTCTCAGAGAGGCAGCATGATCTGTGTCAGAGAGGAGAGGAGAAAAAAAGACCCTACCTTCGGCCACAAGGGGGCACTGCAGACCCCAAAGCCCTATAGTTCCAACGCCCATGGTGCAGGTATCTGCACACTAGTTGTGGTGAGCCGGTCTGGGCCATATTCACACAAAAAATGTTTGAGCCGAATTTTTGTCCCAATCCAGCCCAGCAGGTCATTACAGAATCTGTATGCACAGGAGCTCTGGCACCTAATAACTTGCACATTAAGCCCTGCCCCTACTCCTGAGCCACTGCTGGTGACAACTTTGACTGAAGTCAAATTCAATGAGGTACTCAGGGTAAACCTGATGACTGTCAAAGATGACATACTGCTGTGGGTCATGGATGTCATCCACACAGCTGTCAAAACGGTATCCTCCGTTGTCTCTGTGGACCTTAGGGGGTATGTCCCCGCCGTCGACGAGGCTTGGTCGACCCTACAGCGGCACGAGGGCAGATCTCAGCATCCTGACCCAGCACGGAGGCACAGCCAGCTCCACATGAGCAGGTTTCAGCCGATCGATGGAGACGCGCTCTTTAGTCCCTCCAATGTCCACCACAAAGTTCTTGTCGCCCACGTCCAGGACCCGGAAGGGTCCGTCGTAGTGGGCCTGCAATGGGGAACGGCGGGCGTCATGACGGATGAACACATAGGTCTTAGGCCTATAGGCCTTCGGGATGTAGGACTTGATGTAGTCGGGAGGCTGTCGTGGACCCTGGAGCAGAGGAGCTCGGGAGGAACTCACCCGGAACCCTCATCGTTTGACCAAACACAAGCTCGGCCGACAAGGAGTGCAGGTCTTCCTTGGGGGCGGAACGCAGGCCTAACATGAGGCCTAGCATAAACCAGAGGGCAGCCTTCATTGAGTGATGAATCCTTTCACACATTTTGGGTTATATGATGTAGTACGATAGTTTCATGCCCAGCCTCTCTGCCACGGTGCTCCACAGCTCCGACGTGAACTGGCTGCCCCGATCCGAAGACGGGTCCGACGGCATGCCGAACCGGGACACCCACCTGGAGACGAACGCACGGGCTACCTCAGCAGCCGTGGTGGACGAGGGGAATGACCTTCGGCCACCTGGTCGTCCTGTCCACCATTGTAAGGAGATGTGTGAAACCCTGCGCGAGAAAAAAAGGAGTTGGCCAGATAATATGCAAGAGGTGGAGAGGGAGGCTGGGAAGAGGAAGACAGAAAGAAAGAGAGAGACATCGAGACTCTCAGAGAGGCAGCATGATCTGTGTCAGAGAGGAGAGAGAGTTGAAAAAAAGACTCTACCTTCGGCCACAAGGGGGCGCTGCAGCCCCCCAAAGCCCTATAGTTCCAATGCCCATGGTGCAGGTGGTATCTGCACACTAGTTGTGGTGAACCGGTCTGGGCCATATTCACACAAAAAATGGCTGAGCCAAATTATTGTCCCAGTCCAGCCCAGCAGGTCATTACAGAATCTGTATGCACATGAGCTCTGGCACCTAATGACTTACACATTACTGTAAGCACTGCCCCTACCCCTGAGCCACTGCTGGTGACAACTTTGACAGAAGTCAAATTCAATGAGGTACTCAGGGTAAACCTGATGGCTGTCAAAGATGACATACTGCTGTGGGTCATGGATGTCATCCACACAGCTGTCAAAACGGTATCCTCCGTTGCCTCTGTGGACCATAGGGGGTCTCTTGTATCGATACTGGCCCACTGTGTACTTACCCACCAGCACTCTGGAGAGGAACATCACGCGGGACTGACCAGACTCTTTTGAGGTGTACCCGCTGGCCATGCTGGCGTCTCTGGCAAAGTACACCCCTCTGCCACGGCAGCAACACTTTGTTCTCTCCCCTGCTTTCTTGCAGGAAAAGTTCGACCTGCATATCGCCTTTACGTTTTTGCGATCGGTGCCGTGAAAGAGCCATTTCTCCTTGGGGTCCCGATCGCGCCTGGCTTGCATCATCTGCCTCTTCTTGTCGCAAAACGACTTCCATAGGTAGTCGTTTTGGATTCTTTGAATTGATTTGATTGGATGCCCCTGCATTGTGCTGTGGTACAGTTCGGCTACGCCTCTGAACTCTGAGGTTTCTCTGTCCAGATGCGTTAGCTGGGGATCATGTAGAGGCAGATGCATCTTTAGACCATGAGACTCCTGGAAGGTCTCACCACAGTCCCTACAGAGGTATGGTCTCGCTCCACAGTGGAGACTCACGTGTCTCTTGAGGTTACTGGCCTGGCTGAAACCCTTATAGCAGTATGTACAGAGGTATGGCTTCTGTCCGGTATGGACACGCATATGCCTCTTTAGACCACTTGACTGACTGAAACCCTTATCGCAGTATCTGCAGATGTATGGTTTGTGTCCGGAATGAACAAGCAGATGCCTCCGTAGACCACTGGAATCCCTGAATGTCTTGTGACAGAATTTGCAGAGATATGGTTTCAATCCGCTGTGGGTGTGCTGGTGGAAATGCCGGGGCCGAATCTGTCCTTCCATCGTCCAAAAGTGCAGCTATGAATGGACTGTGATGAGAATTTGGGTTCTAGATTCTTCTGTTGGATTGGACCGTGAAGTGGAGGTTTCTGAGGACTGGCTTTGCCCCTGTGTTATTCGGTGTCCACTCACAGATAACAGGTTTTATATTGAGTTGTATTGTAATTTTGCAGCCTGTTAGATAAATTAAATCAATCCAATAAGTAGGCTATACTGAATTAACTATTGAATTAATTAATGCTTTTACGCAGACACAAGGAAATTAGACAAAGACAAAATACATGCTTTTTTAAAATGCAATTCTTGCTGACACCAACAATATGTGACATCAATATATTTGTATTCCAAATATGGTACTGTTAAAAACATGTTTGAGGAGTTGGATGGTTCAGGCCAATCGGTTCTTCGTCTTGGTGCCATGACGTCAAACGGATTTCCGTTTGATGACGTCAAGCGGAATTCCGTTCGTCGTTTGCCGGCAAAAAAAACAAACCGTGACACTTTAATGCACTATAATGCATTATAATGCCCTTATAAGTATTATAATGCATGTTATAAATGTTTCTAATAATGTATAATAACTTATAACCATGTTTATAAGGTGTTATAAGTTCTGGTTATAATACGTCATTATGCTCAGTGGAACAGCACATTATAACTATCATAGCAGGTAGTTATAAAGGCACATAGAGAATTGCTGTAATGCATCGCAATGCATCATAACCAATGTGTTTATTAAATGGAATAACATCAATATTATGTTATAGCAGGACTTTGAGAGCCCTAGGTAATGTGACTACATTATTTAATGGTTATTAGAATTGTGCATATATATATATATTTATATATATATATATATATATATATAATATATATATATATATATATATATATATATATATATATATATATATATATATATATATATGCAATCCAGCTTCCATGAACTGCCTTGTCAACAGATATCATATCATTACAATCCCAAATAGTCTGTAACCAACTGCTGTCCATAGATTCCTGTAAGCAATTTATAATGTCCGATCAGCAGGTGCATCTCTTGACTTTATGAGGACTTATTGATCCCAGTAGGGTCTTGTGGAAAACATCAATATTCCCTCCTTTTTTCACGTTTTCGGCCACGTTTAGTATTCATGTGATTATCTCCACTAGGCCAGAAGACCAGGCGATATATTCGGCCATGTGTGTTGTGTGTGTGCATGCATGCTGTATCTGCCCACGTGCAGTGTGTGTGTTGTGTGTGCATGTGTGTGCATGCTATAGCTGTATAGTCGCCTGAAAATTGCCATTCGAGCCTCGGACAGCAATTTCAGGCCGAGCTTCGAACCTTCGCTAATAAAAAAATATATATGCTGCCCCCCCCCCCCCCCCCCCCCCCCCCCCCCCGCGGCGCGCGTCTACTAACTCTTAAAATCGTGGATGTTGCCATCGGTAGATAAGTTTTCTACTGCCCTGAGAGGTGATTGACATCTGTGAATACACCAGTCATGACACCGCTCTCCTTTTCTCTCCTTTCTGATGAGACTGATCCGACAGCCACGGGTAACACGCTGTTTTGATTGCCAATACATGCCGTCCATCGGCTCGTTTAATTATTTGTTTGCTGTGAACGACTACGTGTCTATTGTATATATAGTCTAAACTGCCTGCTTCTGCTGGACAGCTAACCATAAAACCAACATTTCCAAAGGCTTGTTTAATTATTTGTTTGCTATGAACGACTACGTGTCTATTGTATATATAGTCTTAAGTGCCTGCTGCTGCTGGCTAGCCTGCTGCTGGCTAGGACCATACCATAACCATAAAACCAACCAGTCAGCGTGCAGCTCTATAGAGTACAGACGGAGTTGCGCAAACTCCGTTGACTCCTAGAGCCAGTCTAATGGCGGATCGCCTACATAGACTTCTATTGAGAATGGGACACCTTCAGTGAAAACAATGCATTTCCAACTGCAGTAACAGCGCGTTTCACAGCGAGTTTCTGACCCCTCGATGTCGCACACTTACTAGATGGGGGGAAAAGTTAAATAAATAAATAAATGCGAATGGTTCGGGATCGTTAATATTCGTTCGCGTGGCGACCTTAGCGAGCGAATGGTTCGAATCCCGAGCTTCGGTATACAGCCCTAGTGCATGCATGCATGCTTGTTTCCATGATTGTGTAATACAAACCTTTTTATTTTGTTCATAAGTATTTACTGCAAAGACGTCTTTTAAATTATTATTTCTTTTGTCGATTCTGTTGATTCAGATGTCCATACTGATGTCTGTTGCATCAAAATATGACCGTTCGGGCAATAGTAAACACTCGTAGCATGTTAACAGCTGTTTCCACTCAAACACGCACACATACCCATGCATACACACACAGAGCAGCGGCAGCATAGAGTGGAAGGCTTAGGGTGGAGCGGAGCACCATCAATAGGCAGATGAACTCCAATCACTTTCAAAGTATTAACTTCCCTCTGCAGCTTCCTCGGGTCCTGGCAGCTGTAACCCATAACTTACACAGCTCTGGGTATAGTTCAACCCGGCCTGGCAGAGATACAATCTACGAAAAGTATGGACTCAGTGAGCGTTTCCTAGCTGCTTGAAACACTGTATACAGTATATTCAAAGATTTGCGCTACATTTTAAAAGCTTATAGCATGGCACTCACTCTATGAGCTTGTAGACCTGCTATATATTTCAATAGTTAGAGTACAACATAAATGCTTAAAACACCAAGTGTTGTGTGCGCCTTGCATTTTCAAGGCAAGGCCTTATAATTTTAAGGATTAAAGGATTGCATTTATCTTCAGGTTATCAAAAACAAACGTGAAGAACCAGCATTCATTTATAGTTGCCACATTATCTGGAACAAACTCAGAAACGGCAGGTTTTCAGTAACTTCTACAACTACGTTTTTGTTTGGAAATTCTTCTTATAGTGGAGTTTCTTATTGATTACATGTGCTATCGTTGAGATTATTTCTATCGTCGTAACACTTTAATAACTCCCTTTAAATGCACTTTTTACACTTAAACCCTACAGTTTAGAGGTGAAACACGAGTGAATAACATGTATTTTTTTTCCTGATTTTATTTGATCAAATTAAATATATTGAATGAATATGTAGTACAGCACTTACCACAAAATCTGTGAGAAAAGATTTTTAGCACGGTGAATTTAGAATATTTTTCCCTTGTCTTCTTTTTTTTACTTTTGATATGCACAATAAAGCTATGCACGCCGGCATAACTGCTCCCACTGTGTATTTGTTGAACATTATGAAGACCACACAAAGTTAGATAGAAATACTCTACCGTTAAATATACATGAAGTCCCACCAGGCAGGAACACTTGCCTCACTGGCACAAAGCAGCTGCACATCTTATGAAACATTCAGGCTGTGTCATGGGCGTCTGTGGGGACTTAGGGGAGAAATGACTATGCTTTATGGCCCGACGTCTCTAATCGATTACTCAGCGGATGGTTGGGGTGTACAGTGTCTTTGCGCTCTGAAAATCCCTCAAATATGGAGGCCATTCGGCATTTCTAATGAAGGCGTTGATCATTGTCAGCCTAATGACTCTCCCCCAAGATGACTCCACACACACACACCAGCCTGCATGATCTCACATAATATAGTATAAATGAACGGAATTGACATACCGTAGATAATCTACTAATAGAGCCAAAAGCCTGGTCGTATATTACTACTGTTTGATGGAAGTGCAATTGCACCACGGCTGTTTCGGGCTGGGTGAGTTGGGTTTTATAGTATTTACTATTCTGTGCCTACGGCATTCTGACTCGAACAAGGCTGAGTAGGTTGATACTAGGGCATTCACTTTTAGTGATTTTTGCCTGTCGACTAGTTGCCTAGTTTGCTAGTCGACTAGTCGACTAGTCGTTAATGTACCAGGTATTAAAATAATTATATTAAAAAAGAAAAAAGGGGGAAGCCTTGCCCCTAACCTCCTGGGCTCCCAGCACTCGCTCGTTTTAAGCCAGGGGCAGACGCCCCTCGCTCGAAGCGAAGCACCTTTCTGGGGCAGAGGCGAGCGTCTCGCTCAGGTTATTATTATAATGTTTGTTATTGTAAAAGGAGCACTACACTGGTGACTATAATCCAGCTAAGATTAATGTTGTATGTAAAACTATAGTGTACTGAACGCGTTTTGGTGTTCTAAGCATTATGTTTTAACTATTGAAAAATAGCAGATCTACAAGCTCATAGCGCGCCACCGAGTGGCGCGCTATGAGCTTGTATCTCTGCTATTTTTTAAAAATCGTGAAAACGTGGTGAAATCTTTGAATATTATGTTATTCAGAAACTAGGGGGCAAGAGAAAATGGTATGGGGGCAACTTCATCGCCCGTGGCACGAAGTGACACGGGCGATGGAGTCGCACCCGTACCATTTTCTGTTACAGGACATTTATTAGGCCAGTATAAGCATCAATAATAATCAGTTGTTCTTGAAGTTGCAACAGACACATAGTATGCATAAAGCTGAAAGTCTGACTCTGACTGAGGGTTTTCTGTTTTCAATGATAAAATGCTGTTGGTTTAGTGGCGCCACAACTGTAGTAAGTTAGTAGCAGTAGTAGTGTTTCAAATAATTTTAAATATAAGCACTTTAATTTGAAATATCGTGGGTTGTTTTGCATGCCATCATGTTTGGTGGGGCAGTCTGGGCATTGCCCCAGACACCCCCCCCCCCCCCCCCCCCACCCCCATTTTAACTCTTTTTTTTGCACACGGATGGCACCAGGGGCGGATGTAACATGTCCCATTTGGGGGGGTTGGAGGGGCAAGAGAAAATGGTATGGGTGCGACTTCATCACCCGTGTCGCTTCGCACCCATACCCATTCGCACCCATACCCATTCGAAGTCGCACCCACACCATTTTCAGTTACAGGACTTTTACAGTTGTATTAGTCAAGTAAAGCATCAATAATAACACCGGTTGTTGTTGAAGATGCAACAGACATGCAGCATGTATAAAGCTAAAGGAATGACTCAGAGTTTTCTGTTTTCAATGATGAAATGCTGTTGGTTTAGTGGTGCCAAAATTGTAGTTAGTGGCAGTAGTAGTGTTTCACATTTTAATTATAAGCACTTTAATTTGAAATATCGTGTTTTTTTTTGCATGCCATCATGTTTGGTGGGCAGTCTGGGCATTTAGGGGGGGCGTTGCCCCCCCATGCCCATGCCTAGATCCGCCCCTGGATGGCACACAGACCTACAGTAAAATAGCGAGTGTGAGCTTGTGGATATGCAGCAATGGCACAAAACTAAAACACTAAAAACCTAACCTCTAAATCTGTATCTTGTAAGCCGTAAAATTGTCTTTCATTGAAAAGGTCTTCAAGCAATGTTATGCTTTTGTTGTCTAATCCATTCACCAATCAGCAGGACGAAACAAATCATAATTGGATGTGAAACTAATCAAAGGCCTTATTAATCTTGGCCTCATTAGAGAGATCAATTGATTCACCGCGAAAGAGGTCTCTGATGTCCCTAGACTTCATTTCAGCCTATCCTTTTAGCAAAGGCCGACGCCTGCACATCATCACAAATACTGTAGATGCAATATCAGTCCACTATGTTTTTGTTTTTCTTATTAAGCTGTGCCAGAATTTAGAACATGCCTTGAAGGCTTAGAAGAATATGTGCTTTGATTGTGTAATTTCGTAAATATAAATTGAATTTCCAGCAAAAATATTTAACCCTGTAATCTGAAAGAAATGCATGGAACACAATCAGCTGATTGTGGCAGGGGTTTTCAACCAGTGGTCCGGGGACCACCAGTGGTCCCTGAGAGGATTCCAGGCTAAATGATGGAAAGTTGGTTAACCCAATGTAACTCTTTGAGAATGTAAATATGAAACCAAATGGACCCGCAAGGGTCCATTTGGTTTCATGTTTACACTCTCAAGAGTTAAAATATCCATCATGTGAATTAGCCCAAGTCTACACAACTAGAGCATGTAGAAGATGAATGGTCATTTTGATCTGTATGTTTGACTGTTTTGTTTGTGAAATCCAGCCTGGAATTGTGGACAAAAAGCAAAAGAAATCTTTAGTTCTGGGGTCTGTGGGGCTAAAATGTCATCAAATGGTGGTCCGTGGCTCAAATTCTGAATAAATAGTGGGCCCTGGTATCAAAAAGATTGAAAACCACTGGCCTAAGGCATAAGGAAAGTAAGCATATACTTTAGGGTCACCAAAATCAGTCATCATCCAGGGACAAGGATGCCAATTGTACGTCGCATTTGAAATTGTGCAAATGGAAAACATTGTGGGTTAATAGTTCTTTATACCCATTGAAGCCCAAACAACCAATCAGATCATTTTTCATCCTCTCTCAGTAGGCTGAGCATTGCAGCTGATCATTTCAGCTGCAGTACCACAGATGTCCACACCTTTGCCCCCCCTGTCGTCTTCACCACTTATCCCCGCCTCTCCACCTCAGTCTCAGTCACAGTTGGTTGGCTGTCACAGTGGGAGGAGGTGGGGCCTTATGTAAAAACACCAAACATTTTGGAAAACGTTTTTTAAAAATTACATCAAACAAAGACTCCAAAGTAATACCATTTTCAGCCATAGGGGGTTCCACAAATTTGAAAATTTGAAGCATTTATGGCCTGTTAGTTGTTTTGGCTTAAATTAATGTGTGATAGCCACGTGACACAGGACTATTCTCTCCCAAACAGTAATGTGATCCATTCGCATTAGCCGCACTGTATCATTTGCTGTTCATATATTCACAACGGCCAAGGGCCTAGTAGTTATACAAACATAAATATTTAATACAATGCAAAAGAATATTTTAGTATTCAAGTAACAGACAATGTGTTTTTAGAGATGGCAGGCATAAATGAGGCACTTTACTTGCAAATTTCATGCATTATGCATTTCATTGATAAGCGCCACGGCCTATAGCCTCACCCAAGAACTGCAAACCGTGCCATACTGTATAGTTTTCACAAACTTATTAGAGAAGTGGATCACGACACTTTTAAAAGTGATTGATGAGGCCCTACAGTCAATCAGTCAAATCTATGTAATCCACTTTATTGATTCCTCTTCGCATGTCCTTCATATTCAGCCGGTGATTAAAAATGAGAGTGTTAACGTGACTTCCCTTTGTGATGCTAGCGTGACAAATGTAGCGACTCCACTTTTGTTTAAAGTGAAATTAGTTTTCAGACAGGCTTATGAATCAAACAGGCTTTGCCATATTGCACTGACTAATGGCTCTCATCAGTTTGTTGCTACTCGGTGTACGTATATTGTCTGTATTTCCAACTGGGAAGGTAAGTGCATTCGTGAGTGCAAACCGCGAGCGAATAGCCCTGTTATATACCAGGGCGAAACAAAAAGGCCTGTCAGTACCTGGATATCACACTCACTCACAACTTTCTCACTTTCTCTGGTGATTCGTCCTACTTTTAAATTCTTCCAGAGTGGAAGTGAAGGAGAGGGAGCATGCGGGGCAGGGATATTTTCCACCGCAGATCGAGGCTTCAAGGGTAATCATATTTTCTTTAGTTTTTACGGTGCCAGAGAATGTTTTATCACACCATAACTTTTTAGTAGTCTCTTCGGAGTGCCATCGTATCTCACCTTCGAAAACTTTGTTCCTATATACGCCTCCGCCGGCGGTGGAAAGATGTACAGTATGCATTTGTGTTTCTCTCCGACAATGAGACGGTTATTGGCTTTCCTCCTGCACTTTGTTAAAGTGACTGATCACTGACTGGAGAGGCAAAAAATAACAAACAAACCTGCCATTGTGCTGTCACTGCGTGTATTGTTGTGTCTTTGTGAGGTATTCACTGGCAGGAGATGGTTTAAAGGAGGCTTGGCGCTGGGTGGTCCCTGTAACAGTTGGTATATGTGTTAGAAGAGGAAGAATCGATTAATTTACTCCCCATCAAGCCTACAGTGCTATGGCAGGCAGGCAGCAGGGCCGGATCTAGGGATGTGCATGGGGCGGGCAGTGCCTCCCTAAATGCCCTGACTGCCCCACCAAACACCAAACAACCCAATTTGCAAATATATTTCAAATTAAGGTGCTTATATTTAAAATGATTTCAAACATTACAATTACTACTAACTAAGTAGAATTGTGTCACCACTAAACCAACACCATTTCACCAACTCTCTGAGTTAGACTTTTAGCTTTATGCATGCTGCGTGTCTGTTGCAACTTCTACAATAACTGATATTATTGATGCTTACTTGCCTATAATATTCTTTAAGTCCTGTACAAGATAATTTAAATGAAAATGATATGGAGGCGGCTTCATCATGAAGCTGCCCCCATATTTTTACCATACTGCCAAGCACTTCCCTTAGACGATGTACAAGATGTGTGTGTGTGTGTGTGTGTCTGTCTGTCTGTCTGTCTGTCCCTGCCTGCATGCGTGGAGTCATGTTGATGTTGCCATGTTCAGAGAAACAAGCACAATGGGACGAAGTGTGTATTGTTGATGTTGCCATGTTCAGAGAAACAAGCACAATGGGACGAAGTGTGTTTTAGTATACTGTAGCCACACACGCAGCACTTCATTTCGCACGGGTGTGATTTTTACCATATACCTGCCACCCCCAATTGGGAAAGATTACATCCGGGCCTGGCGGCAAGGAGGCAGAGAAATAGACAGTGGCTGGTGGCTCAGGAGTAGAGTCACCGGATAGTAACTGCTAGGATGCCGGTTCGAAACCGGGCTCCCGTAGAGTTAGTGTCGATGTGTCACTGAGCAAGACACATGACACCTAATTGCTCCTGGTGTGCTGGTCCTTGCATAGTTCCCGCTGCCATCAGTGTATGTATGTGTGTGTGAATGGGCGAATGTGATGCAGAATCTATGTAAAGTGCCTTTGATAAAAAAAAAAAAAAGCTACATTTACTAGACAGACAAACATCCCATTATAACCGGAAAAGCTTTTGTGCCAGTATAGATTTCAGCTATTCAAAAACACCAGATGCTGACAGTGCGTCACACTGTAATTCAAAATTACGAGATAGTTTCAGAACTACTGATTTAGGCATTTGTAGAATTGTCTTAATGCAGGGGCTTTCAACCTTTTTGATAGCAGGGCCCACTATTTATCCAGAATTTATCCAGTACGGACCACCATTTGATAACATCTTAGCCCCACAATGTCAAAACTAAAGATTTATTTTGCTTTTATCCATGCTACAAACAGATCATCCTCTAGTTGTGTAGACTTGGGCTACTTCAGATGATGAATATTTCAACTCTTGAGATTATAACATGAAACCAAATGAACCCTTGGTTTCATTTTTGCGAGTTACACCTGGTTACCAACTTTCCATCATTTAGCTGGGGGGACCATCTGGAACTCTCTCAAGGACCACTGGTTGAAAACCACTGTCTTAACGGGTTAAGCAGACAAGCATGACTTAATAGACAAATAGACAGCTTCACAGACATCATACAGCCCAAGCAGGCAGACTGACTGACACAGATATCAAACAGCTTGACACAGACTAGACCAGCGAATCGTGGTCACACATACACACACCGCCACCCCTCGCCTCACTCACACCAGCTGCTCACACACACACACACACACACACACACACACACACACACACACACACACACACACACACACACACACACACACACCAGCTGCTCACACACACACACACACACTGTCATACCCCAGCAGACTTCAGGTCATTCGTACAATGACAGTGTTCTCTCTCCCCTCATCCTCCATATTGATACTGATAGGTTCCCTCGGTGCCAGAAGTTATCCCAAGTTCATCACCAAACTCTCCAAGGGAAAAAAAGAGTAGAGTGACAGGCTCTGTGCTCAGATTGAGTCATGCTGCTATGAATAAGAGATCCGCCAGGCCACGGCAGAGCCCAAATGTTCCCCAGTAAGGTCATTGGCCCAGGTGAGCCATAACTATCTATTGCATTATGTTTCATTTATGAGCAGCACTTAAAAACGTTGAATTTGAGTGGGTGGAGCAGGGGAAAGGTCACTTTATAAATTGAAGTGTCAGATCATTATGAAGGTTATGTCATATTTAAACAGTGCAATTTAAGCCATTCTGTACTGAGGTCAAGTGGAGCTTGCAAATGGAGGAGTAAAATTTTGTACCTGAAACTAAGGTTTCGTCCCAGGAATTAAAACAGTGGCCCTGCCCAGAGGAAAAAAATGCTTCTCAGTTTAAGCTCAGAAGCGTCTCTTGAGCATCTACGTTTATTTCTCATTTTTAACTCATTCAGCGCGATCGGATTTTCTTTGTTTTCTTTCCACTGCCACGGCTCAAACCAGTTCGATCGGTAAAAAAGCCCTTATTTTGAAGCTCAGATCTCCTAAACAGGATGTGCTGTTTCTGTTATGCTGTGTCTGTTGTCTTGCCTAATCGATCATCTGGCGATGTACCCAAAAACATCCGGGTCACAAGTCAGGAAGAGCTGTGTAGCCCTGGCTGCTTAACCCATGCGCCAGCGACATTGAGGGGGCAAACCGGAGGAGAGCCGTTTGAATGCATTGGGCTGAATGCATGTCAATGGGAAGGGGAAAAAAAAAGTTGTCCCCAATTCTGTCCCAAATGAAAGTCAGCAACGGGATGATCATCAGACGATGCGCACGGACTAATAGTTGGATTAAAGAATGAAATCTACATCTCGTCGTGATACGAGCCGTCCGTGTGACCGGCGGGGGGGTCTCCACGGGATGTCCACGAGCAGCTCGAGAACGGCGCTTTAAGAATTAAGATCACCTAAAGATCACTTATGCCTCTTTATGGCTGCTAAGATGAATACTAGGATCCATAAATGAGGCAAAGCTGAAGTTTGGTGAGATGGTGAGACTCTGCCTCATGTACTGTATTTCTGAAATACTGTACATCTGTAGCAGCCAATAGAAAGTCTTCAGCTTTGCCTCATTTATGGATCCTAGTATTCATCTTCGGAGCCATAAAGAGGCATAGGTGATCTTTAGGTGATCTTAAAATGAGAAATGAACAAGAGACGCTTCTGAGCTTAAACTGAGAAGCACATTTTTCCTCTGGGTGGAACTAAAATATTGTCACTGGAGCTAAAATATTGTTTCTGGAACTAAAGTTTTGTCCCTGAAACTAAAATGGTGTCCCTAGAACTAAAGTATTGTATCTGGAACTAAGGTTTTGTCCCTAAAACTAAAACAGTAGACCTGGAAGCAAATTTTTCCTCTGGGTTGAACTAAAATATTGTTGCTGGAACTAAAATATTGTTTCTGGAACTAAAGTTTTGTCCCCGAAACTAAAATAGTGTCCCTAGAACTAAAGTATTATTTCTGGAACTAAAGTTTTCTCCCTGAAATTAAGATGTCCCTAGAAAAAAAAAATGTTGAACTACAATTTAGTCTCTGGATCTAAGATCTTGTCCCTGAAACTAAAGTTTTATACCTGGAACTAACATTTTTGTCCCTTTTTGTAAAATGTTCATGATATTTCAAAAATATCAGACCTACAAGCTCATAGCGTGCCACTCGGTGACGCGCTATGAGCTTGTAGATCTGATATTTTTCAATAGCCCAAAACACATAAAGGCATACCCGTTCAGAACGGCTTAAGCGAAAGTAGTTGTATGGTTACGAATGACATTTGACGGATTCCGTTGGAGCGGGTTTCTTTCATTTTGGTAACGGGGGTACGTGATCCTCCTAATATATTGATAGTGTAATAAACCAATTTGCATGCTTTCGGCGACGTGCACTTACTTAAGCACTTGCATGAAGGACATGGGCCGATTACTCATGGGATTTTGACAGCATAATGAAACGGAGAGGGTGAAAAGGGGAAAGAATTGCATTTCGACTGTTTTTTAGTGCTCTCGACGGGCACACAGGCGGCACAGCAGCACAGGCCAGGCTGGAAACGGCAGGCATCAGTAAAAGCGGCGGCTGTGTGCCGTGCTGTGGCGGGTTGTAGTGGCGGGGAAGGTGGAGTGGGCTTAGAATGCAGGGGCGGATGTAACATGTCCCATTTGGGGGGGGCAAGATGACATGTTGGAGGGGCAGGAGAAAATGGTATGGGGGCGGCTTCATCGCCCGTGTCGCTTCGCGCCACGGGCGATGAAGTCGCACCCATACCATTTTTCAGTTACAGGACTTTTATTAGTCAAGTAAAGCATCAAAAGTTGCAACAGACATGCAGCATGCATAAAGCTAAACGTCTGAGTTTTCTGTTTTCATTGATAAAATGTTGTTGGTTTAGTGGTGCCAAAGTTGTAGATAGTAGCAGTAGAAGTGTTTCAAATCATTTTAAATATAAGCACTTTAATTTGAAATATCTTGGGTTGTTTTGCATGGCATCGTGTTTGAGGGGGGCAGACTGGGTATCTAGGGGTGCATTGCCCCACCATGCCCATGCCTAGATCCGCCCCTGTTAGAAAGCCAACACACATAACAGCTCCCCCTCCCCTCCCCATCCCCTCCGCGTTCTCAGAGGCAGCCTGAGTGACTGATAAAAGGCTTTTCTGGCTGTGAAGAGCGCGCGGGACGCCGCATCAAAACCAGCCAGCTTTCCCCAGAGGACCCGCTGCCGTTTTGAAGTGGGGCAACGCGCTCCCGTCCACGTTGTCACATCACATTTTTCTCTCAGTTGCTCATCCCAGGTCCTTGTTTTCTGTGGTGAGATTTCGTTCTCTCTCTCTCTCTCCTGCAGCTTCCGACAGTTCCTACAACAAGCGTTATGGGTTTGATTGAGGACTACCAGAAACGGATCAATGTACAAAAACGTTTTTTTGCCTAATGTCCAAGGTTTCATGACAAACTACAAAAACGTTCACCTTGGCAGTAGACCGTTCAGCAAGCCCCTCCCCAAACTGCTATAGGTCCAATCACAGCTAAGCATAACATGTGATAGACAAACCTCTCAGCTTTCCTATGTTATGAAACATTGTTTTCAAAAATAAATGTCACACATACACATTTTTCCACTGCATAGGGCATGCCAGTATTTAATGTGTAATGTCCATGACATTTACATTGGAATGAAGTACGGGTTCCACACTCTTCCGCCAACATCATCAGCTTTTCATGATTCCAACCCACATCCATTTTAGTTGCTACGAAAATGAATGAAAACTGTACTCGCCACCAAAATGCTGTGTCACAGTAATGACTCCATCCAGTAACAGCCAGTATCCATGTTGTTAAACAACAGTCTCTACATTGGTGTTTGAGTCTCACAGGTAGAAATGCCATTAAAAAGGGAACTGTAGCCCATTGGTTTTCAACCAGTGGTCCTTGAGAGGGTTCCAGGTGGTCCCCAGATTAAATGATGGCAAGTTGGTTAACCAGATGTAACTCTTTGAGAGTGTAAACATGAAACCAAATGGACCCTTGTGGGTCATCTCCCGCCTTCCTTCGCACCACAGTTGATGAAGTCTCACCGAGACCATTTTTGGTTACAGGACTTATATTAGGCAAGTAAGCATCAATAATAACATCAGTTGTTGTTGAAGTTGCAACAGACACGCAGCATGCATAAAGCTAAAGGTCTGACTCTGTTTTGAAAGATGAAATGGTGTTGGTTTAGTGGTGCCACAATTGTAGTTATTACTTAGCTTTTTAATTCATTGAAATTTGGGTTATTTGCATGCCATCATGCTTGGTGGGGCAGGGGCATTTAGGGGGGCATTGCCCCCCGTGCCCAACTGCCCATGCCTAGATCCGCCCCTGAGATAAGCCATCATTTAATTGCAGTGTGTAGGTGCAGTGATGTCAAACATACGGCCCGCGGGCCGGATCCGGCCCGCGCAATGATTTAATCCGGCCCCAGGCTTGTAGAGCAAAAATGTCTGAGTCTATCAAAAAAAAAAGTAAGTCTCTAGCATGTTCCTATCAAAAGTTATGATCGTTTAAAGAAATGCTTCTGAGTTCTCTTCTCTGAGTACTAGTCCGGTAGCGGCACAGCTGAGAGTACTTAATAGATTGGAATGTGGACTCGCAGAGAGTGGAGAAGGGGGGGGGTGGTTACTGGCACTGCAAAGTGAGAACTATACTTCAGCAGTAACCTGATTCCGCCAGAAGGGGCAGCAGAGAGAGGAGTATTCCCTCCTCCTCTCTCTGCTGCCCCATCTGGCGGAGTCAGGTTACTTCACCACTACAGGGGTCTATAATTGAGGGATCATTCAGATAACAGCTTGGGTATTTAAATATAATACAGGTAATAATAATATAATAATTCAATAATTCAATTCAGAGTTAAAAAATTATACTGTATTTTAGAATCATTCGTTATTGTTATTCATTCATTATTTTTGAATGTTTCGATGATCCATCACTTCAATAAAAAGCAGGTCTGCATAAAACCATGGGTTGTGTAGCCATTTACAAATTTCAGCTAAGACACTATTTGAAATTTAACATTTTCTATTATTGAATGGTTTATTGGCGCACTGTAAATAAAAATAGCATCTCTCATAGAAAATTCTTAATCTAGGCTACAAGTATAAAACCCAATAATGAAAGTCATTAATTCCTATTAATAGCTATTCTTAATAGTAAATATGATTTGTGTGATATACTGTAGCGTAGAGGTTACGGCTGTGTACGTAAACATGCATGTGCATGCTTGCAGTCTGTGACTGGCACCGCGGCGCGACTGGCACCGCGGCGCGACTGGCACCGCGGTGCTCCGGCCCACATGAAGTCACATTAAGTCCAATGCGGCCCCCACCCCAAAATGAGTTTGACACCCCTGGTGTAGGTGCAGTGTCTTATTGTACAGACATAATCACATGATGACATTGTTGTCTTTAAGGTTCATCATAAGAACAATTCCTTTTGAATTATAGCCTCTATCGGGATGCAAATTCAAATGCAAACCTTGGCGAATTGCCAACAGCATCTATTTTGAGACCCCTACTCTTTCTGAATCAGTCTGAGTCACGGTGGCTAATGTATTAGAACTGTAATATAATGCCTCTAACTAATAAATAGCATTATTGATCTAAGCATTCCCATGAAAGCATGTTCAGGTCCTCTCTCCACACCCGGTGAATGAGTGACATATCATTTCGACTCCAATATTAGCAATAGTCTTTCGACTCCCGTCTATCATCAAAAGAACCACTCGCAACCACTTCAATAGGAAAGAAAGTACGAGAATGGAATAGTTGCTATCTCATGCCGTTGATTGTAGCAGCACCCTTTAATCTAGCATCAGTCAAAGCCCATCTTCAGGTGAGGGAAATACTACAAGGCTTTGAAGTACCCAATCTGCCCTCTTATATTAGTTTCCATGCACTGCTACCTGTACGTGTTAGTGTGTTGCTCTCCACATTCAACACTAACGCGTATTGATCACCGTTCAGGCTTGGCTGCTTCTGGCTCCTAGCTCTATCACTGATCCTTCAACCCCCCCCAACTAACTGGAGCTGCAGATTAAGCTCCATGTGGGAGGGTCCCGTTTGTCATTTCATACATTATAAATGTAACTACATTTTGGAATAAACTGCCCATGGAGGAGCTGCTCTAAACAAATGTCTATAGTTTGCATTTAAAGTTTGCACTTTTTTACTAGCTCTGCTATCTTCCCCAAATGTTCCAAATGATTACGCCAGGATAGGGATGATATGGTTAGTGTGGTTGTACATAATTTGAATTATAATTGACATAATTGCCATCATCGTCATCTATTGACTGATAACAGGATATGAACTTTGATTTTTGTATCTCTGTAATGCGTACAGTGATGTGACCTCAGCTGTCACAGTCTGCCATGATTGACGGAGGGAGATGTCAGAACACAATCTTGCAGACATTGTCGTCTGGTGAATCTTTATCGTTTAGGACACCCGTCAACAAAGCAGATCCCCAGTCCCAGCTCTGTCCTAATGATAGATGCCACCCTGAATGTAAGCATTCCCCCCTGCCACGTACGATCAGGGGCGGATCATGCCTTGACTACCCCACCAACCTTGAAACACTACTGACTAACTACTGTACAACTCTGTCATCATTAAACCAACAGCATTTCATCAATGAAAACAGGAAACTCTCGGAGTCAGACCTTTAGCTTTATGCATGCTGCGTGTCTGTTGCAACTTCATCAACAACTGATGTTATTATTGATGCTTATACTTACCTAATGAAAGTCTGTAACCAAAAATGGTATGGGTGCTGCTGCATCGCCCGTGTTGCGAAGCGGCACAGGCGATGAAGCCCCATACCCTTCCCTCCTCCCCCCCCCCCATTGGGAAATGTTACATCCGCCCCTGCCCTAGCGTGAATCGAACCCGTGACCTTCTTGCTGTGAGGCGACAGCAATTACCACTGTTCCAGGTGACCGTGTGCCCCCAAAAGTAAATTATTTGTACATACAGTATCACGTTTATGCCCAGCTGTAACCCAAATGACAATATGAAAAAGAATAAGAAATGGACAAGTCTATGTATACTGCAGTGCTACAGCCAACGTTCTGTCTATTCTTCCACATTGTACCGGCCCATCCCACACAAAGCACAATCTATATATTGCTAAATCCTGTTACTTGCATGGGGCCAGTGTGCAGCATACTGTACAATATACTACTGTACTGCTTTAATAAGCTGTGAGGTGAATGTGTTTACCCAAATATATTACATTTTTGGGAAAACATTTTCTCTTCTTAATGATATTGAGATTCTTTGAGCAGTCCACAACTGAGCACTTATTGGCTCTCTTATGACTATACTAGCACTCTTTATGCCTGTAATTGTAATGCCAAATGTCAAATTCTTCTAATCGCCTAAAATAATAGTATGCACATTACTTAGAATGCGATATGGGAGTGGCGTGAGTGCACACAATGGAAAGTTGGTTAACCAGATGTAACTCTTTGAGAGCGTAAAACATGAAACCAAATGGACCCTTGCGGGTCCATTTGGTTTCATATTTACACTCAAGAGTTAAAATGTTCATCATGTGAATTAGCCCAAGTCTACACAACTAGAGAATGTAGAAGATTAATGGATATTTTTTATCTGTATGTTTGCCGGTTTTGCTTCCCAAAATCTTTAGTTTTGGGGTTTGATTGTGGGGCTAAACTGTCCTCAAATGGTGGTGCGTTGCTCAAAGGCTGAATATATAGTGCGCCCCTGGTATCGAAAAGGTTGAAAACCACTATACTATATAATTATAATGAACTGAGTTCACTGCCTCACTGCCGCATTTGTGCATCACGCCACTTAAACGATGTGCACCGATCTCTGCATAATTGTGTGTGTCTTAGATTTTACAGTACTTCATGCATTGATCAGTTGCTGAGAAATCCCAGCATCTATAGTAAGTGGGATCACTTATTTCAGAGGCTGAACGAGGTCAAATGAACCGTGCCAAAATGTTCTTCGGGCCAATTGCTTTCTCATTCCTCCTCCTCGACCCCAGAGCCAACAAAGCAATCATGTTTTGGCCCCTTATCGTTACTTTTTCTTGATGTTTTATTCATAGTTGTCATACTTGAGCATTAATAAGCATTGATAAGCTCAGTGTGCATTACTGCATTACTACCCCCAGTGAAGCTCTCATAGGATGCCTTTGTCTGACAACGAATGCTCTTTTCTATACCGTACTGTGGTTTTCAACCTTTTTCATACCAGGGCGCCACTATTTATTCAGCATTGGAGCCACAGACCACGGTTTGATGACATTTTAGCCCCACAGACCCCCAAAACTAAAGATTTAATTTGCTTTTTTCCACAATTCCAGGCTGGATTTGGGAAACAAAACAGTCAGACGTACAGTATGACCATTCATCTTCTACATTCACTAGTTGTGTAGGCTTGGCCTAATTCACATGATGAATATTTTAACTCTTGAGAGTGTAAAATGACCTGCAACTGTCTATTTGGTTTCATTTTTACACTCTCAAAGAGTTACACTGGTTTAACCAACTTTCCATCATTTAGCCTGAGGACCACCAAGAACCCTCTCAAGGACCACTAGTTGTCCCCGGACCACTGGTTGAAAACTACTGTTGTAGCTGACCATTTGGTTGCCCTACTCATAGGATATTTGTGTTGCCCCCCATCCCTACGAAAGTGCTGTGTTTCCTTATGCTGATCGGCTATTTTTTACCACTTGTCACCAGCTGCAGAGAACGTAGTTGTTTGGCCATCTTGGCACTTTATGACACATTTTGTTGCCCTATGCCCAGTGCATGCTGTGTATATGTAGCGATGGCACTGTGTTATATACATCCTGGAAAGTAGATAGGGTATAGCTGGGTATACACATATTGACATGCTAGTAGAGTGCTCTTCAATCAGACTTGTGATGTAGTCACGAGTCAACGATGCAGTTTGTTTTTCAACCAGTCGTCCGGGGACCACCAGTGGTTCTTGAGAGGGTTCCAGGTCGTCCCCAGGTAATTTGGTTAACCAGATGGAAAGTTGGTTAACCAGATGTAACTCTTGAGAGCGTAAAAATGAACCCAAATGGACCCTTGCGGCTCCATTTGGTTTCATGTTGACACACTCAGAGTTAAAGAGTTAAAATATTAATCCTCTGAATTAGCCCAAATCTGCATAATGAAGATTAATGGTCATTTTTGATCTGTATGTTTGCCTGTATTTCCCAAATCCAGTCTGGAATTGTCAACAAAAGCAAAAGAGATCTTTAGTTTTGGGTCTTTGGTCCTCAAATTGTGGTCCGTGGCTCCAATTCTGAAAGAGTAGTGGTCCCTGGGATCAAAAAGGTTGAAAACCACTGCCTTAGACAGTGAATATATATAAAAGGGACACTTTATGATACCCAGAAACAATCACACATTATTTCTTTCCCCATTTCTTGAGCCATTGAGTTTTATTTTGTATTGTTTTTTATTTGTGTAGGCTAATGTGATCAATCACAGCTAACACATAAACTGGTATAGCATCCAGATGTTCACTAATGGGCATCAACCCCCAACCCAGCATACTGTATGAGGGTAGACATGTGGTACGGTAATGAGAGATGATGATGATAGGTGTGGCGCTCACACCTTAGCAATGAATCTTCCACGGTTATGTATGACTCTGTTGCTCGGCTGACACAGCAATAAGCCACTCTGACCCTTCAAGTGTTCTGGGGACCACCAGTGGTCCCTGAGAGGATTCCAGGCTGTCTCGACTCTCCACGCTAAATGATGAAAAGTTGGTTAACCAGATCTAACTCTTTGAGAGCATAAAAATGAAACCAAATGGACCCTTGCGGGTCCGAAAACTTCACAGGTTGATCAATTATATAAATACAAACATTTTTTGTATTGGAACTTTCCATGAAATCCAATATGGCCGCCCAATATGGCCTGGCCGCCCAATATGGCCTTCTTAGAAGGCCATATTGGGCGGCCATATTGTGAACATATCCTGAAAAATTCAATTTTAAGCTAATTCTCTTGGACTAGAAATAATAATAAAAGGTCCGCACAACTACTGCTCCACGGTGTTTTTATTAGTCCGAGGCGAAGTTTCGGCCATGGTTGGCCTTGGCCTGTTTTAATCCAATAAAAACACAGTGGAGCAGTAGCTGAGTGTTTTTATTATTTTTACTTCATGGGCACCTCACGCACATGCATGTGGCTGCGCGCCAAAAAGTTGTTTTTTGGGGAAGATTATTATTTTAGCGATCATAATCCACCGCGCGTTGCGAGGGAGGGGGAGATGGTCAGCCGGTGGGAGTAGCAGCAGCAGCCAAACTAGCAACGTGCAAGAATGGTGAACTGTGTGAGCTTGAGCTGTAGTGCAAGCGAGCAAATCCCGCCCAGACTCTCGATAAACATCCCATAGCTGGGAAGGCTCAGCCAATAGAGTGGTGTTCCGAGTGACTAGTACCTAATACTATGTCTGTACGGGTATCCTATAGCAACGACTGAAATGAATGAGGCTGGATGGGCTGGATCTCATATACAGTATATATACTATACTGTATATATTATTCTTCTATATACTGTATATATATATATATATATATATATATATATATATATATATATATATATATATATATATACTTTTATATACTGTATATATATATTATTCGTCTCTCTCCCTGCACCTCAACTCCAACTCCACGCTGGGTCAGTTAGAGAGATTAGAGGGACACTATTGAGAAATTAACCTTCACCGGGCTGCAATTTTAGACATTGCACAAGAGACAGCAGCATTTTTTTCTGAGCATTCATTGTTAAATGCGCCCGTTTATGTGCCTCACTCCGCTCCAATGGATTCAATAATGGATACATAATTACAATACTCAAAGCTATTTGACGTCAGACCGCCGTTTTGCTGTCCACAATTCCACTCCACCGACAGGTCCTATCGTCGGGGTACAGGGGTGGATCTTGGCACGGGTATGGGGGGGGGCAATGCCCCCATAAATACCCAGTCTGCCCCACCAAACACGATATTGTGGACAAAAGCAAAATAAATCTTTACTTTTGTGGTCTGTGGGGCTAGAATGTCATCAAATGAATGAATGAATGAATGAATGAATGAATGAATGAATGAATGAATGAATGAATGAATGAATGAATGAATGAAACCTTTATTTGTCCCCGTAGGGAAATTCGGGTAAATTCAGGGAAATATAGGTATGGTGGTCCGTGGCTCAAATTCTGAATAAATAGTGAGCCCTGGGATCTAAAAGGTTGAAAACCACTGATTTATAGGCTTGATGATTGACCACTTAGGATTAGATCCTTTAAAGATATTAATTACATGGATAACTTCCATCTAAATATGTAAATGATCGAGGGCTATCATATTCATTTTATATCACATTTTCTGCTTTCATTACAATGTACTTTTATTTTCATATGAATAATACAATATTGTCGGTCGCACGAGAAGTCGGCCCGCCGCGAAGTCGGCCCGAATCGTGTGGAGAGGTCGGGCCGCGGCTGTGGAGAGGTCGGGCCGCGGCTGTGGAGAGCTCGGGCCGGGGGAGTGGAGAGGTCGGGCCGCGGCTGTGGAGAGGTCGGGCCGGGGGAGTGGAGAGGTCGGCCCATGTCTGTGGAATAGTTAGTTACTTAGTGAGCTAGTGTCAGCTGTTTTAGGCCCTTGTATATCATTATCCTTATTATTGTGCACTTTTTAAGGCTACAACAGAATGTAGAAGATTAATTGTCATGTTGATCTAGTGAATTGACTGCTTTGTTTCCCTGGTCCAGCAAAAGTGATGTGATTGACTGATAATTGCTGAGGGTATGTTCACACTTGAACCCGAGGTGAAATTGCTTGCTAATGGCTTCAATAACTTTAAAGTAAAATTAACTCCAGACAACTCTGACATGATCAACTCTATGAAATAACTCCAACACTGAAGCCAATTTAACTCTAAAGGTGTTGAAATACACTTTGGGAGTTGAAATCAACTCTGAAATATGTAACCCTGAAATTTTAACTCTCCAATTTTTGCTGTGTACTGTTTCCCACAATTGGGAAATGAAAAGTACGTAATTCAGATGTTTAAGTATAATGTAACATTATACTTGGGAGCTCAAAGTGTATAAAAGTGATTCTTACATTATTCTTGTCTAAAGTTCCGTTTCCTTTCCTCAACCCTAGTCCTGCTGCAGTTTGGAAGAACACATCCACAATGTTTCAAACTGTTTTAAATATGTGTTATTGTCTAATTACTTTAACTCTGGTAAAGGGTGAAATATGTATTTATTCAACTCTGGGAGTTCAGGCATGTGTCAACCTGTTAGCCATTGCTATAGTCAAAACAAACATTTTGTATCCTAAAGCATAGAATGTATCCTTTTAGCCACATTACTGCAATCTGAAGCATAGATTTACATGAATTACTTCAATAACTTTAAAGTACTCTGGTAAAGAGTGAAATATGTATTTATTCAACTCTGGTAAAGATAAAACATTTAATTATTCAACTCTAGTTGAGAGTAAACCAGTATTATTGAACATGCATATGTCTTGATAATGGTTGATATGCAGTGATAATGGTGCCTATACATGTCTATTGTCATGACTTGATAATGGTTGATATGCAGTGATAATGGTGCCTATATACATGTCTATTGTCACAACAGCAAGACATATCAAGCATAAAAGACTTGATGATGGTTGGTATATGGCCTGATAAATGGTTGATATGCAGTGATAATGGTGCCTATGCATGTCTATGATATGCAGTGATAAAGGTGCCTATGCATGTCTAATGGGCCGACTTCTCCACACCCCTGGCCGACTTCTCCACACCACCTAGCCGACTTCTCCACACCACCTAGCCGACTTCTCCACACCACCTAGCCGACTTCTCCACACCACCTAGCCGAGATCTCCGCAGTTTTGCTCGGTCCGAGTTCGCGGCGGCCCGAGATCTCCTGTCCCCGTATTGAATCACACCACTAATTCAGTAATAGTTACGGTAGTGTGTGTGTGTGTGTGTGTGTGTGTGTGTGTGTGTGTGTGTGTGTGTGTGTGTGTGTGTGTGTGTGTGTGTGTGTGTGTGTGTGTGTGTGTGTGTGTGTGTGTGTGTGTGTGTGTGTGTGTGTGTGCGCGCGCGTGTGTGCGTGCACAACTACTATGGTGAAATCTAATGCCTTATAGATGAATCTCTTCTTTGCTGGGGTGATCTCTTCATTTTACAGTTCAATAATCAGTCAAGCTAAAGCCCCTTTCATATTGTAACCTACCTGCCAGGCCAGTACAGTACAGGAGACGGCCCAGACTTGGCACTACATGAATACAAACGCAGAAATTTGCATCCCTATAGGCTAAGGGTCGCTCTACTGAATGGATAAGGTACATGCTGATTGGCTGCCTGCCCGTAAAGTAGAGGAGGAGCCAATAGCAGCCCACTATTGTTGTAACATCACCAAAATGGCCCTTTATCTACCTAAAAATCCATATCCAGACTATACCCTTCTTGTTCCCACACTGTCACAGAGACTCTCATTTATGCCTTTATCACATCACATCTACATTACTGTAATGTCCTACTCATTCCTTCGTGTTTCCGTCCAAGGTTTAAAAAAGACGGTGTCCAAAACTTGGCTGCAAGTGTTTTTTTTTCTGACACACACGGTTCCGTGGGAACACATCAGCAACTCCCAGTTTAATGCAGAATCTGTTTTAATGTACTCCTCGCAGTCTATAAATCTCTTCATGGCTTTTGGCACCTCGCATGCCGATCAAATCTTCTCCGTCTTTCTCTACACACCCCTAACTCACTCACTATATGTTGGTCTGACGCCCTACACTCTGGCTGACAGCGGGGCTTTCAGGCACGCCATAACGGCTGGAATACGGTCTCCCATTGCTTCATTTAAGTCGAAAATGAAAACTCAGCCGTTCCCTGGCACTTCCTATTGCGCATTTTATGAGATATGTTGAGATGGAGGTCGGCGGCCAAATATATATCGTATCAAATCATAAAAATATGTTTTTCCTGTAAAACCGCTAGGATTTACAAGATATTTATGGGTTAAAAGCACTGCAGATTATTTATTTATTATTTAATTCATTTTCGTATAATCAGATGGAAGCATGCACATAGTAGGCCTACAGTTGCAGAACATACCTGACTGTATATATATCGCTGATGTGTCATGCACAATGCCACTGTATACTGTATGAAAAATCACACCCGGGTGAAGTGAGGGGCACTCTTGTCATCATCCATCATCTCATTCTGGCCAATCACAATTTACAACCCCACTTTTGGCATCAATGTTTGTGTTCACACAAACACTTGTCTCGTCATAGGAAACGGTAGAGAAACAACGTTGATGCTTGGGTTTCACACGGACTTTCAAAGCTGGGCATAGGAGGGACTAGAGCCCCTCAAAAAGGGGACTCTTTATGCTCTGTGGAAGGAACAAGTAAAGGACGAAGCGGTCAGGGAGCAAGGATGAAATACAGAACCAAGATGAGTGTCTCTCTGTCCTTTGAGATGGAGAACTGAATATTTCATGGGCCTGTGGAATACCCAGCCGGCGAGAGGTTACAGTCCCGTAAATGCAAATTATAATCTCTGAACTCTGCCATAACACATAATCTGTATCTGTCCACGTCAAGATGTTCCCGCATTGCAGTGCATGCCTACCGTTTTTCTTTTTTTTTTTCAACCACACTGTGAAACACAATGTTTTACATAATCACAGCTGCAGACAGTGCAGTGGCATTTGTCTTGATGACACTTAATGTTAGTGTGGGCTACTGTGGAACGGATGTAGGACAGGGGGAGAGAGAGAGACGGAACGCCAAATGCTTGTGATTTGTCACTCTTTCACATACGCACAAAACACGTGATGCACACAAGCGCACTACACCATACTACACCACAATACAAAACTAAAACAGATTTATTTTTCTATTCAATCTATTTGTCAGTAATGGCAGTATACTGAGTGGGGGATGTTAAAAGACATCCTATATCATCAACTTGGCTCCTATACTCTTCTCTTTCAAAGGAATTAAGTTTTCATGAGGCCAGCGGTTATTGATGAACCCCTGCCCATGTCTCCCACAAGACTAACACCTACTTTTTCTTGCAAGTGGTTGCAAAATACAGTAGATTTAACACACGCAAACATGCATACAACATTCATACGCTGTTATGCACATGTATCCTACTTATTCAAACACAGACGGACAAGCAAACATGCACACTGTTGATTCACTGCTCTGTTGAGCAGTGAATCATTCATCCCCAAACCCTATAGGAATTAGTGAAAGAATGCGTGTGTGTTTTTCTGTTGTTGTCGACAACAGCTGTAACAAAGCATTACGGCTGCATTCTGAGAGATACAGTCGTGGCTTGATGTCTGATGAATAGCTGCATTGACATCACTTTACATAAAGCGATGTTCTTCATTTGCCTATCACCCTGATGTTCTTTATGCATCGCCCCATGACTTTCAACTGTCTTCTCCTGTCAGAAGCATTGGCTTGTTAGCTCTTCATATATGCCAGTAGGCTATTGGTGCAGCTTTTAACACTTGGCTTTTATTATACTACAACATTTTAAAAGGGAATTCCACCCATTTTCAATAGTTTTTTTTCTTTTACAAATATACACCCTCTCGGAAAAAAGGTCCTAAAAAAAAAAAATTAACAAACATAACACAAACACATGATGATCTCATCAAGTTGTGTTTCACCACGAGTTCAATCAACCAAAACATTTTAGCAATTTTAAACAATATAAATAACAAAAAGTTCAATCATACACATCAGTGCAGCCTGGTAACGTCAGTCAGTCTTTCTAACATGAACACATTAATGAATAGGCCTACATAAATATATAAAAAAAAACATTTTTGAACCTGGCGATTCGATATTGATATCATGGCATTAAGAATTACGATATGTTGGCATATCGACTTTTTTTGCCCACCCCTAACGTGCAGGAGGGGTGAAGTCAATTTGCGACCGCGACAGCGGCATACTATACGCGGGTGGTATATGTTGAGATGGGTGGCCAAATGGTCTCGACTAATTTATGTTATTTTTTCAACTTCCGCGAAACAATTCTGCGACCGCACACGTTGCAACGAGTGGCCCTAACGGTTGCATCAGGTGACCAAATGGTTGGGGACTGTTGGCCCAATCGTTGAGATGAAGCAAGTACCGTATGTCGCAGGGACTAACCCCGAATCCAGGGGTCGGCAACCCAAGATGTTGAAAGAGCCATTTTCGACCCAAAATTAAATTCAAAATCTGTCTGGAGCCGCTTTTTTTTTTCCTGAGAGTGTGCAAATGTGAACCAAATGGACCCTGGCGGGTCCATTTGGTTCCATTTGCACACTCTCAGAAAAAAAGGTCCTCAAAGGAAAAACATTAACATGGTGAAACACAACACAAATGGAGTATCTAAAAAAAAAAACAGAGTTTTACAGAACTCCATTTCTAGTCCACACAACATCTCTAAGATATATTAATGACATAGTAAACTGAGTAAACCTTTGAAAATGGGTGGTTCAGATTGAAAGCTCCACCTCTGATAACTGCTGGGCTTTTTTGACATGGCCAAGTGCTACTTTAACTGGCAACTGTCAGACAGCGCAACGCGTTTTGGGTGACTGAAATGTTTATATTATTTTGGTGCGGATCACCCCAGTGTGTGTACAGTATGTAATAATGCTACAGCCAGGGAGCCACTAGGGCTGTGTTCTAGAGCCGCATGCGGCTCAGGAGCCGCATGCGGCTCAGGAGCCGCAGGTTGCTGACCCCTGCCCTAATCCAACCCTTGATGCTGATTGAGTGGAGGCAGGGAACCACCGGATCCATTTTCTCCCAGTATTTGTTATGACCCAGCCAGGCATCTTCTCCAACCTGGCCTGCTAACTCTTTACCCCAAGGACGATAAAATGGCTTGTTAACAAGGTAAACAAGCTTGTTTAGAGATGCCATAAACGTAGAGATGAACTTTGTCTACTCACATTTATTATTCCACTTCATAACCCTTTAGTCTCACATCTCTGAATGTTATGTGAAAAAAATGTATACAACTGCTGTTTGTGATTTTTTTTTTTTTTTTTTTAGATTAATCAATCACTTACTTAATGGATACAGTATGAATGGCACTCTGGACCAAGTGGGGGCACTACAGGCTATAAAAGTGGCACCCAAGGAGATGAAGAATGAAATTGTATTTGCATTGAATTGAATCACATTTCTTAGTGAACTAGGGACTGTGTACATTTCAGCCAGTCATAGCGAATGGGAATGGGCTTGAAATGCACCGGTGCTGGAGTTTCCAGGCATGGATGAGGTCTAATTTTTTGTATTGATTAGCTACTTCCATGATGACTCACATGGATGTTGTTGTTGGTCGATCCACAAAGTGAAAGGTGAAAGATGAAATTGGTTTGTACCTGCTAATGTCAAATGACTATGTGAATGCAGTTTTTGTTTTTCAGAACATAATTACGATTGTTCTCTAATTAGGTGTTTTTGTTATTACTGTATGCTCATCGTTTTTTATAAGTTCTGAAAAGGCCACAAACACATGCACCTACCGGTATCACACTTTTTTTGTGTTTCTATTGATATGACATAATTTCCCCCTGCGGGCTGATTACGGCTGCAGTGCTACAGTTGTGCACTTCAAAAGGATAATTCATGCCATAACGGCGGAGCATTTGAAATTAATCTCTGACCTCCAAATAACCCCAAGCTGTTGTATAAGAATAAATTGGAAGATTAGTTCAACAGTGTCAGCCTGAGGAGGAGTGAGTGTACATGTGCTCCTTGGCAGAAGTGTGCTGATGGCACGACAACGATGGACCTAAGTGATGATGATGATAATGCTGGGTTTTGGCACCAGGGCCCACTGTTTCTTCAGCGTTTGAGCCACGGACCACCATTTGAGGACATTTTAGCCCCACAGTCCCAAAACTAAAGATTTCGTCTGCTTTTGTCCACAATACCAGGCTGGATTTGGGAAACAAAACAGGCAGATCAAAATGACCATTAATCTTCTACAATTCTCTAGTTGTGTAGACTTTGGGCTAATGCAGATGATGAATACTTTAACTCTTGAGAGTGTAAAGGTGAAATGTTTACACCCGCAAGGGTCCATTTGGTTTCATTTTTACACTCTCAAAGAGTTACATCTGATTAGCCACCTGGAACGCTCTCAAGGACCACTGGTGGTCCTTGGGAATGCCAATAGTGCATTTTGGATTTTGGCGGTTGGCAACACTGTGCCTGGGATCAAACCCGTGAACTTGTGGTCGCAAAGTCGAGAGCTCTACCAACTAAGCAGAGGCACTCAAGGTCATGAAGGCCAAGAAACGGATCGTCGACTCTGGGAAGCAGAGGAGCGAGCCCACGCACATCTCCGTTGGTGGTTTTGCAGTAGAGAATGGTTCAGTGACTTCAACTTTCATACACAGCGTTCAGGAAAAAAAATGCCTTGGTGGTCATGGTGCCTGAGGAAGCGTTTGCATATGGCAGGCTGTTGAATTGGCACTGGGCCCTGATGCATACTGTCTGTGAATGTTGTCCGTACTTAAAGCACCTGAAGCACTTTTGATTGTTATCTATTCTGTCTTGTACATACAGTACCATACCATACCATACCATACCATACCATAACATAACATAACATAACATAACATAACATAACATAACATAACATAACATAACATAACATAACATAACATAACATAACATAACATAACATAACATACCGTACCATACCCATTTGCTAGCCGCTTCGACCTCTATCCATCAATTGAATAGAGCATAATCACGAGTAATCACACGATCGAATAAGAGTAGACGCAGATACTCAGCTACCCGCCGGGCAAGTAGATATTTTGTATTTATTGCATCGGTTGATCACAGCTACTACTAGTAGGGTGGGGAGAAGCATAGTTTTACTGAGGTTATGTTTAGGGTTAGGGTTAGGGTCAGTAAAACTTCCTTCGTCCCGCCCTACTAGTAGTAGCCGTTGTGCAATAAATACAAAATATCTACTTGCCCGGCGGGTAGCTGAGTATCTGCGTCTACTCGTTGTATTCGATTGTGTGATTACTCGTGATTATGCTCTATTCAATCAATAGATAGAGACGAAGCGGGTGCATTTGCCCGCTTATTTTATACTCACACCCTCCTACATCTTAATGTAAGATGGTATATTTTATCCTTTATTAAAGCATGCTAGGCTGCATATAAGCACATGCATATTACACAATTGACGGTAAATTAATGCCTCAGTACCATTTCTGGGCCTGTATATATTTTTGTATTTTATATATATGTTGCCTGGCTAATAAGACAAATATGCCTTAAAACACTATACCTGCCTTCTATAACTAAAACATGCAGATAAAAACACTTTCAATACTTTATTTCTTTCATAAAAGAAGAATCTTTCATTCAATAGGAGGTGCTCCTGTCGCAGGATGATGATGTCACAGAGCATGTTCATATTCCATAGAGCTAGATCACATGACATCATCATCCTGTGACAAGAGCAGTTCCTGTTGAGTGAAATATTCTCTATTTATGAAAAAAAAAATAAGATGCCAATGGTGTTTTTATTTCTTTATTTTAGTTATATAGGTGAGGTATAATGATTTAAGCAATGTTTGTCTTATTAGACAGGGATCCTTTTAACAACTATTTCATACTAGAAGCTTGTACAAAATATGTCCTTCTTGCACAATTTATGGACCTAAAAAAAGAAAAGTGCACTTAATCCACCACCACAGCCAAAAACATTTTTGGGGGGGAGAAAATAGTTTAATCCACCACAGCCCTGTGTTGTACACCATCCTTTGAACCAAGGTCAGCATCAAGGAATCCCATTTATCCATGAAAGCATCGTAAAAAAAAAAAAGCTTCTGACTCCCCTTTTCTCTCAAATACTGGCAAAAGGCACAACGAGTATTATGGACAAGGAAGAGGGTTATGACACAATATAAGAGATGCGGATTTAGATCAGACCCATAAATATTGGAGAGGAGACAGATGCATTAGTTTAATTCACTTTCCAGAGTGGCAGAAAGCCTGCGCTAGTGGCAAAAGCATGGGATCTCTCAGGGAACAATGTCCTTGGAAGAATCCTAACAAGTATAGGGCTTGGCTTTATTGACAGCATGCAGACTCAACTCTAATGTAATAGAGAGACACTCTAGGAAAAGGGACAGCATTAATGGACAGAGAACTCAACTCGCAGTGCTAATAAATTGGTTGAGTCTCATGTAAGGTTAAGGTTCATCGATGGCCAAATCATCGATTTAACAGCATTATCTGAACGCATACCGTCGTACGGAATATTCAGTGTAAAACCAAGACCAAGTGGAAAGTCATCAAGCATTCGCCCATGTCAATCAATTCCAGTTTGTCTGTGACAGAGCAATGTCAGTGAAAATAGGCTGTCCTTGGTGTTGCATTGTGATTGATGACAAGGCCTGTGAGAAAGTAAATATGTGTCTTGCAGTCTGGTGGGGTGGGGGGAGGGGAGTGTCGTGGCCTCCATAAATCTGGGGAAGATGCATGGATGCATGCATGAAGGGGGAGGAATAACATTTAGCCATCAAGCGGAAAAAAGGCCACAGCTTCTCTTGACTCTTGAGGGCAGTAGCCGCGTAGCGTACAGTCCCATCGATCAAAATGGAATCCGCCGTTGGGCGTGGAAAGTCCGTCTGTGACCACCACAGCAATAGTGCACGTGTGTCTTTGTACCTTGTCATCCAAGTTTGCATGGTCTCTTTTGAAATCCATCACCCCAAAGTGGAATTTTTTCCCTTGAAATTGATTCATTTCGAATTTTCTGTCTCGGAGTCATGCAATCTGAAGAATTTCATTGTTCAACTAACATCTCCTAAAGTTGAATATGTGTATTAGCGCAGATGTAGATGCAGCTCTGCATCTGTGCTCACTAGAACAGTGGTTTTCAACCTTTTTTTATACCAGGGCCCACCATTTTTTAGCCACGGACCACCGTTTGATGTTGAGTTCAGTTTCTCTGACCCAAAACTAAGGATTTTCAAGTTTGTGTCCACCATTTAGGAGCGATAAATTGGCAAAATGTTGGTCAATATAACAATTCTTATGCATGTTCTAAAGTAGATTCTTGAAAATTACGTAATTCAGATGTTTGAAATTAATTTAATTCTTGAGAGTATAAAATGATACCAAATGGGTAAGGGTCCATTTGGTTTCCTTTTACACACTCAGGAGTTACAGATCTATAGGGGTTCATTTGGTTACCACCACCTGGAATGATATCAGGGACCACTGGTGGACCGTGGAACACTGGTTGAAAACCACTGCAGGGGGTTTTCCCACTACTAGAGGAATGGAGAAGATAAGAGAGAGAGAGAACACCTAGAGAATATCTTTTTAGATGGAAACTTAAAAAACATTTGTCATTTTGACAACAAGAGAACAGTCAGTGCTGCAAAATTATAAAAGAACAACTTGACAATGAATCTGTATAGATTGTCTGTCTGTCTGTCTGTCTGTCTGTCTGTCTGTCTGTCTGTCTGTCTGTCTGTCTGTCTGTCTGTCTGTCTGTCTGTCTGTCTGTCTGTCTGTCTGTCTGTCTGTCTGTCTGTCCGGTAAATCCATGCATTCACGTCACAGACAAAATAAATTAGAAATGTCCAAATGGCAGTTGACAAAAGAGTTGCTTGGCAGATGTGGTCAGGAAATAATGAGCAACAATAGGACCAATTGAGAAACAGATTGGGGGGCTTTTTTTCCACAGCCACAGAGGGAAGTGCAGCGAAGTAGAGAACAAAAAATAGGAAATTATACAACACCACGATGGAGTAATACATATGCTCCCCCATTGATTCAGACCAGAACTGATCAAGTTTAGTGTTTTTGAAGAACCAGTTCCTTTGCATGTGCACGTGTTCAGAGAGAATAAAAGGCCATTGAACTACAGGATATATGGCTAAATACAGCATCCACAATGCTGCAGAGTCCCGAATAATGTGTATTTGCATGGTTATATCATGGGCGTAATTGCATTCACTTTTCCCTTATCCTTAAGGCTAATATACAGTACTGTACAGTAGCAATAGCCAAGAAACGATAGTGGGTGGGAGGAAGCATTAAAAATACATAAAGTGAGAGCGAAAAGAATTATATGAACACGAAACTTGACAGAATACCAGAATAAACAAATACAAGAGCGAGTTCAGCCCATGGATCATGCAAACATGCATTATGTATAATGTGCATGCACATACATGCACATGTACACGCATGCGCAGATGCACATCCGCACACACATACACTGCACTCAGGGGCGGATTGGCACATATTTTCCCACCGGGACAATTTTCCCTTTGCCAGGCCACCCTGGGGGGCGGCAGCTGGTTAACCAGATGTAACTCTTTGAGAGCGTAAAAATGAAACCAAATGGACCCTTGCGGGTCCATTTGGTTTCATTTTTACACCCTCAAGAGTTAAAATATTCATCATGTGAATTAGCCCAACTTAGTCCACACAACTAGAGAATGTAGAAGATTAATGGTCCTTTTGATCTGTATGTTCCAGGCGAGCATCTAGCGCATTCTAGTGCATTTTGGAAGTGCCACTAGTGCATTTTGGATCTTGTCCAGGCCACTAGGTGGCGCAGGCCACCGGGAAAACTCCCTGTACTCCAGATGGCCAATCCGCCCCTGACTGCACTGAAGCACAGAAATACATCATGAACACCCTCCTGTGGGATTCGGGTTGGACCAGATGTGTTTAGTCCCACGACTGTTGATAAAACCAACGCAGAATTATGGCTGAGCTCAGAGGATAGTGCAGTACAGTTGGAATGGCATCTAAAGTGCACTGAAAAAGCCTTCTCCGGGGAGCATATACGGTAGATACAAACTGTAGTAGATTTCAAGGCTTCAACATTTTAGGCTAAATCACATTTGAGTTTTTCTCCTCCAAAGCTGTTTACTCCATAATTTATGAATGTCTGTCCCACTTTACTTACATCCGACTGAGATGAGCCAAGTAGTCACATTTCTGTTCCTGTAGCTCCCGCACTCATTAAAGGAAAGGAAACGATGATGGTGGCACACTTTTGTCTCAATGAAAACCTGTTTCCTAAACACAGCATTAAATACGAATGTGTTTAACCCTAAATGCACCGTTTAACCCTAACTTTGCTTTTTCAAAGGCATTTTGTTCATTATGGGGAAAACGAGATGACCAAATATACCCCCTTGGAGAACCCGGACAACAAAGTATATCGTAGGTCATTAGGTTAAGTTTGACACTGACATGGTGAGGTTTAGGGGAAAGATCTGTGGAGGCTGTTTAGACTGGAGCAGAGACTTGCTGTACAGTAATGACAGTACACTTCTCAACACACTTCTCACTTCTCAACACACCGTCCGGTTGGGACCGGACGGTAAAAAAATGTGCTTTTTGTGTTTTTGAAAGTTTTTGAATTATGGTGTGGTGGTGAATATTTGATATGTGCAGGTATGGTTGAAAACAGCCCAATAGTCATATCCACATTGTTGTTGCTTGTTGCTGATCTCCCATCCGTTCTCTCCTCACCCATGAACAAGGCCCAGAAAATGCCTTTGACTTTGGGCCCTTGCCCAAAGTCGAAAGCATTTCATTCCCTCTACTAGTTTTCTGCGGAGAGCCACTGAGTTTCCTGAGAAGAATAAAGTTTTGGTTCCAAAGCTGCTGCTGTTGCATGGAGATAGCATGCACCAGCAGATGTAACTGATAATGCTCCACCTATAGTGAAGTCTCTTTGCCTGGCAGCGAAATTCCCAAAGCCAGCCTCTGTCTGTTGCTATCCAGGTGCTTCAAAACACTTTACCTTCACTGGCCTCTGTCTGGCAGTGCACCTAACCTGAGGGGAGTTTCTGATTAAACTGATTCTTCAATTAATCGCGGGATTCTAAATACTTGTAGTAGAAATAGAAGGCTACACGATATTGGACAGTGTTGACAACTGCCTAATTTAGGAGAAATAACTGGCAAAAATGTTGGTCAAAATATCAATTCTCCTATCTTTTCTATATGTGTAGATTCTTGGAAATCTGGTAATTCAGACATTTAAATATAATTTAACTCTTGAGAGTGTAAAATGAAACCTTTCATTCTAACACTCTCAAGAGTTACAGCTCTATAAGGCTCCATATCATAGGAGGAAAAACGGTGAAGGGTTTTTATCTCTGGCGCCTGTCAACCAATTTCAGGCGCTAGGGGGGGTCTGAAAAAAAGCTAAATATAGTGACAAATCCAGGTTATTTGGGGAACTCATAAAGTATCTTTCCTTAAGTTGATGGTTGGCTACAAACACTGAAGGAGAATTAAGGACACAGTTAGTTTCAGGAGGATAATAGTGAAACCAGAATATTACTGATAACAATGAGAATGTTCAGGCCATAAACAAATTCATAATTTGACTCAGCAGACACAAATAAGTGAGATAATCAAATGCTATGCAGTGTCTGAGATTAAAATATTTATGGGGGGGGGGAAATGTCACAAGTTAATTAACATCCATGCTCATAACCACATATAAAACAATATGCTCCACATGGTTCTTTCATCTTATTCTTCAAAGTGATTCCATGCCTTACAGCGAGTACCCAATTTCTCTCTGTCATATTTTTCCACACTGTTTTCCATTCGCCATTGAAAAAAAAAATGTTATGAGGTCTTGTCAGTGCAGCATTTTATATTTCTGACACTCGGGGAAAATAACATTTCACTGACAATTTGTTTTTTATGGCCTCGCGTGGAATTTGAAACTGTTTATGCACATTTCTGAATAATTCAGTTGCAGAATGAATCTATCTTTCATGAATTATCTGCCTTTGATGAGAACTAAAGAAGTTTTGTACAACATATTC
Organism: Benthosema pterotum; assembly: GCA_039105355.1. Classification (NCBI taxonomy): domain Eukaryota; kingdom Metazoa; phylum Chordata; class Actinopteri; order Myctophiformes; family Myctophidae; genus Benthosema; species Benthosema pterotum. Next base: position 6,610,677 of record CM076978.1, read on the forward strand.
CCAACCTCCCAAAGCAGCCCTCTGTTTCTCACAATGTTACAAGAAAGGTCTTGTATTCTTTGCACTTTGCAGAGAACAAAGAAGATGTGTAACTGTAACTAAAGGCCTTCTCAGCAGAGTCCATTGTGACAAGAGGTGGGCAATTATTTGTTCCCAAGGGGCCAAATGAGATACATAAAATATTGTGGAGGGCCAAGACTAAAGGCTGAACTTCAGTCTGCGCAATATTAATTTAATTTCAAGATAAAAGTAAGCGTAAGACCAACCATTTTGACACCTATTTATTCAGAATTTGAGCCCAGAGGACCGCCATTTGATGTCATTTTGGCACACAGAGCCCGAAACTGAAGATTTATTTTGATCTTGTCCCCAATTCCAGGCTTGATTTGGGAAACAAAACAGTCAAACATACAGATCAAAATGACCATTAATCTTCTACATTGTCTACTTGTGTAGACTATATACATGATGAATATTTTAACTCTTGAGCGTTACATCTGGTTAACCAACTTTCCATATTTAACTGGAACTCTCTCAAGAACCACAGGTGGTCCCTGGACCACTGGTTTAAAAACCTTTCACGGGCCGGTCGGAGTCAGCCAAAGGGCCGCATTTGGCTGGGCCGCATAATGCCCAGGCATGATTGTGACAATATACAGACATGCAGTAATTGTCAATTCAAATAAGTTATTTGATTTGTGCATGCATTGTGTGCATGGTGAGGCTCATAGAACAGGAAACTGAGCTTTAATAATGCAGTTTTGAATGCATGCAATACCATCTTTGCATTTATCTTTATTCATGATTTTGAATTACATTAGTTTTGAAGTACTATACCTACAGTATGTGTGAAAGAGTTATATGTGAACGTTCATCATTGAATCCACCTAACACCCACTGATGATAAATTCAACCACACCATCTCAACACCTTGCCGTGCTTACCCCAAAATGGATCTTCTCTCAGTCTTGTGTTGATATTATGAAGGATGTATTTTCTTTATCCTTTCAGTTGAATGCTGTCTGACAGTATTGAACCTCATTCACCTACACTCCAGCATCTCTTCATCTCCATTAGTCTGCACACGACCGACAGTACAATGAAAAGACAAGGAATGCCTGTTCCAATAAAGAAGCAAGCTGCACAGAGATACCCAAACAGTATAGAAAGCAAATCATTACAAGGCAAAATACCTTTGGCTTTGTTTATTGCTGTTGTTTATTTGCTGTACTGCAAGGCGCACACTTATTAACTAAACCCCGAAAAACATCCCATTCTGCAGCTTGCACAGACAGAACCTGGTGGTGAACATGGTGTATTGTCCACAGCAGGCCCCGATGTAACACTTCGGGGGCGTATCTACAAAATGATTTATACAGCGTGTTTAATTCTGTTTAGGCTATAGAGCATACCTGCAAGGCTAACATGGAGACGTGTTTTGTGTTATTCTCTGTCAGATATGTTATGTTCTTTATTATGTGTACTATTGTTGTTCAGGGCTCTTGTACTTCCGCAGTTTGAATGAGGCTATAGAGGAGACCTGTGTATGCACGAGGCTAACATGGACACGTGTGTTGTGTTATTCTCTGTCAGAATAAACGTCTGTAGTCTCCACAAAGAGTCCTCTGTTGTCCCTGCCTACACAACGCAGAGTGAGACAGATCATACCGGTAACACATATAAAGCTAAAGGTCTGACTCAGAGAGTTTTCTGTTTTCAATGATGAAGAACCGAGAAAACTGTTGCGCCTTTCTTTGTCCTCTTTTCTTTGTCGAACTTGACTACAGGAGCGTAAGTCTCAAAAACAAAAAATAAACTCGACTGAAAAAAGACTCTTTCACTGTAAAAAAAAGAAGGAAGTAATCCTTAGACGAGACTTTAGTCAGTGCTTAAAGTGCTGTTCTGATGAAATTTAGAGCTGCCACAATTGTAGTTAGTTAGTAGTAGTAGTAGTGTTTCAAATAATTTTAAATACAAGAACTTTAATTAAAATATCTTTTTAAATTTGGGTTGTTTGCATGACATCATGTTTGGTGGGGCAGCATTGCGATGTCCATGCCTACATCCGGCCCTGGTCCTCAGTCATTCTCCGGGCGGCCATGAGGCTTCTGTGAGAGGGGTTTTGGCCATCCGCCTCCTTATCTCCTGCTCTCAGAGCCCTATGGGCCTCAGCTGTCTGGCCCTTGTACCACAGGGCCTGGGCAGAAGCAGGCCCTCGGTCCCTCTCAGCTCAATCAATGCCTCGTTTTCTACCGAAAACCGCTGTTCGTCTGCGAATAAAACTAGCCTGTCTCATTAAGAGCACAATGCATACTCTATATGGCGGAACATTTTATAAAACACAAAATCCACTTCACTGTCTGTCTGTCTCCCTCTCTCTCTGGCATGAGAAAACATAACGTTTGCATTGCCAAGTAAAACCCAAAACTACAATCCTACAATAACCTTTTTGGATAAACAACACAGCGAAGTGGTGAGACGCTTTGGGTGAGTTTACTATGAGCGGGTGCTTAACGGGTGATTCAATCATGAACGTTCAAATCATTGATTACAGTTACCTTTAACACACAACTCCATCCCAGGCACAGAGTATAAATCATTATTTAATTCAGTGAGCGCTTTGTTTCTCCTTGCCTTTTTATACTCACACATCGATCCCGCGATACGCACACACACACGCTCGCTTGCACGCACGCACACACAGCGCAGATACTGCAGGTCTACAATGTCTGAATAGACAAATCCAAATCTCTTAGTCTGAAGTTGTCTCAAAAAGCAGTGAGACAGGTCCACGTCACGTGGTGCAACTCATCTGTAAGGGAAGGTATTACGCACGCTGATTCACTGTGATGGGTGAGCTCTGTGTACATACATCTCCCCTCTTCATTACAGGCTAGAATTACTTTCGTATTTGCATTGAGGTGGAAAGCAGCGGGGACATGATGACACCCCCGACCCCCCATTTTTCAGCTCAGAGTTCCACTCTGTAGAAAACAAAGACACCATGTCCATTAGAGCTGGGGCAATATTCGTACCTCACAATACGATATAGGTTGCGATATTAGGCCTTCGATAACGAATATACTGTATCACAATATTTTTAATATAATATAATTTTTTGCGATATAGGCTATCGCATGAAATTCATCTGTACCATGATGGTGTAACTGCAGCTTAAAAACACAAACAAAAAACAACAAATGAATGAAACACTAAAAGGCAAAAATCAGAGCTTACTAATGTACATCCTCAGTAATTAGCTTATATTTGTTTCAAATGCCAGGCTTTTTGTTTGTATATTGCGTTTGTTTCTTGGGAATGAAGCAGCTATAGAAGTCATTTAACATTTTAGTTCTGGGACCCGTTTTTCCTCCCACAATTATAATTATGTGGATGCTCTGCAACATGTTTTGCTGTACTGCAAAGCGGACACTTAACTAAACCCGAAAACACAATGATATGTATTGTGGGAGGAGGTATATGATATTATCGCGGTAACGATATTTCGCCACACCCCTAATGTCCATAGCCTATGTATTGAGACTGTATCTGAGCGTTACATTGAGGAATTACGATGCCACCCTGAACACTGTTTTTGTTTTTGCATTGGTGCAACCACTCCAAGGTCTGGCTTTGTCCTTGTGTGTCATTAATTACCAATAGACAGGGGTGTAGTGGAGGGTGGACGCGGGGGTGGGGGGTGGGGGGGGTGGGGGGTTATTGGGTGGGCGGGGGTGGGGGGGTGGCGGGCGACAAAGGTAGGCCTATGTTTTTTGTCTTGTCATTTACTTTTATGGATATAATTAGGCAGTGTAAACAATCTTTCTCAAAATGCTATACTTGCTTTAATAGCGTGTCTGTGTGTTGTGCAGGTGCACGCAAATGTGCATGCAAATGCAGGTGTGCATGCACGTGTCTTAAAGGGGAATCCCGCTCATTTTCAATATTTTACGATATTATTAATATACCTTAGAGAGGTTGTGTGGACAGGGTCAAAAAGTTCCCCCAATTCCTAGAAATGGAGGCCTGAAAAAAATCATTAGCACGGTGAAATACATCTTGATGACATCATCACCATGTTAATGAGTTTCCTTTTTTTACCTGAGAGTGTACAGTACATGGAACCAAATGGACCCGCTAGGGTCCATTTGGTTCATTCATTTGTACACTCCAATCACACTGCCTGTGAGAGGAGCTTCTCCTGCCGAATCGTTCTTCTGTGAATGGTGAGTAACCCCAACAGTATTTTCTAGTCTATGGTTTATACAGGGACGTACAGGGACGTGCACTCATAAACATATTATCCCTGCAGTCTGTAAAACTGCCCTAAAACAGCGGATCTACAGGCTCCCAACGCGACACGCTATGAAGCATTGTGAGCTTGTAGATTTGCCATTTTGTCCAAAAGTGCCCAAAAGTGTGATTTCTGTCCCTAACACAATCTGCATGTCCCTGTATTTACATGTTCGTGTGTGTGTGTGTGTGTGTGTGTGTGTGTGTGTGTGTGTGTGTGTGTGTGTGTGTGTGTGTGTGTGTGTGTGTGTGTGTGTGTGTGTGTGTGTGTGTGCGCAGTGCTGCGACTCCTTCCGTGTGTCTGTGAGATCAAGTATTGTAGAAGCTGTTTCTAGCCTGTGCGTCCCTGTGTTTACATGTTAATGTAAAGGCCGCCGTGCCTCACTGTGTGTGTGTGTGTGTGTGTGTGTGTGTGTGTGTGTGTGTGTGTGTGTGTGTGTGTGTGTGTTTACATGTTAATGTAAACACTATGTCTGTGTGTGAGTGCAGTGCTGCAGTGACTACTTCTGTGTGTCTGTCTTATCTGTGTGATCAAGTCTTGTAGAAGTTGTTACTGGCCTGTGCAGCTAACTAGATTGGTTTTGTAAATCCACTTATGTGGTGTCCATATTTACATATGTTGGTAACCGCGCTTTTCCGTGGGTGTGTGTGGGTGTGTCCATTTACTATATATATATATATATATATATATATATATATATATATATATATATATATATATATATATATATATATATATATATATATATATATATATATATATATATATATTGTTTTGCCGAAATTCAGCCCCTGCTGAAAAAAACTCAGCCCCCCATAGCTCCCCATGTCTGTAGCCGTCCCTGTACAACACTGGCAATAGGGGACACTGTTTCACCAATACAAGACATGTTTATGTAGTATTACGCGGAAGCGGGGATCGAACCCGGGACTCCCATTCGCCAGTCCAACGCACAACAAGTCGCGCCAATAAGGCTGAGCCCGATTGGCGGGGCTGTTGTGGCTGGCTCATGGCTGGGTGCTACATTCACCCCCTTGATCTTTTGGAGCGCGTCCTCGCGCTTCACACTTCACACCACGGACCCCCGTACGTGATGTCCCTCATGTGGACCCGCAAGGACGTATACGGGTATATTGGGGATAACACCCGCACTCCAAATCCTGCCGACTACGCCAGATTGTAGTATTACGCGGAAGCGGGGATCGAACCCGGGACTCCCACTCGCCAGTCCAACGCACAACAAGTCGCGCCAATAAGGCTGAGCCCGATTGGCGGGGCTGTTGTGGCTGGCTCATGGCTGGGTGCTACATTTAGCATACACACACGACTCAGTGTTGCGAGCACCAGTTTCCAGTTTCCACCCTCCTTTGCGTTCTCTGACGCACTTGTTACGTGACCAGAAATGCTTACTAATAACGCTTACTAATTTTGGTATCAATCTACAGTAAATGATTCAGTCTAATGATGCAAACTACTTCAGACATTGAATAATATTTAGGCTAAATCGACGTACATGACCAGAAATGCTTACTAATAAAGAGTTACTTGATTTGCATTGAAATCCCTGTAGTTTTTCTGCACCCCGCACCACAAATCCTATAAACCGAGCCTATTAAATACTAATAAAGTGCTGGCGTACATAGAAGTAGTGGGCACCACATGTGCATTATTTGCATTGAAATCCCCACAGAGTTTTCTTTTATTTATTGCCAAAAAAGTTATATTACTGTTGCAGAATTATTCTTCATTTACATTTTTGCTAAATACAAACAAAAACTAATATGATGGAACGACGTGTGAGCGTACAGAAACCTCTCCCCCAACAATATCACAGAGGCAGGTTTATTTATTAAGAGACGGCCTAAGATGACCCAACAATGCAGGGACGGATGTAACATTTCCCAATTGGGGGGGCATACCATTTCCGGTTACAGGACTTTTATTGGTTTAGTGACTGTAACTGTATTTAGTTAGTATCAGCAGTAGTTTTTTTCAAATCATTTTCAATAGAAGCACTTTAATTTGAAATATCTTGGGTTGTTTTGCATGCCATCATGTTTGGTGGGGCAGTCAGGGCATTTAGAGGAACAGGAATGCCCCTAATGGGTGTGAATATTTTCGCTTCTAGATCCCTGTTCTGGGGCAAGTAGGGCAATAGGAACTTTGGGACTTAGGGACTTTGTCAACAGCGACAGTGCAGCTCTCCACTACGGTTCAGTTTGCACCAGAGTGGGAGGTTCTGTGACGCGCCGTAATTCCACCATATTGACCGTTCAGTAAGCCCCTCCCCAAACAGCTATGGTCAGCTAAGCATAACACGTGATAGACAAACCTCTCTGCAAATAGCTTTTCCACACACACCTTTTTTCACCGCATAGGGCATGCCTTGTTGATGGATTTGGAAGTGATTTTGAAGGTCTGGTTCCAAAAACGAACCAATAGTTAATGTGTAATGTCCATGACATTTACGTTGGAATGAAAGTGTCCGGCTGGAAAGTGTCCTATAGCCTTGGGTGGACACTGGGGAGAGGATGGGGCTTACCTAAGGGTCTATTGTACCCAGTAAGTTGTTAGACCTAATTGTAGGCTACTCTTCAGAAATGATTTTGTGTGACAATATTTTTGAGTAGAGCGAAGCAACTCCACAGGAACATAAGCTACAGTTATTATTATACGTTAATATTGTGGACACATCACACACTCAACATTGTATCATCATCCCATGTTGGACTGACTCGGATCCCTGCACAGAGCAGCACAACTCACTTCACACAGGTGTGATTTTTTTTCCCCAACAAATCAAGTACATGTATATTTCACAAATACAAAGGCAAAGGTGTTCACACAAATGAGCTGAAGAGGCCTGTTTTTGAATGTGTCTCATTAAGATAAAAAACATAATGTGATCCACAAGGTTGTTTTTAGATTTGAGGAAAAAAAAAACTTAAAATATATAATATGAACTGACACCATGTCTTGACATTTCTGGGCCAGTCACTTTCTTTGTGCTTTTTTTGTACAAGTTTGACGAATATGGCTTTCAAAAGTTGTCAAAAAAGACATATAATTCCTCCCTCTATATCTCTCTCTGCCTCTTACTTTCACTGACTCTTTTTTTTCTTCACTGTAGCAGGGCCAGGGCTCTAACTTTCAACATTTCAGGATTGTGAATTATTGATATTTCCTTTCAGGCCATTCCATCACACTCTTTGCCTGCCTGGAACAGACTTAATCCACCTACCAGCACGACGTTGTAGTCTTGGGCTTATATTTCATCTGTGAAAGCCCCTAAATCCAATTAATGCTGTGCGTATGTGTATAAACTAGTGAACTCTCCTGCTGTGTGCCTTCCTCTTCCAGCACAGTCTCAAGTCAACAGACAACAACACCAAAAGAGATACAGTCTTGCAGGGGCGTTTTTGCCAGTAGGCAGACTAGGCAGTTGCCTAGGGCGCCATGAGGGGAGAGGGGCAACCATGAGAGAGAGTGTCATTTTACAGGAGATCTTGCCTAGGGCTCCAAGTTGCTTAGAAACGCCACTGCAGCCTTGGACTTAATAATGGTTAATGTTACGTAATGAGAAGGGGGGTGAGCAGATTGTAGTGGAGGAACTAAGGTGTCGAACAGGGCCGGATCTAGGCATGGGCATGGGGGGGGGGCAATGCCCCCTAAATGCCCTGACTGCCCCACCAAGCATGATGGCAATGTAAACAACCCAACAAATATATTTCAAATTAAAGTGCTTAAATGGTGTATTTAAAGTGATTTGAAACAATACCCAACACCATTTCATCATTCAAAACTGAACACTCACTTTCCTAAAAGAAATCTTTAGTTTTTTTCCATTCACATTTTTGATTGACATCTCTCATTATTTACTGATTTGTACTACAACACCATAATGTCACCTTTAATTATGACTTTTCCTTAATGTAAACCAGTGGTGGGCAATTATTTTTCCCAAGGGGCCAAATGAGATGCATAAAATATTGTGGAGGGCCAAGACTAAAGGCTGAACTAAAGTCTGCGGAATATTAGTTTAATTTCAAGATAAAAGAGCCACAGAGAACCACCATTTGATTACATTTTAGCCCCACAGACCCCAAAACTAAAGATTTCTTTTGCTTTTGTACACAATACCAGGCTGGATTTCACAAACAAAACAGTCCAACATACACATCAAAATGTCCATTAATCTACATTCTCTAGTTGTGTAGAATTGGGCTAATTCACATGATGAATATTTTAACTCTTGAGGGTATAAAAATGAAACCAAATGGACCCGCAAGGGTCCATTTGGTTTCATTTTTACGCTCTCAAAGAGTTACATCTGGTTAACCAACTTTCCATATTTAACTGGAATTCTCTCAAGGACCACTGGTAGTCCCCGGGCCGGTCAGAGTCAGCCAAAGGGCCGCATTTGGCCCCCGGGCCGCATAATGCCCAGGTATGACATAAATGTAACCTTTTATTTGACTTTATTTTATTGTCAATTGAGGTTGATGAAACCTGATGTACAATTTACTTTGCTAACCTGCTACCTGATGTATTGTACAGTAGGGTTGGTAATAGACACATTGTACAGGAATATATATCATTATATTATATATATCATTGCTCATATGATTGAGAAATGATACTGATGACAATAAGATACTTTGTTCAATCCATCCTTTTCCCCCTCGACTACACCAAATCACTTCACACTGAGAAGTTGTGACTGCGATCTTGTAGATCTGCTATTTTTTTGTCAAATATTTATCCTAGAACAGGGGTTTCGACCAGTGGTCCTCGAGAGAGTTCCAGGTGGTCCCCAGGCTAAATGATGGGCAGTTGGTTAACCAGATGTAACTCTTTGAGAGCGTAAAAATAAAATATTCGTCATGTGAATTAGCCCAAGTCTACACAACTAGAGAATGTAGAAGATTAATGGTCATTTTGATCTGTACATTTGACTGTTTTGTTTCCCGAAATCCAGCCTGGAATTGTGGACAAAGTCTTGAAGTCTGTGTGGTTAAAATATCATCAATTGGTGGTCCGTGGCTGAAATTCTGAATAAATATCGGGCCCTGGTATCAAAAAGATTAAAAACTCTTGCCCTAGAATAGGCATGCAGGGTTTATGTGATATTAGAAGATACTTATAAAGTCACAGCTTTTCTCAGCCAACCGTCGTGTCCTTGCTGTCAGTCCACAGCATTTCATTCATCTCACAGCTGATATTCAGTCTGGCGTGTGACTCTCCCTGTCAGCTTCTGGCCTGATTAGCACACAACCAGCATCTAGTAGACATCTGGTCATGCACTGCTGATCGTAAACCTTTCACCTCCACTCCGAGAAGAATTTCTCAGTTGTTGTCGGACATAGCTGGTGGCATATGCTTCACAGTTGCATTTTCTGTTTCAAAAATTAAAGAAACACTGTTCATCTGCTGGAAAAATGTATGGGTTTGGAGTCACAAAAGCATACAGTATCGTAATGACAAAAATAAAATATAGTTGTCAGCAGCGATAAGATGGGACCAAGCAAGCGGCTTATGCACAATGAGGTTTTTGTTGTTGCTGTTGTTTTTGTATTTGAAGTGGTGCTCGCACCTCTTCCAATAAGCACTCAAATGCGTGCTGTGTCCGAGTCTGTCGTGTGTGTTTGTCTCAGCAGCATTGCCATCACTAAACGGTGCCATACATCCGGCCACCACTAGGGGTCACTAACTGATCGGTATGTTTGTCGAGTCCTATGTGTCTGTTGGTGTCCACACCATTTGCCATTATGTCATGATAAGTGGTAAATGGTGCATTTATATAGCGCCTTTATCCAAGGCGCTTTACATAGATTGTGCATCACATTCACCCATTCACACACACATTTATACACTGATGGCAGTGGAAACCATGCAAGGTACCTACTAGCACATCAGGAGCAATTCGGGGTTAAGCGTCTTGCTCAGGGACACATCGACACTAACTCTGCGGGAGCCCGGGATCGAACCGGCAACCGGCAACCTTGTGGTTACCATCCGGTTACTCTACCTCTGAGCCACTGCCGCCCCGTCATGATAAGCTACTTTGGACTTGTGTATCTTTAAAGGTAGGGGAAGTGATTTCACTTTTGTCAGATATCACCCCCCAAAAGAATATTCTGTTAAAATGCTCCATTATAAGGTGTGCAGACCATATATGGAGTTTCCCCCTCCACCACATTAGCAGAGGAGCTAATAAAAGTTCCCCAGGTGGAGGGTGAATTCTCCTCCAATCAGGATCGAGCAGCAGGTTCACATAGTGTAGCTACTCTTGGGGCCCCCTAGTGCACCAGGCTGGTACTACACAATGAATTTCAAATCACTTACCCTACCTTTAACGTTTGTTGTCGTTTATTGGTGCTTATTATGTGAGCCAAACTTGTGATACACTATTCTTTCTATCATTAGGACTTTGCTACATGGTTAGATAGTAAATGTGACTGAGAAACCTTTCACCATGACTACAATGCACTAGGGCTGTATACCGAAGCTCGGGATTCGAACCATTCGCTCGCTAAGGTCGCCACGCGAACGAATATTAATGATCCCGAACCATTCGCATTTATTTATTTATTTATTTAACTTTTCCCCCCATCTAGTAGATGTGCGACATCGAGGGGTCAGAAACTCGCTGTGAAACGCGCTGTTACTGCAGTTGGAAATGCATTGTTTTCACTGAAGATGTCCCATTCTCAATAGAAGTCTATGTAGGCGATCCGCCATTAGACTGGCTCTAGGAAGTGAACGGAGTTTTGCGCAACTCCGTCTGTACTCTATAGAGCTGCACGCTGACTGGTTGGTCTTTAGGTTATGGTATGGTATTTACCTAGCCAGCAGCAGGCCAGCCAGCAGCAGCAGGCAGTTTAGACAATAGACACGTAGTCGTTCCCAGCAAACAAATAATTAAACAAGCCTTTGGAAATGTTGGTTTTATGGTTAGCTGTCCAGCAGAAGCAAGGCAGTTTAGACTATATATACTACAATAGACACGTAGTCGTTCCCAGCAAACAAATAATTAAACGAGCCGACGGACAGCATGTTTTGGCAAGCAAAACGGCGTGTTACCCGTGGCTGTGTCGGATCAGTCTCATCAGAAAGGAAAGAAAAGGAGAGCGGTGTCATGACTGGTGTATTCACTGATGTCAATCACATCTCAGGGCAGTAGAAAACTTATCGGGGGGGGGGGGGTCGCAGCATATTGTTTTTTTTAGCGAAGCTTCGAAGTTCGGCCTGAAATTGCTTTCCGAGGCTCGAATGGCAATTTTAAGGCGACTATACAGCTATACAATGCACTCTGTCGACTGTATTTCCAAACATATTTGCAGTTTGAGGTGGACACAGATGTTGACAGACAAGTAACTGACAGAAATAAACGGATCATAAGTAGCTAACTAGAACCGCCCCGCACACCTGAGCATGCTCCTTTGGTTCCGCAACCTCTGGACCCACCAGAGAGCACCACTTCAATTCACACGGGTGTGATTTTTATTTTTTTTGCTTGGGACATCTTTGCAAAACCGGTTCCCCTGGAGTCCGGTGGCTCCAGCCCTCAGTGGCCTGCTGTATGTTTGGGTTTGATTTCTCTGTATTCACAGTAATACAAAATGCTTATACATTAGGCAACTATAATGTGCCACATTCTTTTGAGAATCTAAAAGCCCGTTCAACGATTGTCTCTAAGCATTGAGGAATGATGTAAGAATCGTGTTAATAAGTTGCTAATTATCTGTGCCAGCGACCATAAAATATTTTTTTTTAAAGTTACGAAACACTCATTATTCACAAACGCTGCACGGACACAGTTTCAGTGGATAATCCAGGATTATCCCCCTCATGGCTTCAGGCCTTGGCTCTGAGTGACAAAGCCATTTCATCTACTCTAGTCTAGACACCATTTAATCAAACTCTGAGAATGCTTAATGAAAGGAAATTTGATTGATGTCCGATGTTGGCCGTCTTTATTTCAATTCAAATGGAAGACAAATCAATAGCAAAATTAGAGGTATGGGCGAGAGAGTGTTCCTAAGAATATGAGGCGAAAGCAGGATAAATGCTCGGCACAGCCCGGGGAGGGCTGAAAATCCAATTACTTTGGTTAACAAGCTGACCTTCGGACGTATAATGCCACCATGTCCCCTGGCGTATTTTCTTGGCGGATGGCGGCCACTCCTGCAGGACTCTAAACATCGCGGTGAATTGCACTCAAAAGTAATGTCTGCCGAATAGCTGTGAAATAGCTTATTAGAAAGGGACTGATAAAATGAACTGATAAACTACTGAAGAGTTCCTCAGCCACACACCTAAAAAGGCCAGGACAATTGGTTGAATTGCGAGTGCCTATACGTGCACCCGTTTGTGACCGATTTTTAGAATCATATTAGTACAATTAGTTTTTCCTGAAGTGCATCAACCATTTATATTACTAAATACTTTGTTGGCTGAAGTCCCCATTGTCATCTGTAGCTGGCCCCATGCTTGTTTAAATACACAAAAGCTCTTTGACGAAAATAGACAGATTTGCTATTTTCACGGAATGCTTCTGTGTTTTCGCATGGTTTATTGTAAGGCAAGTTTCCGCTTTGGAAAGATATGGCAACCATCTTATTTTGCGTGATCGATGTATTATGTGTTAAAGGACCGGCATTAGCATAATTGGGAAATGCCATTAAACAACCATTCCCACCAGTACGGGGAAAACTTTTAACAGAAGACGCATCAGCCTATAATGCTTTAGCCCTTGACTTTGCATTTGCAGCCCGTGGGAGGTTGTGCCAAGAGCACTGTCTGGATAAACAACATGGATTATTGAGCTTCTGAGGGTGATGAGTTGCTGAAAGCCGCACAAATCTCCCCCTTTTAACCCAAGTTTGTGTACTGAACGCATTTTGGTGTTCAAAGCATTATGTTACACTTAAAGGTAGGGTAAGTGATTTGAAATTCATCCTGTAGTTCCAGCCTGGTGCACTAGGGGCGCCAAACAGTAGCTACACTATGTGAGCCTGCTGCTCGATCCTGATTGGAGGAGAATTCGCCACCACCTGGGGAACTTTTATTAGCTCCTCTGCTAACGTGGGGGAGGGGGAAACTCCATATATGGTTTCCACACCTTATAATAGAGCATTTTAACAGAAAAAAAATATTTATTGGGTGATATCTGACAAAAGTGAAATCACTTCCCCTACCTTTAAGCTATTAAAAAATATCAGACCTACAAGCTCACAGCGCGCCACCGAGTGGCGCGCTGTGAGCTTGTAGCTCTGATATTTTTGAAAAATTGTGAAAATTTGATGCAAATCTTTGAATATATATTCTTTCGGAAGCAAATATTTTGAACTAAAATCGTTGCTTCTGGGGGATCCCTACAACAACATGTTTTCAGATGGGGGTCCGCAGCCAAATATAGATAATTCTGGTGGTCCACGGCATGAAATATGTTAAGCATCACTGACACAGGAACATAGATTTTTTTCAGAGAAACTAGAATCTGTCAGAATCTAGCATCAGAAACTAGAAACTACTCAGAAACTAGAATCTGTCAGAATCTAGCATCAGAAACTAGAATCTAGTGTCAGAAACTACAATCAGGTGTCAAATAGAATATATTCTTAGATTTGCGCATCATTTTCACAATTTTTTTAAAAAAAATATCAGAGCTACAAGCTCATATCGCGCCACTCGGTGGCGCGATATGAGCTTGTAGATCTGATATTTTTCAATAGCTAAAGTGTAACACAATGCGTTGAACACCAAAACGTGTTGACATAAAGGTCCCCCTTTTAAACGCTGCCCAAGTTTCAAAGGCCCCTAATAGAAATAAGATGTATATAAGCCAGGCTCGCTCTGAGCAAGGTCGGCTGCCGGAAAAAAACATTCTGATGGAGTGGCGTCTAGGCTTTGGAGAGTGGGAGTGAAATTGAAATATGATGATGACATTGTTTTTTATTTGTGCAGCACGGGATTTTCACATAAAATAGAAAGATCAACATAGGAGTAGCTGAGCATGCAGAACTCTTTGGTTTTACCTATGCTTGTGTATTCTTCTGAGAATTAGAGTCAATCCACGTAAAGGCACACTACTTTGACGCGTTTTTACCAGCTTGGAAGTTATAACAGGGACGGATCTAGGTGTGGGCATGGGTAGGCAATGCCCCCCCTAAATGCCCTGACTGCCCCACCTAACATGATGGCATCCAAGACAACCCAAGATACCCAAGAAATTAAAGTACCTATATTTAAAATGAGGTGAAACACTACTACTGCTACTGACTAACTACAGCTGTGTCACCACTAAACCAACAGCATTTCATCATTGAAAACAGAAAACTCTCTGAGTCAGACCTTTAGCTTTATGCATGCTGCGTGTCTGTTGCAACTTCAACAACAACTGATGTTATTATTGATGCTTAATTGCATAATAAAAGTCCTGTAACCGAAAATGGTATGGGTGCGATTTCATCGCCTGTGGCGCGAAGCGACACGGGCGATGAAGCCGCCCCCATACCTTTTTCTCTTATCCCTCCAACATGTTCTCTTGCCCCCCCCCCCCCCCCCCCCCCAAATGGGACATGTTACATCCGCCCCTGAGTTATAATATTAAAAATAAGGAGTATGAATAAGAACGGAACAGGATTTAGAAAGAATAACCTAAAATCTACTGGAAATGTGTATGCGTGATGCTATTATCAATGTAGTAATGTAGCTGAACTATGCTGAATACCACATTACCTCAAATATTTGCTATTTTTGCTATAGCAGTGCAAAGCCCCGTACGAACTGTACGAATGTGCTTTGCTAACATCAGAGAATCTAATTATTGAAATATCCTGGGACCAATTTGGTCTTGGTAAGGCAGCCAGGAGTAGCTTGAAGTGTTTACTTATGTTTAGAGTAATCAATATTCTTCTTCCCCTGACACTGAACAAAATCACTTTAAAGCGATAAGTGAATTCTGGACTAACATTTTTTATTTTGCTATACAGCCTATTGGCTAGCTATACTCAATACGGCATTAGAAGTTTCCACTGGTGGTGTTGCCAGATTTTGCTAGATGAATCTGCAACCAGGTTTATGAAAACAAGCTCACAAAAAGTGTCTATTACAGCCTAAGCCACAACAACACATGGCAATGAACATGTTTAAGTTGCTCAAATAAGCAACTTTAATAAAAAAAAAAATAGACATAAATACCACAACCCCCAGCTAAAACAGTGGTTTTCACCCTTTTGATACCAGGGCCAACTACAGGTAATTATTCAGAATTTGAGCCACAGACCACCATTTGATGACATTGTATCCCCGCAGACCCCAAAATTAAAGATTTATTTTGCTTTTGTCCACAATACCAGGCTGGATTTAAAGAAACAACATAGTCAACATACAGATCAAAATGCCCATTAATCCTCTACAGTCTCTACTGTAGACTTGGGCCAATTCAGATGATGAATGTTTTAACTCATGAGAGTGTAAACATGAACATGTGAACATTCATTTTTATGCCCTCAGAGTTACACCTGGTTAACTGGGGTTAGCTGGGGACCACCTGGAACCCTCTCAAGGACCACTGGTGGTCCCCAGACCACTGGTTGAAAACCACTGACTTACAATAGCAACTGCCCACTTGACTGCCTGGTGGTGATAGCTACTCCAATCCAGACACAGTTCTATGATACGGTTGATGGTACAGTATCTCTGGATATACTGTATATACCACGTTACTTGAAGCTGGAACATTTTTGAACCGCATATTGCAAATCATATGAGATGTATTAAATTTATTGGTCAAGATAGGAGCTCACTCAAAAGTAACCTGTAAGTAATCCGTAGTCACAGCCATATGGAACAGAATTTGAATATAACACAGCATTTTTGAACAGTAAAGGAGTTACAAACACATGCACTGTATGCGGTTTGATTCTCAGAAGGACAGAGCGTTTGCTTTATGTCGTTACCATACTATTTATGCATTTCCTGTCACTGTCAACTATCAAGCAGCCTGCACTTTGTGGACGCTGGATTTGTTTTTTCACATGCATGCTCTTATAGGCTGGTATGTAAGTGAAGTACGCCTAGGGAACCAACAACAGCACAGGCAATGACATTTCAATCTCTGGGTGGACACTAACCATATCCTACAATATGTTGTGACCCCAGGGCCGGATCTAGGCATGGGCAATTTCAAAGATATTTCACATTAAAGTGCGTCTATTTAAAAGCATTTGAAACACTATTACTGCTACTAACTAACTGCAATTGTGGAACCACTAAACCAACAGCATTTCATCATTGAAAACAGAAAACTCTGAGTCAGCACTTTATACACGCTGCATATCTGTTGCAACTTCAACAACTGATATTATTATTGATCCTTACTTGGCTGATGTAAGTCGTGTAAGTGAAAATGGTATGGATGTGGCGTCATTGCCGCCGATGAAGCTGCACTCATACATTTCTTGTTGCAATTTCAATTTGGAAATGTTTTTCAAATGTGATAAACTTGGTTACTTTTGATCAACACTTCCATTTGCCCAAACATCTGTCGTTCCTGGAATCAAATTTAAAAATAGCGAACATAACAGATCTACAAGATCAAGCCTGGCCCTGAATATCTGCATACTTTTGAAACTTTTGTGTGACACTTTTGATCAAATCTAGAACATTTTACAACAACAACAACAAACACTTGAACTATGGAGATAGCGGTTTCTGCCTGACAGCAATGATATAGAGCCCATATAAATAGCGGAGATAAAATAATAATAATAATAAATGAAATAAGAGCAGTATATATGTAGGTCAGGTGTAGGTAAAGCAAAAAACACAACTTTTATGTTGAGGTTTATTCAGGACAGTATAGAGAAACCCACTTGGGTCAAGTTGAGTTCCACGTCAGCACACATCGTCTCACTCTCCTCAGCCCGTTGGGGATGTTTTGGCTGTGTGGAAGATCTGAAGATAACTATGGCAAGCTGCTCTTTTTTTCTCCCTCAGCAATCACACTCCCACGCCTTTTTAGAAATGACACCAGACATGCAGGACACGATCCACATGCAGGGCTATATGGCTGTGACAGGCACGGCTCTACTACTGCTGGATGTTTCACTCTGTCAGACCTGCAGGCTCCTGAATCATTGGATGCTATGGATGTAGGGGAATTCAGGGGAAGCCAGAATTTTCCCAGGTAGCCAAAATTACTTGGGCCGGTTCCAGCCCGATACCGGCAAACCAGAACACCCATGTCTGGTCTGGCTGCCGGACTCGGGCCAGGTCTGTTTTGAATGACTCTCCGGTATCGGCCCCGAGTACACTGGGCCGATTCAGGCAGCCGGGTCTGGCCCAGATCCTGTTGTTGGACACTGGACGATTCCGGCAGCCAGGTCTGGCCCAGAACTGGTTCACTTATGGCAAACCGGTTCCGGCAGCCAACCTGAAAACGGGTCTGGCCCAGATCTGGCTCACTTACGGCAAACCGGTGCCGGAAGACAGCCAGAACTGCCAGAACTCAGCCGGAATCGCGCCGAGTCGGCTGGCTACCTGGGTTGGGCATGTTCAATACTGTTTGATTGCATTTTAGTGCTGGGCCGATATCGGCGATATCGTGCTGCGTTATCGCACAACTCATGTCACACGATAGAAAAACATTGCCGTTATCTGCACTGCACAGACCTAGAGTTTGTCCCTTTTCGCGATCCGTTTCTGACCCCCCAATGTCTGTACTCCCATGCAATTCCTGCTACTGGTGGTGAACCAGGAAGTAAAAGTTAGGTTGCTGATCATCATGTAAACAATGGAATAGCATGCCAAAGTTAAACATATGTAAACAATGTAGGCTACACACTTTTGGGATTAACATGGTAGATCCTCCACTCTGTGTGCACTTATTAGGTGAGTGTTTAATTCATTGTATTAAGTTTCATGTTAGTAGGTTATGAATCATCATCCATCTGCTGTTATATGGTCTCTTACTGTCTGTCTGCAGTTGTGCCATCATGTCTTATAAACGTTCTAGTTCATGTGTTTAGTGTTGGAGTGTGGACTGTGGTAATGCTTAGTATTTTATGTTTGGGTGACGTGGGTTTGTTAGTTGGGTACTGCGGTGCGCGAAGTGGCACTATTTATTCATGAATGAGTTGATTCATGAGTGAAGCCAGTGAAAGGCGATTCTGATAGTCGGGGTGAAGTAAACATCAGAGATGCTCGCTACAAGCTACAACTAGGACCTACGCTAACTGATGCAGATCTTCTGAGGCACGACTCCCTGATCCCACAGTTGGAACCCCTCCACATCGTCAGCAGGTATCTCAGGGTCGCTGGTGTTTCGCCCCTTAACCTGAACACCTCTCCTGAGTGGGGCAGCAAAGACTGACCAGCCTTCACCAGCAGAAGGGTTCCACCTGTGGGCTCCTTCCATCGGGGGGGGGGGGGGGGGGGGGGCTCTGGATTTATTTATTGCATCCATTGTCTTAGAGTATTGTGGCCGTATAATTTAAAAAACTGCAGTAGTTAGCTTTGTTTGGAGGAAGATTGATAAGTAAAGATTTTTCTTGGTTGTAATTCATGCCGTCACAATCAAATCAGAACTCCTTTGTTGGTGGTTGTCCAGCACAGCTGCGGTACGAGGGGGCATGCCAGTCGTATCGTCCAGTAAATGGTAATCAGGCTATAGTTACTATCACCATAGTCCTAAATATGTGCTACTGAATGAAACATATGGCAAACCATAGTGGTGGTATGTCAAGGGAGATAATATAAATATCGATATAGGAATAGAAATATTGTTATTTTTCGTAGTTGAGGAAAGAGCTTTGTCAGTGTTGTCCACCATTTAATTGAATAAACAATGTCAACCGCGCATGCTTCTTTTTGAACATTACTATACCAATTATCATAAGGCTCCTGGTCTAATGGTCCACCTGACCCGAGAAACCCGTTCTCAAGGACTTATTCCAGGCCATTATTTAGGTAGTACGCACACATTTTGGATGCCTTTGGCAGAGTTCAAATGAACCATTTTTATCGCAATTAATCGCGATTAACTCCAGGATAGCAGTGTGATTACTCCAGATTAAAAAAAATATTAATTGATGCCCAGGCCTCTATTGTCTCATTTACAAATCGGCTGGAGACTGCTGTGCTGTGATTGCCTAAAACGCTAGCCACACTAGGCAGGCAAAGAAAACTGTGTCTGATCCCTCTCATATACTGTACCCTGAGTTTAGGTTACTGCCATCAGGTAGGAGGTACGAGGCTCCAAAATGGAGATATAATAGATTTAAATACTCCTTTGTACCAATGTCCATTTCACTCCTCAATAATTCTCTTGCGGAGGGAGCAAGGGGAGGGAGGAGAAGACTGTGATTGTCGTTATGATGCTGCTAGAACTGCACTAGTTTTGGTACTGTTGTATTTATTCTATTTATATTTATATTCTTTCTATGACTACTTAACTAAGCACTACTTTGGGAGGTGGTATGTAAGCCTGATGAGGTGTACGAGTCACTACTATTGTACTGTATGTACTGTACTGTATTGTCCTGTATTGTCTTACTTGTTGCTCCAAGTCTGTATGTCCAAGACAAATTTCTCGAACGAGACTAAATAAAGTAACCTTGACCTTGACCTAACACTGCCTCACCCCACAAACCCCCTCCCTCTCTCAAAGTAGCACCACCTTTACCTGAGCCTGATGAATGTTTTTTTTTTTTTTTTTCATGATTTGTTGACAACAACAAAGTTCTGGACTGTCTGCAGGACGAAGCAAGTGTCTGCCTGCAGGGAAACAGCTGCAGAATCAAGTAGAAGCAACATAGAGCGGAAAACGTCAAAAAACAAAGTTGCCTCTATTAACTTTAAGTACCTAAAGTAGACTGCTCATTTACACAGGATGAATCCTTTACCAGCCGTTGCATTTGCTGATGGAGACGCACATTTTTCTGTGACACGAGTTGTCTGAATTCATTAAGAGATAGAAGTAGCTTTTAATTAGCAAAACCTTCTATTAGGTCAAAAGCCTGTTATGCCTGCATGTTCAATGCTGGAGTTTGTTTGAACAGCTAGGCAACTCTTTGATCAATTAATTTTGTCAAACGCTGCCATTATTAATCATAAGGGGAGAGAGCTTGCCAAACATCCCCAGCCTCAGGCCCTATATATCACCAAGTCAAATTATTGGCTTAAGAATTCAACATGGTGTGAGTGGTCGAGTGGAGCAGTGGTTTTCAACCTGTGGTCCGGGGACCACCAGTGGTCCTTCAGAGGGTTCCAGGTGGCCCCGAGTTAAGTTGATTAACCAGATGAAAAGTTGGTTAACCAGATGTAACTCTTTGAGAGCGTAAACATGAAACCAAATGGACCCTTTCGGGTCGATTTGGTTTCATGTTCACACACACTCTCAAGAGTTAAAATATTCAGCGTCTGAATTAGCCCCAAGTCTACACAACTAGAGAATGAAGAAGATGAATGGTCATTTTTGATGTGTATGTTTGACTGTTTTGTATCCCAAATCCAGCCTTGAAGTGGACAAAAGCCAAAGTGAAAGAAATCTTTAGTTTTGGGGGTCTGTGGGGCTAAGGTCCTCAAATGTGGTGGTCTGTGACTCAAATGCTGCTCAAATGGTGGTCCGTGGGATCGAAATGGTTGAAAACGACTGGGGTAAAGTAAAAGTACCTTACAATGATTTAAGTGCAGTAGCCTACGTGAGTAAATGTATTTTCCACCACTGTACAGTTCGTCTTTACTCACCACAGTGAGGCATGTTGGCAACCTTCCGTCCAGCTTCCTTATCTCTCCAATGAGCCGTTAGAATCTTGGCTTGTTATATACTGTATATATCTGTTCTCACGTTCCTCCTCCCTGTTCTCCCTTGGACAGATGTGAAGTGTGATCTCTGGCTCACCACAGGCGTCTCTCAGTGGGGGGGAGACGGGCACCACTGTTCCTAAGATCCATCAAATCCTGTGACATTCACCATGCACCTGTTATGCCTTCAAACACAGCAATTTTCAACCTGTTCCATGTCAAGGGTTTGATTTACTTACTGTCGATTGTTGCTGTTGTTGGGCAGAAGAGAGCTTGTTGATCTGCTACATTTGTTGTTTTGGAATTGGAATCCTGAAAAAAGCATATAATGGACATAGGAAGTGGTCCAATATATGGTGTGGGGACCAGTGGTCCTTGGAAGGGTTCCAGGTGGTCCCCAGCTAAATGATGGAAAGTTGGTCAACCAGATGTACAACTCTTTGACAGTTAAAGAGTTAATTCACCATCTGAATTAGGCCAAGTCTACACAACTAGAGAATGTAGAAGATTAATGGTCATTTTGATCTGTAGGTTTGACTGTTTTGTTTATGAAATACAGCCTGGTATTGTGGGGCTAAAATGTCATCAAATGGTCATCTGTGTCTTAAATGCTAAATAAATAGTCGTGTAAAAAAAGGTTGAAAACCACCGCTTTAAATGACCATGTGTCTCCGTGTGGCGGTATGTCCGTAGAGTAGGATCTATCATCCTATTACTTTCTATTGACCCCACACTGTTAGATTGATAGCTGTGAATTCACAGTAACTTACTGGATACTATTTGCCGTACTTTCACAGTAATTTTCACAGTAATTATCCCACTGTAAAATTACTGTAATTTCACAGCTGTGAAATAAAAGTAATTTACTGTAAATTTACCACTATGTAGTACAGTTATTTACCGTATATTTTATAACTATTACTGTGAAAGCAATGTAATTTACTGTAAATTTACCAGTTCATAGTACAGCTATTTACAGTGCAGCAGATGTCCAGCCATTTACACTAAGCAAGTATCGGTGGGTTTGCAGCACAGGTCTGAGTTTTTATTTCGGAAGGGATAGGTTGCATATGCGAAAATCATACAACCCCATTTTTCATGATATTTCCATTGGCAAAGAATGTAGTCTTCTACTCAAGCTATAGGGTATATTCATTTTTCATGCAATTGCCATTTTTTTTTCTCCTTTCAAGCCTTATTTTGAAGAGAATGTCTTGCTGTTATCTCACTGGGTGCAGAAAAACCCCAACCTCTAGTATCACTGTGTTTTGACCAGAAACGACATTCATTGTGTCAATTTGGAGATAATAGGCATTGAAAGCAACAAATAGAACGCACCGTGTAGGGGTGGGACAATTAACCAAAAAAAAAACGAACCGTTCAATACGGGGTCCAAGGTTCAATACGCACAAATGAACCGCAATATTTCGGTTCAGACAGACACATTTCCTTAATTATAGTAAGGAATGTCCTTATTAATAAAGCAGATATTGTCTTGTAAACTAAACTAATTTAACTTTGTTGCCTGTCTACAATGCTGCATGTCTGCATGCTACCTGCCTGATACTTACCTGAAACGTGCATTCATTTTATTAGCCTAGGTATTTTATATTTCCCTTGAAAATAGCCTAATAATGAGGCACCAATAGCAATATACATTTTTTTCTTCTGTAAATAATGAAAAGGAAGAAGACAGGCCTTCTGAATAGAGATTATTTTTAGTCTAATACCTTAACATTTGAGTTTAGAATACAAGGTTGTTTAATGTTTTGAAAATCTTGAAAAGGATTTTTTTTCATTTTATTTATTTTTAAAAAGCAAAATGTACCGAAGCCGAACCGAAACCGTGGCCCCCATACCGAGGTACGAACCGAACCGTGGGATAAGTGAATCGTCCCACCCCTAGCACCGTGTAACTTAAGATGGTGCTATACAGTGTCACATTAGCGTGCCAACATGCCTTGGCTGTTGACTCCATCCGATCAAAACCTGCATTCAATGATATAAAGATGTAATGTAGGCTATGGATTAAATACTGTATTAAACTATACTCTCACACACAAAGTTGGGCATTCATCGGCAACAATCAACACAGTGGTTTTCAACCCTTTTTGGTTCCAGGGCCACTATTTATTCATCATTTGAGCCCCAGACGATGACATTTTAGCCCCACAGACCCCAAAACCAAAGATTTCTTTTGCTTTTGTCCACAAATTCCAGGCTGGATTTCAATAACAAAACAGTCAAACATACAGATCAAAATGACCTTTAATCTTCCACATTCTCAAGTTGTGTAGACTTGGGCTAATTCAGATGATGAATATTTCAACTCTTGAGAGTGTAAAACATGAAACCAATGGACCCACAGGGGTCCATTTGGTTTCATCTGGTTAACCAACTTTCCTTCATTTTGCCTGGGGACCACCTGGAACCCTCTCAAGGACCGCTGGTGGAACCCGGACCACCAGTTGAAAACCACTGTGTTAAGACAAACCCTCAGAGCTGGACATAGGAGGGGCCGGCACCATTCAAAAAGCAATTTATTCCATATTGTAATGTGCAATATGGAATAGAGCCGAGTTCGGGGGTTACGAGTTCACACAGCATCCGCAGCTGCTTGTTGCTCTGCATCCCCCCCTCCCTCCCCCTCACCCCCTGAATCATGCATGCTGTAATGCAAACTAATATTTCATGTCCGTAACGACAAGTCAGGGTCCAACACGGCGCCATAATTCATGACCAAATCAGTAGTCAGCAAGGTTTGGTGGTGGTGGTGGTGGTGGTGGTGGGGGGAATGTATACATGCTGTCTTTGGAGCGGCGGCACTCTAGGCCAGAGGTTCTCTCTCATGAGCAGTGCTGGACATAACGCCGTTCAAATAAACGGCGTTTCGTAGTGCCGTTGTTTTTTCAGAAACGGACTAATCTAACTAATTATTTTCCCCAAATCTAGAACGGCGTTGCCGTTGCTGACAGTCGAATACGGGTCGTTACAATCATGAAGGAAGATAGCTAGAATAATGGAAGAAACGAGCACTTGACTTTTCGGTTCGACTTGGGGTCGACATGGGCTCCGCTGTGTAATGAAGCATGCGTGCACGCTCGCTGTTGCTGAGGACCAGCAGCAGCAGCAACGGAGTGTGGTGTGTGTGTGTGTGTGTGTGTGTGTGTGTGTGTGTGTGTGTGTGTGTGTGTGTGTGTGTGTGTGTGTGTGTGTGTGTGTGTGTGTCTGTAGTAGCGCGCTAATGTTCTTCTACACTTGCTACAGCAGCACCTGCTTTAATCTCTTCCACCCAAATGTACTGTAAAAGTGTTCTTACTAGAGAGTTGTCTGTAGTCTCTGATGCCCTCCATGCGTTTGTAACGTTGTCACGTAAAAAAGTGTGGTCCAGT
Source organism: Benthosema pterotum (assembly GCA_039105355.1). Taxonomy (NCBI): domain Eukaryota; kingdom Metazoa; phylum Chordata; class Actinopteri; order Myctophiformes; family Myctophidae; genus Benthosema; species Benthosema pterotum. The sequence continues at coordinate 6,635,175 of CM076978.1, forward strand.
ATAAATCCTCAATTCCCCAACAAGAGTTACAGTATTCCATGGTAGCAGGTCCAAAACACGTGCGATAAAGGATAACATTTAAATAACTTTAGAGGGGCTAAATACACGACGGCAGGAACAACAGTGTAGACTAAAACGTCTAGGGATTCTCAGGAAAAGCCATCTAATATCAGAAATGCGACATAGAGGGGTCAGAAACTGGGCGCCTGGGCGCTGTTCATGCAGCCTGAATAGGGACAAAGTGCCCCCGTGCTCAATAGGAGTCTATGTAGAGCAGCCGCCATTAGACCTTTCCATGGAAGTGAACGGAGATGTCGTAACTCTGTTTATACTCTACTGGTCGGGGAACGGGGTATTTTTTTGCCTTGAGAACGCAAGGCATAGGTACGGAGCCCTGGAGGTGCCATGCAGAAAAATATATTTTAAAAGCGTTCGAACGCTATATTTAGCGTCCAAACGCATTGTTAATTCGTCCAAACGCATTGTTAATTCGTCCAAACGCATTGTTAATTCGTCCAAACGCATTGTTAATTCGTCCAAACGCGTTATTAAAAAACGTCCAAACGCGTTAGGAAAACGTCCAGACGCTTTATTCAACAAGCAATCAAGCGTCTTTTTTGGACTTCCAGACAGCTCGCGGCGAGCAGGGAGCCGAGCTGCGGACCTGCCCGACCGAGGAGCTCTCTCGGTCGGGTAGAGTCGGCCGCTCTTCCCCTTGCTCGGCGTGAGAATGGGGACAACCGGAAGTCACGGAATGCATTAGAGTCTACCAGAATGCTTTCTGCCCATTGAGTTATAAAATACAGAGACCACATCTGGAGGAAACAGTTAATGCAAGTGGATGGAAGGGAAAATCAGAATACGTCTCTATCTAGCCCTGATACATGACGGTCGGTATACATCTATACGACCGTCATGGATGCTAAGCCCCTGTAGAGATAGTGGATGATTTCAACGGCAGCGTACGTAATCCCAAACGCCCGTATCTGTGAAACAAAGTGCCGCCTCTGAGGTTGTATGTCTCCTGAGTTTGTACGCTCATCGAAAATCACCCGAAACCTCCTTGTTTTTGAATGAAATGACTTTGTTGCCGACCAACTCCTGATTTTCCTCCGTATTTCTGTCAACTTCCTGGACCAGCGTTCCGTGAAATGACTTCACGGAACAAATCTCTTCAAAATAAGAGTACCCATTTTTAAAAACTAAAAGGGGTACTCTTATTTTGAAGAGATTTGTTCCGTGAAGTCATTTCACGGAACGCTGGTCCAGGAAGTTGACAGAAAAACGGAGGAAAATCAGGAGTTGGTCGGCAACAAAGTCATTTCATTCAAGAACAAGGAGGTTTCGGGTGATTTTCGATGAGCGTACAAACTCAGGAGACATACAAACTCAGAGGCGGCACTTTGTTTCACAGGTACGGGCGTTTGGGATTACGTACGCTGCCGTTGAAATCATCCACTATCTCTACAGGGGCTTAGCATCCATGACGGTCGTATAGATGTATACCGACCGTCATGTATCAGGGCTACGTCTCTATCCAACTCTATGTTTCTGCCCCCTTCTACTATATGGCCCTGATACAGTGTATAGACGGTGGAGATTCTGAAGGAGGATTCGGCTACGTCACATCCCTACACGTCTACGACGTGGTAACTGCCTCCCACTAGCCAATGCTGGCTAGCTAACTAGCTTTTTGACTCATCCTTGGGTGTAAAGGGTTCCCGGGGGCAGGGGGCCGCTCGGGGACCCCTCGAAGATGGAGCTGGACTTATAAACATTTTCATTTTTTTCGGACCTCCGTAGCTCGCGCCGAGTAAGGGGGCGAGCGGCCGACTCTACCCGACCGAGAGAGCTCTTCAGTCGGGCAGGTCCGAAGCTCGGCTCCCTGCTCGCCGTGAGCTCTGTCTGGACTCTGGAAGTCCAAAAAAGACGCTCCGGGGACCCCCGGAGCTGCCGCGAGTCACTCCCAGTGCGGCAGCAGCACACGCGCACACACACCCGGATTTTTTAATAATGCGTTTGGACGAATTAACAATGCGTTTGGACGAATTAACAATGCGTTTGGACGAATTAACAATGCGTTTGGACGAATTAACAATGCGTTTGGACGCTAAATATAGCGTTCGAACGCTTTTAAAATATATTTTTCTGCATGGCACCTCCAGGGCTCCGTACAAAGGCTACACTACATTATGCATGGCTCTGCTTACCCACTGACCCATGAATAAGAGCATGCTGTGGCAGCTGTGCCTGACACAAACTGCATCAAGACTTATTACTAGTACACTAGTTAAGATTATTAATATTTGAAAATAATGTGTCTGTGAACAAAAGAGGGGGAAATACTGTACCTTAACTATACCTAACCATACCAATGCCTAGTATTGCCTACTAGTGCAGTAGTGCCTGCATACTTTAACTATAAACATATTGAACATATTGCTCTGAAAATTTCAAACTCTTTGACATACAACACCTTTTGGTTAAAGTAACGGAAATAGTTACTTTTCTTGGTAATTAATTACTTTTATTTTAGAGTAACTGGGTAACTAACTCAGTTACTTTTTGGAAGAAGTAGTGAGTAACTATAACTAATTACTTTTTTAAAGTAACGGGACCAGCACTGCTCATGAGAGAGAGAGAGAGAGAGAGAGAGAGAGAGAGAGAGAGAGAGAGAGAGAGAGAGAGAGAGAGAGAGAGAGAGAGAGAGAGAGAGAGAGAGAGAGAGAGAGAGAGAGAGAGAGAGAGAGAGAGAGAGAGAGAGAGAGAGAGAGAGAGCAGTGTTGCCAACATGCCAAAATCCAAAATGCACTAGTGGCACTTCCAAAATGCACTAGAATGCGCTAGAGCAGTGGTTTTCAACCATTTTCATATCAGGGCCCTATCGGGACCACTATCTATTCTGCATTTTAGCCACGTAGGATCACCGTTTGATGTTGAGGTTAGTCTCTCGGACTATTTTAGAAGAAATAACTGACAACATGTCAGTCAAAATAGCAATTCTTCTACATTTTCTAAATGTGTAGATTCCTGAAAATTAGGTCATTCAGATGCTTAAATATAATTTGAGAGCGTAAAAATGATTTTTACGCTCTCAAGAGTTACAGATCTATAAGGGTCCATTTGGTTACCAATGGTCCTTTACAGTATAGGAAGGAAGGAGGACTCTATCATAGGAGAAAAAAATTGTGAAAAAGGAGGGTTTTATCTCTGGCGCCTGTCAACCAATTTCAAAAATTTCAAAAAATTTCAAACGTCAAAATTTCAAAAAAGCAAAGAAGCACTAGATTTTCCGCCAGGAGTTCTTCCACTAATTTTGGCGCTAGTGAGCGTCTGGAAAAAAAACTGAAATATAGCAACAAATGCGCCAAGTTGGCAACACTGAGAGAGAGAGAGAGAGAGAGAGAGAGAGAGAGAGAGAGAGAGAGAGAGAGAGAGAGAGAGAGAGATGAGGAAGTGGCTGCCTTTCATCACACCTTCATCACCACCACGGCGCCTGAAGAGGCACAGAGTAGAGGCTGAGAGTTATGGCAGCCGGCAGTGGAGTAAATCTCTCTGTGCTCCATCCTCCTCCTCCTCCTCGCTATTGCTCCCCAGGCCAGCCATTCGTTTCAATCACCCCAGGTAGAAGATGCAAGAAGCGTGTGTGTGTGTGTGTGTGTGTGTGTGTGTGTGTGTGTGTGTGTGTGTGTGTGTGTGTGTGCGCGCGCACGCGCAAGTTTCAAAACATGCATGGTTGATTGCATATGTTCTTGTGTCCAGACCCGGACACAATCACCCGTTCAGGTTACAATAACCGTGCAATGAAGAGAGTAAGACCGTTGTACGCTATAATTATATAAAAAAAATCATCAGGGGAAAAGGGAGACATTGCCATCATACTATATACAGTGCGATTGATTTACAGCAGTGGTTTTCGTTCCTGTCAAACATACAGATCAAAATGGCCATTAATCTTCTACATTCTCTAGTTGTGTGGACTTTGGCTCAGATGATGAATATTTTAACTCTTGAGAGTGTAAACATGAAAGCATTTGGTTTCATGTTTACGCTGGTTAACCAACTGTCCATCATTTAGCTGGGGACCAGCTGGAACCCTCTCAAGGACCACTGGTGGTCCCCGCACCGCGTCACTGATGGCTGTTGCGGAGTCGCTGTGCAGATGTTCATGTTATTCAGATGATATACTGTATGTTCTGTTGTATGGGAATTTAGATGTATTTATTACAGGATTGTTCTCGATCTGATCATGTCGTTTTCAAATGGCCAGAAATGGACGGTGAGGAAAACAATTTTTTGGATATGATGATAATGCATGTATAAAATATACTGCATACGATATTTCGCTTGAAATCCACGGCTATACAATATTAATATTGTGTAAGTAGTGCAAGCATACATATCAGTTGGATCAGGAAAATTACCTTTTTTTTTAATTGGCCTGGTGGAGCGTAAAATGTGTGATGAATGGTTTCCTCCAACCTTTCGGTTTGCAAACTGTAAGCACCTTGGATGAAAGTGCTCTATAAACGCACCGTTTTCCATTCCAGAAATAATCAAGCCACTTTCAACCTTGCAGTAATTTAGGTGTGTCATCATTACAGAAGAACGTTTCTTGTCAATTGTTCATAATAGTCTTTGTACAATGGAATGCATTAACACGGCAGGTGAAGGTAAGTCAGTGAATGCACTTCTTCCAGGAGAGTGAAAGCATATCCTTCTTCTGGTTCAGGAGGAACCATGTATGTTGTTGAATGGGTTTGTGCATGCGAGTGGATGATGAATGGCTCTACTGGTTTTCTTGATTGAACACCCCGGCCCCGGCACATGCAACAATACTGTATCACTCTCACGGAAATCAGCCAGCGTTTGGGGGGGAAATCGATATCGACACGGTCATCCATACATCTAATTGTATACTGGGAGGTTTTAAGAGAGAGAGACAGAGAGGGGGGGGGGTTGAAAGTGGTTTTCAACCTTTTTCATACAAGGGCCCATTATTTATTCAGCATTTTAGCCAGGGACCACTATTTGATGATGAGTTTAGTCTTTCGGACCCAAAACTAACGATTTTCAAGTTTGTACCCACAATTTAGGTGAGGTAACTGGCAAAACGTTGGTCAAAATAACAATTCTTCTACATATTCCTAAATGTGTACATTGTTGAAAATGAAGTAATTCAGATGTTCAAATATAATTTAACTCTCAAGAGTGTAAAATGAAACCAAATGGACCCCATAAGGCTCTCCGGGACCACTGGTGGTCCCCGGACCACTGGTTGAATGATAACCACTGCAATGGATGCATGAGAAAGAATGAGCTGTGCAAGCTGCATGAGAGAGAATGCATGAGTCACAGGGAAACAGAGAGCTACAGTATGTGCAGATCCTTACGGAGTATAGCAGCAGAGAGAGAGGGAGATGTCTACTGTTAGGTCAGTGGCGTTTCTAAGCAATTTGGAGCCCCAGGCAATATTTCCCCTGGAGCCCCCCTCACCAATGAAATGTGAATTTCATTGATAAGGGCGGCCCAATGAATTTCATTGGTTCCATGATTACATTGCAACGTAAAACATTGTATATACACTGCTTTGTTTGTAATGAAAATGGCGACCCTCACTGGTTAAATAAAGGACGATAAAACGAACGGGGTGAACTTACTAGGTGGACAAAATATATATCCCCCCAAGGGATAAAAATATGAACTATTTTTTAAACTAAAGAACATATTATGTGTTTTAAATAGTAGTTATAGAGGGCAAGTATAATGTATTTAAACATATTAAGTTCATCCCGTTCATTTTATCCTTTTAAAGCATGTCTAGTGGTCGCCCCAGTGACCCCCAGCCCCTCCCCCACCCCACCCCATGGTACCCGAGGCAACTGCCTCGTCTGCCTAATGACAAAAACACCCCAGCATTAGGTAAATATGTTGTTGGAGTATACATTGTGGGTGCATATGGGCTTGTGTATGTGTGCCGCACGTAGTTGTGTTGTGTGTTAACCTTCACATCAACAGACTTGTTTACCGTTGAAGCCAGTCGGTACAGTACATGACACTGACTGGTGCTCCTCCTCAGAGATGAGCAGCATCTGTTCACACTGTTCACAAATAGCAGTCATAAATCATCATCATCTCAGAGAGAGAGAGAGGGGAGGGGGGGTGGCATCACATGCTAAAGAGCACAAGCTGCCAAAGACTGCAGCGAAGAGCGTCTGTAATAAGGCCTCATTAACTTAGCATTATGAATCATGTAAACGTGGAACTGGGAAATGGATGCCTTTGTCTGAAAGACAAGGCAACACAGGGGCATACATAGTTCATCGGGGCACCTTTGGCCCTTTCAGCTAAATGTACATGCATAATGTACTTGTGCATAGAGCGTACCGTACAGGTAGCCTTGTTGCTGTGCCCGCGGTGCTCTTACTTCAGACAACAAAACTGACAGGGAATCACCCCCAGTGGCTTACCTGGTTAGCACACACACCCCATAATAATCCTCTAAGTCATCCCCTTTTCTCACCTTCCAGTGCTTTCATGTCTCTCTGTCTGCATCCCAATAAAGGAGAAATGCTCAAAAGGTTTTTTACCCACAAAAATAGAACGAAAGGTGATGGGATATCGAACAGGAGATCTTGCAGGCGATGTCTCTGATGTGCTGTGATGATGTGCATCGTGTTGATCCGACTGACGTCTCTTTGTAGGCCGACAGTCGGTTGATATTGCACCATCACGGCTGAATAATATGTTGCACAGAGGTGTCATGTCATGTGTGTTCATTTTTTTTGTTTTGTTTTTTTCAACTACTCCTTTAACCCTTTCTGTACTAGTGTCAGAAACTAGAATCTAGTGTCAGAAACTAGAATCTAGTGTCAGAAACTAGAATCTAGTGTCAGAAACTAGTCTAGTGTTAGAAACTCTAGAATCTACTCTCAGAAACTAGAATCTACTGTCATAAACTAGAATCTACTGTCAGAAACTCTAGAATCTAATGTCAGAAACTATAATTTAGCACCAGAAACTACAATCTAGTGCCAGAAACTCTAGAATCTACTGTCAAAAACTAGAATCTAGTGCTAGAAACTAGAACCTAGTGTCAGAAACTAGAATCTAGTGTCAGAAACTATAATCTAGCACCAGAACCTACAATCTAGTGTCAGAAACTAGAATCTAGCGTCAGAAGCTAAAATCTAAAATCAGCACCAGAAACTTGAATGTAGTGTCAGGAACTAGAAACTAGTGTCAGACACTAGAATTTAGCGCCAAAAAGTAGAATCTAGCACCAGAAACTAGATAGTGTCAGAAAACAATCTAGTGTCAGAAACTAGAATCTTCAAATATAGCAATAACAACTGATCTACAAGAATAGTGTTTTTATATGAATGGTAAATAGTGCGTTTACACATTCAGCGCCTTTCTCCAAGGTGCTTTACTTAAATTATGCATTGCATTCAGCAACCCACAGCCTGATCACAGTGGAAACCATGCAAGGAAGGCACCAACAGCAATTGGGGGTTCAGTGTCTTGCCAAAGGACACTATGATCCTAAAACAACTTTTGATGTTTGAAAAGCAATGCATATAATAATTAAAACAATTGACATACATGACAATGGTCACCTATAATGGCTAGTGAGTATAGACAGAGTTATGCTGGCGCAAACTCACTTCATGGACCTTTTTTCTGGACCGTTCACTTTCATGGACCTTTTTTCTGGACCGTTCACTTTCATGGACCTTTTTTTCAAATGTCAACCAAATGGACCCTAGCGGGTCTATTTGGTTCACATTTGTACACTCTCAGAAAAAAAAATAGAGATGTCCCTCTTTTGTCTCTTTCAGGCTGCAACAGCCCCCCCGAGAGCTCTGTTTTCTGACCCCTCAATGTCATAACATTTCGGCTGGTCCGAGTATTATTTGGGCCGAGCCTTCATGTATTCCCCGTATTCCCTGTACATGATGTGCCCCATGTAGTTAGGGTACCAGCAGCAGGCAGCTCTGAAATCTGATTAATCTGCAAGAAAATGTTCAGAGGTGGAAAACATGCATAAAATAATAGAATTCGAGGTCAATTACGAACACACCACCAGGGACCCTCAAAGGATGTCCCTAGTGGTTCTTCTTTGATTTTGTGGTGCGTTGACTTAAACATGCACCCTGAGCTTCTCCAGACTTATTTGTAGTAATCGAGATCTGAGGCTTAAGGCAATCAACAGTGGCATCACCCCAGCTATCGACGGATCGCAAAATCCGGTCACGTCACATGCACTGGCCGCTTTCAAAGCCGCAATAACACTGAGTAGTCCTTTTTTTTTACCTCTCCGCCTGCCCCCCCACTTCTATTCCCTGGAGGTTCAGCCTCATTGGGTCCACAAGCTCCAGCAAGCAAGATCTTCAAAAAGGAATCTGTGTCCAGGCCAGGGATACTCTGAAGGGGACGTCACTGTCGATCTCACAAAGGGGAAAAAAAAAAAGAAAAAACAAGGCGATTGTTAGAGCGTGAGCGCCAGAGGGGAGACATGAGCCTGAAGAAAGGGAAAGTTTGTTTTGAGAAACAAGAGGGCCTACGGAGAGAAGAAGCGAATGTCTTCAAGGTCTTTTGAGACACGGCTGTGTGCACACACCTCGACCCTGCATGCCCGACAGGGATGGGGAAAATAAAAACATGAGGGTCGGTGGAGGAAAACGGATTCCTAAGCCACAGCACAATCTGCAATACAGAGAACAGTACTTTCCAAGGCATTTTGCATGTAACATTTCCCAATTCGTATGGGGGCAGCTTCATTGCAGCGCCACAGGTGTTGAAGTCGCACCCCTACCATTTACTTTTAATGATGCAATTAGCATTGTAAACCATCTTTCTCAATATGCTATACTTGGCTGGTTCTTTTTAATAGTGTGTCTGCGTTGCGCAGGTACACACAAATGCACATGCATGTGTGCATGCACGTGTCTTAAGAGGTGTCCCCCCACTTTTAAAAGGCCCAATACAATACTTGTTACAGGACTCACTGTATATTAAGCAAGTAAAGTATCAATAATAACATCAGTTGTTGAAGCTGCAACAGACACACTAAAGCTGCAACAGGCGCATAAAGCTAAAGGTCTGACTCCGAGAGTTTTCTGTTTTGAATGATGAAATGGTGTTCGTTTTGTGGTGCCACAATTGTAGTTAGTTAGCAGCAGTAGTAGTGTTTCAAATCATTTTTTAATAATAAGCACTTTAATTTGAAATATCTTTGAAATTTGGGTTGTTTTGCGTGCCATCATGTTTGGTGGGGCAGTCAGGGCATTTAGGGGGGCATTACGCCCCCCATGCCTAGATCCGGCCCTGTGCACAGTTGTGACATAAATGCTGAACTTGGTTAAATGTTTCTAGCTTTGAGATGTCCTATCCTGTTGTATCTGATGCATTTCACTTCACTCTTTGTAGAATTCTCATGAGTCTTGAAAGATAAACACAGAGGTCTGACCTGGAAAAACAAAAGCATTATACGTTATTTATGCAAGATCAGTTTTACAGCAGCCACTGTGAACAGTTAATTCATCTCTAAACACAAGCAGCAATTGTACCTTTGAAAATATCTCCCTCTCTCTCTATCTTTATCTCTCAGACTAAAAACAACACTTAATTTGACTTAAAGTTATATGGTTTCTTGCTCGGCTTCAGCAGCCTGTTAAATTGACCAATTTACTGTATAAAAATACCATTACTATACTTTTTTCCACCATAATTGACAAATAAGTACCATTTACCCCGAACTGGCCTCTTCCTACATTTCATAACGAGACGCTCAGTATGACTCATAATAACTCATTATACATATTAGAACGCATACAAAACCACATACTACAATGTCTAAGTTGGACAGCCAAACCATTTTACACTCCCAAACAACCACGTATCCACACACGCATGCACGCGTGCGCGCGCGCGCACACACACACACACACACACACACACACACACACACACACACACACACACACACACACACACATTCACAGTTTGCACTGATCTCTGCCAGGGGCGGATGTATCAGTTCCCAATTGGGGGGGGGGGGGGGGGGGGGGGGGGGCAGGAGAAAATGTTATGGGGGCCGCACCCATACCATTTTGGGTTACAGGACTTATAGTACTGTATATTAGGCAAGTAAAGCTTCAATAACATTAGTTATTGTTGAAATTGCTACAGGCACGCAGCATGCATAAAGCTAAAGGTCTGACTCAGAGAGTTTTCTGTTTTCAATGATGAAATGTGTCCCAGCACCACCCAGGTTGAGTCTTTGAGGAAATTCTCATTTTTGTTTTATCATGTCATGTGAAAGCAGAGAGTCATAGCTACAATTTGACATATTGGTTGTGCAATTTGACCCACCAGTTTTTGAGATATGGTTTATAGAGTAATGTCTTGCAGAGAAACAGGAATTTGAGAATTTGGCTTTTAAAGATGTAGTTCTTGGTCTGGGCATTGAGGGGGGCGCTGTTTCCTCTTCTTTGCTGAACAGTTGAACAGTTTGGGCATGAGAACACCTCCTCAATACTGGGGGGGCATTGTTGAGTCAAGGTGTTTGAATAGTAGCCTAATAATAGTAGCTAAAATGAATATAGTAATACATTTCGCCTTTATACGGCTATTTTTACTTTAAAAGGATACTTATACATAGTAACCATTATACAAGTGTACATGGTGAAACACAACTCTATTGTCGTGAAGTTGTGTTTCACCATGCTAATGTTTTTTTCCCCCAGACCTCCATTTCTAGGAAAAAAGGTATATTGACAGTAACAGAAAATGGGTAGAATTCCCCTTTAACTAGTGTCCATTCATACAGTGGTTAATGCATATTAAATTAAGTATTTGCTTTTGTTGTATTGATCTAGTGGTTCACAATGTGTTAATGTACCACTTTCAAGGAGGTGACAATGGCCAGAGCCTATCCCAGATGTTCACAACAACAGCTTCTCTTGTTCCAAAATGTTTTAAAAATAATCTATTAAACAACATAACGTGGTTAATGTTCATATGTACTGCACTTTGGTTCTTATTAAGTCTACAAATAACGCGACTCTTATTTTTATTATTTACCGCGGGTATGTTGTATAAACTTGTATTGAGAATGGGTCAACAAATAAAGACAAGTCCTGGACCGAAAGTAGGTCTATGCAGAAATGCATTGAACTCAGCAACGGTCCACCTAGATCTCTTTATTTTAGATCGTTTTGTAGTAATAATAAAAGATAAACATCCAGAGACTTTAGTTGTTTGTCTTATTTGCGCCGCACTCGTTGTATAGAACGTATTTCCAACTCCAACTTGACTCTCTTCTCTCTCAGAGCCTTAGAAATAGAAAGAGTTACGCCAACTCCGTTCACTTCATTGGGCCAGTGCAATGGCGGCTCTTCTACATGGACTCCTATTGGATAGTGACAACGAATAGTGACAGCCGGAAGTTACTGAATGCATTGGAGCCTATGGGCTCACGCGAGTACTAGAACCATGTGACCAGATATTTTCTGTCCCCTCAATGTCGCAACTCTGTCTATTTCAAAGGCTCTGTTCTCTCTCCGTCTGTTCTCTGTTGTTGCCAAGTATTTGGAGAGAAGTAAGCCAATAACGCCAAAAAGTCCAATAATATTGTATAGTTGAAAAATACTACTAGGCATCCGGGTTTTTATAGTTAACTAAAACTAACGAAAAAAAGCAAAACGATAACTTTTTTCTTAAAGTAAAAACTAGTAGGAAAAAAAAACAATTAAAACTAAAGTAGAATGAAAAGGCCATAACTATAATAACCCTGCTAGGCACATGTACTGTATGTCTATAATTAATAGTATGCTGTGCAGGAATGCCAACAGTAGCCTACTACAGTTCAATTGTTATGGACATTGAGTACATTGGCCAATTTGCACGTTTTTTTTTAGATAACCATCCCCACAGTCCATTGTTTGTATGCATGAATGGAACAACAACAATAATTGTGATGCATTATCATTATAAATACTATGTATCTAGGGTGATTTTCTGCCATTATTATACAATCACACATAGTAGTCACCAGAAACAGATGAGGATAATATCCAATAAAATGTTGGTTAACATGGACGGAAAACAAGCCAACAAGCCAACATGGCAACCCTTTGTCTGTTTTCCTCTGAGAATAGTGACGTAGTTCCGGCTCTAAAAAAACGCCACGAAGAAGAATCCAATGTTTTGATATTTTATACATGGATTTACTAACAGAACGTCGCTACTAATAGGTTATGTGGAATGTCACCTGGCTGTTATGTGAGCTCAAAATCACGCGAAGTCCGCGTTCTGTTGATGACGGCGGGCATCGCATATTTACAGAACTAGAGGCACTTATCAGATTACAACCGTTAGCATTTTAAGCTAATTAAGCTAACGGCCCGATCGCGACCGGAGGAATGAGGTAATAATGGTCAGAACTGTCATTACAGTTCACATTAATTCAATTATAACATGTTTACACGGCGTTTTAAGGTCTAACATTCACCTCATGTATGCTTTAGTATGAAACAACTAATAAAGTTGCTTCAGGTCATTTTTCACAGAATTCTCAAATTCAGAGAAAATCAAGTTTAGACCCCTCTACTGACAACTTCATTTCCCCGAGATGACTCAACGTGGGTGGAGTTTAGTCACGAAATGCTGTTGGTTTAGTGGTGCCACAGCTGTAGTTATAGTCAGTAGCACTAGTAGTGTTTCAAATCATTTTAAATATAAGCACTTTTATTTGAAATATCTTGGGTTGTTTTGCGTTATTTTGGTCATCGTGTTTGGTGGGGCAGTCAGGGCATTTAAGGGGGCATTGCTCCCCCCATGCCCACGCCTAGATCTGCCCCTGTCTGATCTCTGCATGCTGTATATCCGCCCGTACAATACGGTACACTGAAGCAGTTGCGTCACACTTCAAACATTACATCGCAAGAAGTGCTCCCAATTTATAGCTAAATGTCACCCGGCGGTTCTCCTGAGGGCTTCCCCACTCGCTCCTCTCCGGACCTCGATCGGCGCCACTTTTGTGAGTGGCGACAGGAGGCCATTCATCACGCGCCTCTCTAATTAAACATAGCCTCTTCGCTGCGGTGGCGGTGTGGCAGCTGCAGGGGGAAGGGAAGGGGTACAAGCCGGGGAAATCAATTGTCATGGGAGAGATGGAGAGAGATGCGAGGGGAGGAGGAAGAGAAAGAGAGAGAGCGGTGGGAGGAAAGGAAAGGGCAGGAAAGCACAGATAGGCCGACATCCGGGAAGGGAGAGGGTGACGAGTGCAAGGCAGACAGGCTAACAGACAGACAGACAGACAGATAGACAAACACAGACATATCGACCGATAGATCGGTTTGATGGTTAATTTATATATTAACCATCATTGATGACATCCAAAGTGGAGTATATCTATTCATATTCATACCCCCCTCAATACCTTTGCACATAAGGCCCACAGCACACAGGTGTGTTCCAGTACACGCTATACATAGACATTGTCAATACTACATGTTGTACAACCATCCTACCCCCTATAGCCCCACTCCCCAATTGGTGGACACTCCTCTCTCCCTTTCCTATCCGTGTAACTCTCTCTACCTCTAATAAATTGTCTAATTACACCTGGACCAGCGGACTCCTCAAGTTCTTCCCCCATATACTAACCGTATACTGCAAAAGCAACAGCATTTTTTGCAGCCAATGTGTCCAGATTTTTATCCACTTTCACTATATAGTCCCTATGCTTTGGGCATGTCAGTAGTTCTCTCCTATAGGACCCTCCTATGACCTGCTTTGTGTGTCTCTGTGTACGTGATGATTTGATTTGGCTGAAATGTGGTGATGCTGATGTATGATGATAAAAGCGTCCATCTTGGCTTTTTACCAAGATTTCCTTGTGGGATGTTGATGTTTTTTTTTTTTTTTTTTCCCTTTAAATCTATCTAATGTACTTTCTTTTTAAAATTGTCCTGTCATCCTGTATCTATTTGGAAACCTTGTGTTTTATAATCCCTTAGAAATACTTTGGATTTGTACTGAAAATCAGGCTCGGCACTGGACTGGACACATAATGTGGTACAGGTCTGGCTCTAGCCAGCGTAGGTAGGGAAGAACACAGAACACAGAGTACAGGAGGAGAAGTGGAGCAGTAATGTGCTGCCATAGTAGCACTCAGCCAAGTCCCACTCAGCCATGGGTCTCCCGCCAGTGGCAAAGAGCTACCCCTCTCTCCAGGTAATAACCTGAGTACCTCCCTCTTCAGGGGGCCAGACAGCATGGTCTTAGTCCATTTCTTTAACAACATGAGGCCCCTTTTCCATTCGACTGGAGACCGACGGAGCCTTATGTCACGCAGACCTTGATTCCAGGGAGGGACTGCAGCTTTAACACTGGAAAAAATCCCCCTCAAAAAACAAGTAAAAAAAAACATAAAACAAGAGCGTTTTTGCTTGAAATAAGTAAAAAAATCTGCCAATGGAACAAGCCGTTTTCACTTGTCAAGATTTCTTGAAATAAGACACATTATTTGGGCAAAAACGAAGCTCAAAACAAGCTGGATAGAGCTTATTTTGAGCTTTGTTAACTCAAAGTAAGTTCTATGATAATTCAATTATTAGCTGGAAAAATCTCAAATTGGAACATTTGATACTAGTATTAGGAAATACATTTAGGGTCAAAATATGACTTGGCAAGCCTATACAGCTCAATTCAAGTTTAATTAGCTTATTCATTCAAGTGTAAGTGACTTATTATGAGCTAAATTAAGGTGTATTTAAGACCCATCACCTACTACAAATGAGACAAAAGCAATTAAATAAAGTATCACAATAAACAATATTTATTCTTCAAAAACAGCCAAATGTATAAGAAAACTGAGCTGCAAAAACAGCCAAATGTATTAAGAAAACTGAGCTGAAAAAACAGCCAAAATGTGCATTTAGTACTGAGCTGCCAAACATCAGCAACAAAACAAAAAACAACAACCAAAAACAATATATTGCACATTTACTCACATTTACTACAATTGAGTTGTCCCGATACTACTTTTTCAGTACTTTGTACTCGCTGATACAGAGAAGCAGTATGAGTACTTAGATCTGCTCTTTTTGGTGAATTGATTTAGTGTTGGGTCTGGCTCCAATTGCATTTGTTGAGCCTTTAGTGTCAATTTGATGTTCTGAGTACCAAGTAAGAGAACTTGAGGGTGGTATCGGGAAAAACTCCACAACATTTTAGATTATAGAACTCACTGTTTAACAAAAATATGTATTTCAACCACAAACAAAAGAAAAAAAATCACATAACTTAACCAATTGTCAAGATTCTACAACAGATCTTCCAAATCAAAGTCTCTATATCAATGGTTCTCCAATCATTCCACGTCAAGAGCAACCTGCCTCGCCTCTGTGCCCGGTATGTTGTAGACCGTGTGTTGCAGAAACTACCATGGATGTGTACACTGCTTGGGGTAGTCAATGTCAAATACATAAAATGATTTGAAGCAGACATCGACTGCCCAAGCAGTGTATTTTCCGGGATTGTCTGACCTGCCATAATGACAAATGCCTGGACAGCACATCTTTGAGGTTCCTCCAAGGACCAGGACAGATGGGGGCCTTCCTTCAGCCAGCGAGAGGTACTCGACGATATTTGTACCAACCTAGACAGGAACAAAGAAAGATAAAGAAAAGTGAATGCAAGGAGACAACCAGGTGCTCACCAGAGACGTATAGGTAGATAGACTGATCCAGGAGCACGTTTTTACTCATTTTAAAAAACGGGATAAAACATGTAGTCAAAAAAATGTGGGCACACAAAATCTAAAAAGGAAAACTATACACTAAGTTGCATAATAAAGTTTCTTCCTTTTTATGTTGTGCCCATATCTCCACTTTTTTCCTACAAATAAAAGTGAATGTTGATAAGATAACAAAATACCAGTTTGGAGGATATAACAAATAAGCCAAATAAAAAACTAACGTGCAGCAGTAATGTTTCTTTCGCTTTGGGGAAAGAAACATTACAGTAGCCCAGAGATGTGCCCTGATCCTGGTTTTGCAGTAATGATCCACGGTTTTGCAGTAATCAGAAGCTCTCACCATTTCAATCTATTCCAATAAAGCCAAATGATAATAAAAAAGGGAAAAAAAAGGAAAAAATAAGAAAAGAAAAAAAGGAAAAGGAAATTGTATTTACAGGCTTCAGGTCGACGAAGGCTGCCCGGGCCTCTTCAGCCGAGTGCCTAACAGACTTCTTGCTCGATCTGTAGACAGACTGTGGTAGCAGGCGGGGTAGCAGTCTGATAGCAAGTTCTCCTTTGGCATCTGGAAATCAACAATAAATGTTTAATACATACATTTTAAGACCTTTTCAATAATTCACAAAAAACCATACTGTGGAAAAACATTAGACTATCCAGTATTTAAGCAGTGACTTAAGTGCTCCCTCCAGAGATAATTTCAGGTCCATCGGGGGTGTTTGAACCAATCTGACAAGCGGTCTGCCTCACACTGAATACTATGACCATTATATTTTATTGTGTCAACTTGCAGAACTTTTGACATGTTTAGATATTGCTATTTACAATAAGAAGCAGACGGGACCTGGTGCCATTTGAAACAGGAGGTAACGTAGGTTTCTCCAATCATGGTCTCATGACTGGAGAAACCTATTTACCTGTAGTCACAGAATCATTGATATCATACAGAAAGACATACCCGGTGTCATGTCATCGACAGGAAATGCGAGTTTTCCATCTTGTTCGGCCAGGTGCAGGACTTTATCCGCATATTTGGTCACCTACGTCTCAAACAACTTTAGTGCAGCCTCGCCATACAGCTCTGAGAAGTCCTGCGATATCTAACAAAAAGACAAAAAACAACAACAACATTGAAGTTATTGCAACAGCTGTCAGTTTAATAGGTGAGGTATGCAATTCGGGGAAGGCCCATAGATCTGAAGTACCATTAGTCCGAAGGCATTAAGGATGGCAACCATGCACTTGGGGTTATGTTTCGAGATGTTTAGAGATAGTGTTAGTATGGTTCAGACTAATGGGAGGTCGAACCAATGACATGTTAGTAGTAGCCTATATCATACCATGCTTGGACTGATGAGACGAGGGAACTCTGCTAGGATCTCTTTGATGTCCTTCGATGTATTCGCCCATATCCATCTGGCTCTGCAGAGAACAGAGTCCTTCATAAACTTCTGCACCTGGGCGAAGGCCTCCTCGTCAACGTCTTGAGCTGAAAGACATAAATACAGAAACACAGACATCTTAGAATTTTCACAGTAATAGAATTTCCATCCAGGGTGCCGACATTGTGCATGTAGGCTCACTGGAAACACTATGCTAAACAAGTGGGTCTTTAAGTGGGATCTAGGGACCCTCATGGTTCCTTGAGGAGGTTCCTTAACCCATTTGGCACAGAACACTACGCACTTCTACACACCAAATTAAATAGAGCTTTAAAGGTATAGTTACATTTTTGGAAGTTATGCTGTATGAAATACGGTCCTTTAATATAGTGGTGTCGACTGTATTAATTGATGTGGTGGGAATTCTGCTCTGGTTTTGGTGAATATTAAGTACGTCATTTTGTGGAGATTACTGGGGTCATGCAATAAAAGTAAATTAATCCACAAAACTAAGGTTATTCGTTTTGTTGAATTATTTCTAATATATTAGCACATCCTTCATTCATTTTTGACCCCACTATAACATGGAACTACTTTTTGGGTGTAGTAATATGGACACAGAAAAATGAACAAAGGATATGTTAATATTTTAGAAATGGGCCAACAATACAAATGAAAAAATGACCAGAACTACTTCATATTTCACCAAAACCATATAGCAGAGCTCAAACTGTGGGGCTCTGGACATTAATTACGGTAATACAGTTGACACCACTATAATAATGTCAAGTACTTCATGCAACTTAACTGATTAGACTGCTATTCAAATAAAAGAAATTATTAAAGCAATTCATGGTGTCTTTAGGCTTATTCTGACTGCTCAGTTCATTAAAGAACAGCTACAAAGTCTGTCTAAAAGGAACAGTACTCTTCTGAATTCAATATTCAAGCTGTAAGGGGAATTCCAAACGTTTTCAAATTCAAAAATAGTGTACAAATGTGAACCAAATTTTGTACACCCTCAGAAAGAAATGTTCTAAAAGAATAATCATTAAAATGGTGAAACATAACTTGATGATGTCACCAAGTTGTGTTTCACCATGTTAATGATTTTTTTCCCCCCAGACCTCCATTTCTAGTAAACACAGAATGGGGGTAACTTTTTTATCATGTCCACACAACATCTCTAAGGTATATTAATGTTGAAAATGGGTGAAAGTGGGGAAATATCCACAGTAACCCCAGTGATTATTGCAGGTCCAATTCATTGATTATTAGTTGACAACTAATGAAATATTGGTTTGATTAATCATTGCAATCAATACAGATAAAAGCTATACTAAACAAAAATTCTTAGGTATGGACACACTTTGTATGGCATGGTCAAGGTAGTAAAAAAGTGCACCTTTAAAATTGCTGATAAGTTCTGGAAGCTGCCACTCAGCTAATTTGGACTCTACAAAGTTGACAATTCAGAACGACCTGAAATAAAACAGAAAAGCATTGTTTAAAAATAAAATTGCAGCATTGCTTTTATATCACAGCAAGTGAACAATATAACTAACATCATTATTTCTGTATGCAAACGAAGGGTTTATTAAATTTACTAGACAACAATACCTAGTCACAACATCTAGCAACCAGCTAGCTCCAATGACGATATTGGGGCTATGGAGAAGACAATTGCAACATTGAGGGGGGCAGAAAAAGCCTGGTCACGTGCGTTTTGTAACCTCCGGTTGTCCCCATTTAGTTATAGATCTATGTAGAACAGCCGCCATTGGACTGACCCCATTAAATAAACGGAGTTGTCGTAACTATGTCCATACTCTATAGAGACAAACTGTTCTCAACGTGTTACGACAACATACAGTATGACCAATAAAGATAAACTGCTGATAGAATATCGTTTGAACATACAAAAGGTACACGGATTGATATCATAGTACATCAACCAACCATAGCATTATACGAACGTAAACACTAGTTAGCTGCTTGGCTATAACAGTAGTAGGCTTATGCTGTTAGCCATTAGCTTCGGAGCTAGTCTTTAGTATCGTAAATATTAGCATAAATATATGATAGACCGACGTGACATTCATACTGTGTGTGCGAGCAAATGTATAACCTTACACAAACACATGTTTACCTTGAATGGGATGCACGACGACGAGGACGTCTTTTACTGTTGATCTTTGCCGGGGAGACAGACAGTTTCTTCTGCTTTTTCTTTGTTTTCTTTTCACACAAAGTTTGAACCAAGGAAGCGGCAGGAAGGAGGGGGTGGGGCGTGCATACGTATGTGCGTGCGTGCATGCGTGCGTGCGTGTGTGTGCTTAACGACAGTAATAAGGGTAGTAGCCTAATAATAATAATAAATAATAAGGGTAATAATAATAATAATAATAATAATAATAATAATAATAATAATAATAATAATATAAGAAGAGCAAGGTTATTTTTGCAAACTTTTGATAACGTATTAATTCAAACAATCCAGGTGGTCCCCAGCTAAATGAGGGAGAGATGGTAACCAAATGGACCCTTATTTGTTAAACACTACTTATTTTACGATAAGTGTAAAAAGTACAGAATATAGAAGAATTCTTATATTGATCAAGGTTTGCCATATCCCTCCTAAAGGTACTGAAACATCAATCTGTTACAGCATGGAACTGTTATCTCTAATGGTACCGCCATCAATACAGACAACATCTCACTATCCAATGAGAACAAAATATGTTAGATCCGAAAGGCTACTGTAAATGTCATCAAATGGTGGCCCATGGCTCAAATGCCAGAAGAATAAATAATATGAAAAGGGTTCTAGACAACTGAATCCATCAATAAATCAATTCAACCAAAGTCTGTGACCTAACAAATTGGTTATTCTCATTAAAACAACCCATGAATTCGGTCAAAATAAAATCCCTGCAACCCAGGAAAAGGTTATAGACTATTTTTGTGTAATTAAATAAAGTATCACAATAAACAATATTTATTCTATTTTTTAAGTGCCAGCGCAAAATGAGTAAAAATATTCATTCACATTCACTTAACAGTCAAGGGCATAGACAGGTAGGGTTGTGAAGCAGCCTTGACCTGGTGCAACTCAAAAATCCACGGTGAAAGAGCTCAGGTGGAAAGAGCAACCATACAACGATGAACAATATAAATCTATACAGACACTACATGGTGGAATGACCGTTATTTAGCATATGAGGTAGAAGTTCCTCTTCAGGCGCAAGGCAATATTTTTGTTGATGCTGGAGAAATTGTCGATCATATGCCATACTACTATGTTACAGCAAATGATAAAAAGTATGTTCCAATCAAGTATGATCTGACCGACATCATTGCAGAACATAATTTCTAATAAAGATCTTTCTTTTTTTTACTAAGTCTTTTTCTTAAAATGAGGTGATATGACTAAGTATTTATCTTAAAATGAGTTGATAAGTCTTTCATTAACACCACATCAGCTTGTACGGTGCCTTGGTAATGACTGATATGGCAAAAAAAACTTGTTATAGGTGAGGCATGACTCAATACAAGTTCGTTTCAAGATTTTTTCACTAGGTAAGATATTTAAGTTAAACAGTCTTAAAACAAGTCCCTTTGTCTCACAGAAATTTGACTGGTTAAGATAATGCATCTTAAAGTAAGTGCAATGAGTGATTTTGTATAGAAATAAGCCAGTCTGACTTGGTAAGATTTTGTGTTTTTGCAGTGAACGCTCCAGCGCCAATGTCTGGAATATATTGATTGATTACGATAAGAATCCTTGATGTCTGGCCTCCTTTTCTACACTGACAGACGGGTCAGATTGTCTGGAACATGGCCTGACGCTAGATCACTCTGATACATGTTTATACTCCTGCGTCAATACCGGTTTTGCCGACATTATGTGCTGTATGTATGGGCAGCTCTGCATTGGTAGGGGCTTACCTACTGTACAGGCAAATGCTGATATTTTGGAACGAAGACAGTGTGTTACACGGCCATGGCAAGCAGAACATGAGAGCACCGGATATTGCCTTTAAAGATGGAGTGCGGTGATTTCTTTGTACCCTAAAACATGATCATCAGGTATTATTGTTATGTGAGGAAAGTGTACAGTAGATCTACAGTATTTGTTAAAATGACGTTTTTATTTGGACACCCCACCAGTTCATTAAGTATGTCTGGTTTGCCTGGTGGGTGGTGATGGGTGGTGACCCACGTGAAATGAACTCACTCCCACAGCTTTGTTCTATGACAAAGGGGGAGGAGTTAGGGGAGGGGCTGATGTGTGAAGTCACTATATTGCAATTTTGTTTTTGTTTTTTTGTTTTTTTTTTCATTGGCATGTTTGCCTGGAAAGGTTTAAGACCCCAGGAAGAAATCCTAAATGCAAAGGGAATACATAATTGCAGATAAAACACATCAAAGGGGTCTAATTACGTATGTCACCTCTTAAAAATGTACAAAATTTGAAAAACAAAACAAAACAATTCACAGCACTCCATCTTTAAGTATGCGAGAACATTATGTGGCACCATTACATGCATACGACAGCTTGAAGTATATTGTAGGAGCAGTGAGAAAGGATGTCACCTGTGTACATCAGTAGACACATACTGTATGTCAGCAGCAGCACGCTGTAAAACGAGAAATCTCCGTGGGTGCCAATGGGGTGGAATGGGATGGTGCCATTTGGTTTGATTTCTTGCAGGGGCGGATTGGCCATGGAGTTTTCCCGGTGGCCTGGACAGTCCAGGGCAGGCCAGGGTGCCAGGCCCAGGCCAGGCAAACTAGTGTGCTAGTGTGCAAACTAGTCTGCTGGAGGCAGTGTTGCCAACTGCCAAGATCCAAAATGCACTAGTGGCACTTCCAAAATGCACTAGAATGTGCTAGATGCTCGCCTGGAACATACAGATTGAAATGACCATTAATCTTCTACATTCTCTAGTTAGTGTAGACTAAGTTGGTCTAATTCACATAATATTTTAACTCTTGAGGGTGTAAAAATGAAACCAAATGGACCCGCAAGGGTCCATTTGGTTTCATTTTTACGCTCTCAAAGAGTTACATCTGGTTAACCAGCTGCCCCCCAGGCTGGCCTGGCAAAGGCAAAATTGTCCCGGTGGGAAAATATGTGCCAATCCGCCCCTGATTTCTTGTATGTTGTAGGTCTTTTAGCCGAAGCAAACGTTAAGAACAGCTTTTGAAGGGGGCTGTAGTGTAATTCATTTATTTGTTTAGCATTTATCTGTACTGTATTGTGTGGCATATACCTGTATAATCCCCCCTATAGCCCCTGTATAATCCCCAGTCCCAATTTTGAGAACCAGTGCTATACGAGTCAAAGCCTACTGTCCATTATTGCTTGCTGTGGAGCTCATTCCTGGTTGCTCAATTATGAAACATGAAAATGGAATAGCTTTTCAAGGATGGCCAAAAGGAGTTTTCTCTTCAAGTGTTTTGTCCCTGAATTATTGAGTCATAGCCTGTTGTCCTCAACAGCGGAGCACATCACTCTGGCCTTTACCAAGGACTGAATTATTGTTCATTTTTTTGTTCTATCCCTCTTTTTAGCTCCATTCAATTCATCCATGACAAAAACATTGTACACATGTCCATCTGTTTCAAGTGAAGGCAGTGGCAACAGGGTTATAATAGTTAAGTAAAACTAAAAAACACTAACACGAAAATAAAAGTAAAATAAAAAACATTTGAGTTAACTGAAACTAATAAAAACTAAAAATGAACTAAATTATACCCAAAGTACCCTTCGTTTTTTATAAGGCTTTTAAATTCAAATTGTGTTGGTTGTGCTTCTAGATCTTATATCCACTACTGAGTTCCATAAACACAAATTCTGTCTGGACCTGGTGGGAGAGTTCAATCATCCAATACTAAGAAACTCAAAGCAAGGGTTGAGTAACCATTTCCTACTTTGGCACATTTTTAATCCTATACCTGACAACCAAAGCGCAGGAAAAAAACAAACAAACAAAAAAACAACAACAACAACAACAAAAATAACTATAACTAAACTAAAACTAACTAAAACTAAATATTTCCACCAAAATAAAAACTAAATAAAAACTAGAAAACCCGCTCTAAAAAACAACTAAAACTAACTGAATTAGGAAATAAAATGTCAAAACTAAACTAAAATGAAAAAATACAATAACCCTGAGTGACAATAGTATGAACAAACAAATATGGAGAGACGGGCTTTAAAGGTGCATTGAAACGGAAATGGAGGGAAATTACTTTGAAGTTTCAGGCTGAAACGCCAATCTGTAGTTTTTGAGCCAATCAGAGCTCCCATCCCTTCAGCCTATTTCAGTAAAAATGAATTATCCATGTTTGAAAATGATTTATTTACTTTCCAGGTCTGTGAAGACGGAGATTGAGATTTAAAAGTGTATACTGTACAGTGTACAGTATGTGTGCACTTTCAACGCAGTGGCACACTGACGCCACTGCAGTGAGTGCTAGAGAAGTGACAGATTATGGACATAATGTCTGTGTGAGTGAAGTCATTCAGAATCCAATTGCCTGCCCCCTATAGCCTGGCAGGGCCAGACTCATACTCACTGATGCTTCCTCCCCGCAGTATCTGTGGCTACAGTATATACACCGCCAGGCTATATGCTTCTTATACACCAAATGGAGCTTCATATTGTAAACCAGTGGTTTTCAACCTTTTTCATATACCAGGGACCACTTTTTATTCAGCATTTTAGCCACGGACCGACAGTTGATGTCGAGCTTAGTCTCTCGGATCCAAAACTAAGGATTTTCAAGTGGTCAAAATAACAATTCTTCACCATTTTCTAAATGTGTCCATTCTTGAAAATGCAGTCATTCCGACGTCTAGATATATCTTAACTCTTGAGAGCGTAAAATGATACCAAAATGGACCCGTAAGCTGTGTGGACTTGGGCAGATTAAGATGATGAATATTCCAACTCTTGAGAGCGTAAACATGAAACCAAATGGACCCACAAGGGTCCATTTGGTTTCATGTTTACGCTCTCGTGAGATACATCTGGTTAACCAACTTTCCATCATTTAGCCTGCGGACCACCTGCATTCCTCTCAGGGACCACTGGTGGTCCCTGGACCACCTGTTGAAAAGCTCTGCTCTATGGGACCGCTGGTGGTCCCGGACCACTGGTTGAAAACCGCTGTTGTAAACAAAGCATTGGGATAGGGATCTGGCTAAAGATTAGGGATCACAGAACATCCTTTGTTACATTTGATCACTAGTGCTGTTGTAAAACAAGCGTTTCCTGATGAAGGAACATGGAAGGATTGTTGGTCTTTAATTGAGGAGCTTTGAAGGACTCATGGGGTTAATTGAGCTCCAAAGTTAAGTTATAATGCACGCATTGTTAAACATGTACTGTAAACTAATCCTCTAAATGAAACAAGTACAGCATAATTAATAGGACACGAATACAGCAGCGGGGTCCCGCCCCTTTCATGACGTTGCCTGTGGCCCAGAAGTAAATTCCCGAGTTGGCTAGTTGAATGGAGAATTCACTTCACAGTTCACATTCACAGATATTAACAAACTGTATAGCCAAATTAAGATCTGTGCTAAAATTACTGGCAGGCCGGTTGAGGCAGTGTTACGCTCATTCAAAGAAGCCCACAGTAAGAGCATGCTTAGACTGGCAAGTAGTATTTCTTCTGACCCCTCACATGTCCTGAATGAAGAATACCAGCTATTGCCATCTATGAGGCGGTTCAGAGTTCCTAAATTTAAGAAAAACAGACTAAAGAACTCTTTTGTACACCAGTATGTCCTACTTCTAAACCAGAATCGATAAATCGAAGGTCATGATCGTCATGTTTTGTTCTTTATTGGTGCTGTCGTGTTTGTAATGTATTGTATGTTGCACAAGTATGTTGTCTTATCTGTGAACGGTGTCGCCATGGCTGTAAGACAAATTTCAGTGCAAACTGACAATAAAGTTTATCGTATTGTATCATACTTCTGGTCTAGGCACTCTGATATCACTGTGGAGTTCCACCTGGAACCCTCTCAAGGACCACTAGTGGTCTCCGGACCACCTGCTGAAAGCCGCTGCTATAGAGCATAACAGCATTGCAGATTTTTGTGTTTTTCACAGCTAGAAAGCCCATTCATTTTTCTCCTAGAGATTTCTGAAAATATTTATATAATTTAATTTTAAGACTGGAATCAAATAGGCAATAAAGTCTTAAGCACACCTATTAGGCCCTGAGACGGGTGCGTTTAGGCAGGTTCAACATATTAAAAAAAAGACCCACACAAGTCTGCTCTTCAAGATTAAAGGTAGGGGAAGTGATTTCACTTTTGTCAGATATCACCCAAAAAATATTTTTTTTCTGTTAAAATGCTCTATTATAAGGTGTGGAAACCACATATGGAGTTTCCCCCTCCCCCACGTTAGCAGAGGAGCTAATAAAAGTTCCCCAGGTCACCACAATTCTCCTCCAATCAGGAGAGAGCAGCAGGTTCACATAGTGTAGCTACTTTTGGGGGCCCCTAGTGCACCAGGCTGGTACTACACCATGAATTTCAAATCACTTCCCCTACCTTTAACACTTTAATAAGGCAACCAAGCCTTATCCAGTCTCCTTGTTGTAAATCATGAAAATATTCATATTGCCTCATATGTACAGTACATATTTCAAATATGTTTTGACACAGAAAGAATTTTATAGTCATGATTCGCAAAAGACACCTAAATGGCTTAGGGTTCCAGGCTTAAATGAATTCATATTCACATTTTTGCATCACAGTGTGCAGTATGGCTGTAGTTGTAGGCGAGTCGACCAAAGCAGCTTTCCCTAAGATAATTACAGTATAGTGAAAAACAAAAAAAACAACATGCAACATGCATGTTACACATTGCCTAGGAGAAGGTTACAAATCAAGCCTGTATACCAATGGTTTTCAGCCAGTGTTCCTTGAGAGGGTTCCAGGTGGTCCCCAGGCTAAAGGATGGACAGTTGGTAAACCAGATGTAACTCTTTGAGAGAGTAAACATGAAACCAAATGAACCCTTGCTGGTCCGTTTGGTTTCATGTTTACACACTCAAGAGTTACAATATTCATCATGTGAATTAGCTCAAGTCTACACAACTAGAGAATGTAGAAGATTAACGGTCATTTTGATCTGTATGTTTTACTAGTGGAGGATGTAATCAACTTTTGACTTCAAGTTATGACACAGATAATCCCTTTGGCATGGAAGTACCTTAGGGTGATAGGAAAAGATTCATCCAAAGACACAAGCTGTGTCGCCCTTCATTTCTGAAATATTCACGTTTTCAAAATGGCCGCCGACAATGAACCAGTATTACACCATACCCTGTGTCTTTGCCTCTGATGGAGCTATAATAATAATAATGGTGTCGAAGTCTACATTTTTAGGGTCAAGGAATCCAATAAAATACATTTCAAGACTAAAAAACTCAACATTGTTTTCGTTACCATGGCGACCGGGGTAAAATAAGCAAATTTCATTTAAAAAAATGGGTTTTAACAGGGTAACTTTATACCCCACACCTGCTAAAACTTCTATTTGGTTTTCTCTTTGGCATGGAACTACCTTAGGATAATAGGAAAATATTTATCCAAAGAGACAAGCTGTACCACCTTTCATTTCTGAAATATACACGTTCATCAAAATGGCTGCCACCATTCTCAGCAATACAGCATAGCCCATATCTTTGCTTCTGTTAGAGCTATAATAATAATATTGGTGTCAAAGTATACATTTTTAGGGTCAAGGAATCCAATAAAATACATTTCAAGACTAAAAAACTCAATATTGTTTTCGTTACCATGACAACCGGGGTAAAATATGCAAATTTCATTCAAAAAATGTGTTTTAACAGGGTAACTTTGTACCCCTTCACCTGCTAAAACTTCCATTTTGTTTTTTCTTTGGCATGGAAGTATCTTAGGATAATAGGAAAACATTTATCCAAAGAGACAAGCTGTATCACCTTTCATTTCTGAAATATACATGTTTTTCAAAATGGCCGCCACCATTCTCAGCAATACAGCATAGCCCATCTTTTGCTTCTGTTAGAGTTATAATAATGATATTGGTGTCAAAGTATACATTTTCAGGGTCAATGAATTCAATAAAATACATTTCAAGACTAAAAACCCCAATATTGTTTTCATTACTACGACAACAGGGTTAAAATATGCAAATTTAATTTAAAGAAATGTGTTTTAACAGGGTAACTTTATACCCCCTCACCTGCTAAAACTTCCATTTTGTTTTCTCTTTGGCATGGAAGTACCTTAGGATAATAGGAAAACATTTATCCAAAGAGACAAGCTGTATCACCTTTCATTTCTGAAATATACACGTTTTTCAAAATGGCCGCCACCATTCTCAGCAATACAGCATAGCCCATCTTTTGCTTCTGTTAGAGTTATAATAATGATATTGGTGTCAAAGTATACATTTTCAGGGTCAATGAATTCAATAAAATACATTTCAAGACTAAAAACCCCAATATTGTTTTCATTACTACGACAACAGGGTTAAAATATGCAAATTTAATTTAAAGAAATGTGTTTTAACAGGGTAACTTTATACCCCCTCACCTGCTAAAACTTCCATTTTGTTTTCTCTTTGGCATGGAAGTACCTTAGGATAATAGGAAAACATTTATCCAAAGAGACAAGCTGTATCACCTTTCATTTCTGAAATATACACGTTTTTCAAAATGGCCGCCACCATTCTTAGCAATACAGCATAGCCCATATCTTTGCTTCTGTTAGAGTTATAATAATAACATTGGTGTCAAAGTATACATTTTTAGGGTCAAAGAATCCAATAAAATACATTTAAAGACTAAAGAACCCAATATTGTTTTTGTTACCACAACAACAGGGGCAAATATGCAAATTTCATTTGAAAAATATGTTTTAACAGTGCAAATTTATACCCCCTCACCCACTAAAACTTTCATTTAATTTTGTCTTTGGCATGGAAGAGGAAAATATTTATCCAAAGAGACAAACTGCATCACTTTTTTCTGAAATACACAGTTTTCAAAATGGCCACCACCAATTAGAGCTCCTATTAGAGCTATAATAATATCTGTGTCAAGTAATCCAATTCATTTTTGTTGCCAAGTAATCCAATTCAATAAACAATTGAATAAAAAGAAAACCAATACATTTGTCATTGCAATGACAACAGTGGTAAAATATACCTAGGGTTATAGGAAAAATATCCAAAGAAACAAGTTATATCACTTTTCATTTAAAAAATACACACACCACAAATATAGCAATACATCAGATCCCATCTTTGTCTGTGAATAAAATAATAGCATTGCTCTGAGGTGAGCAACACTGAATTAACAAACACACACAGAGCTGCATGTCCATAGTTATATGCTAAAAAAACTGTTTTTGTAATTATCGCCACATTGATGGTGAAATATGCACACGTGTCAAATTTGGACCAATGCTGTGTCACCTTTCGTGAGTTACTGCCCAACACACAGTATCTCACGAAACAGACACAGATCTTACTTTAGGTGTACAGAGATTGAATGACCCACAACAAAGAGCCCCTCACCCCATATTCAAGAATGAATAGCTATTCAGATTCATGATCAGAACAGAATGCACCTTGCTCCTCTTGAAGAAGTTTGATTATCGTCTAGAACCTCCTTTTTAGTACTATACATTAGTGTAAACTTTGTTTGGGGGACTAAGCAATCATATCTATAAATGGCACACATCTTATGGTTTCCTTTCTTAATGAGTGGCAAAGCTAGCGAAGTCTGTCACTCTTTAGGTATTGTCCAATGTTGCATTCCATGCAACATTAAAAATATCCATATATCCATCTTCAACCACTTATATACATAGTTGGATTGCGGGGGTGATAGCTTCACCAGAGAGCTCCAGACTTCCCTCTCCAGAGCAACATTCATAACTGGTGGATCTATAGGGATTCCATTGCCAATGAGTGATGTAATTCCTCAAGCCTATCCTTGTTCTGCCTTGGGGTCTCCTCCCAGTGTGATGTGCAACAAGTATCTCTCTGTAGGGAGAAGCTCGAGTGGCATCCTAACCGAATTTCTGAACCACTATAACTGTTATGGTCAGCCCATGATCATAGCAGAAATCTAAGCCTCCAGTTCAGATGAGGGAGATCATTCCTCCCAATCATGCCACTCCCATGTGTCTGTCCATGCCCACATGTGCATTACTGAATCTATGCTACGGAATCCTCTACACAGGTGCCCCATGCAGACCCCATGTAAGGTACGTTGAACACTGCATGCAAGCCAGACATGGCTTTTTGCAGATGTCATGTGGAGATATTGGATTCTAAATGTTGATCATAGTCTAAAGCAGCTGCAAACGTGTCTCATATACATTATATAGGATTTGAAACTTCATTGTCATGATAAAAAAGGTACATAAAAATGTACAATTTGAGGTTTACCATTATTATAGCTTTAACTGAAGTCCAAATGTCCAATACTTGACTGCTGTTGTATTATTTCAAATGGTGGTGGCCATTTTATTTTAAATGCATACATTTCCGAAATTAAGAGTAATTTGTCCTATTTTGATAATGTCCTTATTGCC
The DNA here is from genome assembly GCA_039105355.1 of Benthosema pterotum. NCBI lineage: Eukaryota > Metazoa > Chordata > Actinopteri > Myctophiformes > Myctophidae > Benthosema > Benthosema pterotum. Next base: position 6,664,951 of record CM076978.1, read on the forward strand.
TTATGGTACTTCCAGTGTCGGAGAGTTAAGTTATTATTATTTTATGGTGCCATGCCCTGTGACTTCCATGCCAAATGATAAATGAAAAATCAGAGTGGTTTGGAAGGGGTGGAAAGTTACCCTGCTAAAACCTGTTTCTTCTAACTTATATTATACCCTCTTAAAACACTTTTTTTTTTAAATGAAAAAAATGCATATTTTACCCTTGTTGTTGTGGTAACAAAAACAATATTGTTTTTTGAGGCTTGAAATGTATTTTACTGGCTTGATTGACCTTTAAAACGTATACTTAAACACCAATATTATTATTATACCTCTAACATGGGGCTATGGGCTATGCTGGATTGCTGAGAATGGTGGCGGACATTTTGAAAAGCGTGTATATCTCAGAAATGAAATGTGATGCAACTCGTCTCTTTGGATAGATGTTTTCCTATTATCCTAAGGTACTTCCATGCCAAAGAGAAAACAAAATGGAAGTTTTAGCAGGTGAGGGGGTATAAAGTTACCCTGTTAAAACACATTTCTTTAAATTAAATTTGCATATTTTAACCCTGTTGTCGTAGTAATGCAAACAATATTGGGGTTTTTAATCTTGAAATGTATTTTATTGAATTCATTGACCCTGAAAATGTATACTTTGACACCAATATCATTATTATAACTCTAACAGAAGCAAAAGATGGGCTATGCTGTATTGCTGAGAATGATGGCGGCCATTTTGAAAAACATGTATATTTCAGAAATGAAAGGTGATACAGCTTGTCTCTTTGGATAAATGTTTTCCTATTATCCTAAGATACTTCCATGCCAAAGAAAAAACAAAATGGAAGTTTTAGCAGGTGAGGGGGTACAAAGTTACCCTGTTAAAACACAGTTTTCGAATGAAATGTGCATATTTTACCCCGGTTGTCATGGTAACGAAAACAATATTGAGTTTTTTAGTCTTGAAATGTATTTTATTGGATTCCTTGACCCTAAAAATGTATATTTTGACACCAATATTATTATTATAGCTCTAACAGAAGCAAAGATATGGGCTATGCTGTATTGCTGAGAATGGTGGCGGCCATTTTGAAAAATGTGTATATTTCAGAAATGAAAGGTGATACAGCTTGTCTCTTTGGATAAATGTTTTCCTATTATCCTAAGGTACTTCCATGCCAAAGAGAAAACAAAATGGAAGTTTTAGCAGGTGAGGGGGTACAAAGTTACCCTGTTAAAACGCATTTTTTTAATGAAATTTGCATATTTTACCCGGTTGTCATGGTAACAAAAACAATATTGAGTTTTTTAGTCTTGAAATGTATTTTATTGGATTCCTTGACCCTAAAAATGTATACTTTGATACCAATATTATTATTATAGCTCTAACAGAAGCAAAGCTATGGGCTATGCTGTATTGCTGAGAATGGTGGCGGCCATTTTGAAAAACGTGTGTATTTCAGAAATGAAAGGTGATACAGCTTGTGTCTTTGGATGAATCTTTTCCTATCACCCTAAGGTACTTCCATGCCAAAGGGATTATCTGTGTCATGACTTGAAGTTAACGTCAATTTTTTCGGGGTTAAATCCTCCACTATTTGAATGTTTTGTTTCCCAAATCCAGCCTGGTATTGTGGCCAAAAATAAAATGCATCTTTAGTTTTGGGGTCTGTGGGGCTAAAATGTGATCAAATGGTGGTCCGTATAGCTCAAATGCTGAATAAATAGTTGGCCCTGGCATCAAAATGCTTGAAAACCCACTTCTCTACGATAATTACAGCATAGTGAAAAAAAACCAACATGCAACATGCATGTTACACGTTGCCTAGGAGAAGGTTACATTACAAATGGAGTTTGTATACGGGTTTATTCACTCTAACACCACTGAATATGAGCATAAACAGGATGGGCGGATTTAACATGTCCCATTGGGGGGGGGGGGGGGGGGGGGGGGGGGGCAAGAGAAGATGTTGGAGGGGCAAGAGAAAATGGTATGAAGCCGCACCCATACCATTTTCGGTTTACAGGACTTTTATTAGGCAAAGTAAAGCATCAATAATAACATCAGTTGTTGTTGAAGTTGCAACAGACACGCAGCCTGCATAAAGCTAAAGGTCTGACTCAGAGAGTTTTCTGTTTTCAATGATGAAATGCTGTTGGTTTAGTGGTGACACAGCTCTAGTTAGTTAGTAGCAGTAGTAGTAGTGTTTCAAATCATTTTAAATAGAAGCACTTTAATTTGAAATATCTTGGGTTGTTTTGCATGGCATTGTGTTTGGGGGGCAGACTGGGTATTTAGGGGGGCATTGCCGCCCCCCCCTTCCCATGCCCATGCCTAGATCTGCCCCTGATAAACAAATCAATTTATCGCCGCTGTGAAGGCAATGGCGTGTCACAGCGTGGGGGAAACAACAGCAGTGGTGCGAAAAGCAAAGAATATCCCCGAACGTTAAGCCCCCCCCCCCCCACCCCCCCCACTGTATTGATAATTAGAACGGACCCGAGAGTGTTCGGAGAAACACCGTCACGCTGCTGGATGAGTGATGACTGTAATTACGCTCCGAGAATATAAACAAACACAATAACGCACAGAATTAGAATAGTAGAAGACAGCGCGCCCCGCGGTGGGGACAAGAAAAGGGGGAAAAGCGACGTGGACATGTCCATTATAATCTTGTGTGACCGACGAGGACGCGAGAATCAGCACTTAACACGTAATTTGCGGGAACGCCTTTCTGTGTTATAAGCGTTATGGGTATAATTAGCATTACTTAGCATTATTACCCTTACTTACTTAGCATTAGCATTAATTAGCATTACTAGCATTACTTACATAGCATCATTAGCCTCAATTATATCATTATTGCCATTACTTTACATTATTAGCATTCTTAACAATACTTAGCATTAGCATTACTTAGCATTATTAACAATACGTAGCATTAACATTACTTAGCATTATTAGCCTCACTTACTCAACAGTAGTAGTAATTAGCATTAATAGCATTACTTACTTCAGTTAGCATTATTAGCATTACATAGCATTGTGAGCAGCATTAGTATTACTTAACATTATTAATTATTGAAAAATGTCAGACCTATAAGCTCGTAGCTCGTAGGTCTGATGAGAAAGATGATGCGCAAATCTTATTTTTCGGCTCAGAACGGGTTAAACATGTCAGCATGACACGGGGTGTTGCAGCTACAACCGGTTGCAGCTGAACCTACACCACCGGTGGAGCCATCTTTGCAGGGAGTTGCAGCACTGCTGCACTGCTGCACTGCTGCACTGCCACCGCAGCGTACAGCTCGATAGTGTGATTATGAGGATCTGAAGAAGAGGGAAAAACACTTAACCCATTCCGGACCGAAAAATTATTCAAAGATTTGTGCCACGTTTTCACCATTTTCAAAAATATCAGCGCGCCACTCCGTGGCACGCTATGAGCCGCATTTTGAGCCGCTTTTTCAATAACTAAAAAAATGTTAATTATGCTAGGTAATGCTAAGTAATGCTAATAGTGCTAACTGATGCTAACAATGCTAATAATGCCAACTGATGCTAGGTAATGCTAATGCTAAGTATTGTTAATACTGCTAATACTGCTAAGTAATACTAATAATGCTAAGTAAGTAATGGTGCAAATGCTAAGTATTGCTAATGTTAAGTAAGTAAGGCTAATAATGCTAAGTAATCTTAATGCTAAGTATTGTTAATAATGTTAATAATACTAGGTAATGCTAATAATGCTAATTGATGCTAATAATGCTAAGTAAGTAGTGCTGCTACTGCTAGGTATTTCTAATGTTAAGTAAGTAAGGATAATAATGCTAAGTAATTCTAATGCTAAGTATTGTTAATAATGCTAAGTAATGCTAAGTAATTCTAATCATCCTAAGTAATGCTAATAATGCTAAGTAATGCTAATTATGCTGTAGCCGCCCAGTGTGCGTTAAGCATGTGACTCTGGGCTGAGATTGAGTGTGTGGATCGGCAAACAGCCACCTGTGCTCTGTGCCAGCAGCAGCCAGCAGCCTCCTCCTCCCTGTATATCAGGGGCTACGGCTCAAATAATTTCCATAAAGAGGGGGAGGTGGATAATCCCCTCTCCCCTCCACACCCCCTTATTCATTCATGACTCTGGAATAGGAAGGATCAGCATTCTGCCAAACAGGCCCCAAATAGAGATTAGGGGCTGGCACAAATTGAATTACACACACCACAGCAACTCTCTTCTTCTTCTTCCATCTCTTTATGCTCTTGGGCTATTATGTGATCCAAACTTTCATTCTATATCCTATCATTAGTATAAATAAAAAGTCGAATAAAATTGAAACTTTATGTGAGCTTGTGCATCGCACGTCCTTCAAGACTTTCACCTCCCGAAACGAGCAGGGGCGGATGAAACATTTCACAATTGGGGAGAAAATGGCACCCATACCATTTTTCAGGACTTTTACTAGGCAAGTAAGCATAAATAATAACATCAGTTGTTGTTGAAGTTGCAACAGACACGCAGCATGCATAAAGCTAAAGGTCTGACTCAGAGAGTTTTCTGTTTTCAATGATGAAATGCTGTTAGGTTAGTGGTGCCACAATTTTAGTTAGTAGCAGTAGTAGTGTTTCAAATCATTTTAAATTCAAGCAGTTTAATTTGAAATATCTTAGGTTGTTTTGCATGCCATTATGTTTGGTGGGGCAGACTGGGCATTTAGGGGGGCATTGACCGGCCCCCACCTCCCCACCCGCCAACCCCCCCACGCCTATGCGTAGATCCGCCCCTGACGCATGTCCTTTAAGTCACACTTTCACCTCCCGAAACGAGTCTGTATGTACGTGGCTAGACCTGACAACAGTTGTTAGGGATTTGCTGTAGGCTCGCGCTTGTAAAACCATGTACCATATTAAACAGAACAGAACAAAAGACGTAGTAGTCACAGTAATTTAATTGACATGAGTTGAGTCATTCATTATATTCAGTGCCCCATGCATTTACAGAGACGTTAATCTGCTGGTGATGATTTCTGATGATTTTCATCTGTAGCAGTACATTCTAAATAGATTATAATTAGCACATACTGCAGAATGACTGGTAGAATTTACTTTTTAGATTTTTACGAATATTGATTATTTACAAGACTTCATTCTTCACTAGAGACTTGACTTGTTGACTCTTATTTTCAGAAAAAACAAAAAAGCAGTTATAGAAGTGTGCAAAGTGCACACAATGTCATATCTTAAACATTTACAACAGCTTTGCGAGCACAAAGGTAGAAATAAATTGTTTCCACGGGGTATTCATTTTCTGGAGCACCACGCCGTGATTGGCTGAAAAATGACGACATCCGGCAACTTCCAGCGGAAGTTAACTAACCGGAAGTCCCGCCTACACCATACACTATTATGAATATGCCTAACCAGTGATCAGACGCAATGGTAAAGAGTCCATACTATGACAGTTAAATAAAATGTTGTGGCATGTGGAATTTGCTTTGGAGTTGCCGAATCATACAAGTGAGTGAGTGTTCTACTATTCCCCGTTGGTAGACTTCATATAAGAAGATTTATCTTGTTTGTATTATTATATATATTATTCTGTGCTATCTGTATTTGGTATCGGTATCGGCTAACACAGAAACCGTGGTATCTGGATCGGCATCGGGATATCCCTACTGTTTTCCTAAACCTTATACTGTTTGTATAAAGAAATACAAAAATAACAGTACAGTTGCTGTCGAAACACCATTTCTCCTCCTTATCCTGTTCCTATGAATAATATTTTTGGATCATTTGTTTTAAAAGAGGGTCAAATTGACAAATGTAAGTTCCTGTAAAAAAAAATGTCTAAAGCGTTCACTTGGCAAGCGTGACTCAGCATTTATCAGAGTGATTGACTGTTTTCCGGCAGTGACCTTTTGTATTGGCATGGATTCATTCATTACCAGAGCCCAGGTGTAATTGGCCCCTGCTCTGAATCTAAGACGCCTCCTTAATGTGACAAATATATAATCTGCTTCTATGGGGGTGGGAGGGGTTTAGGGAGGCTGGGGGAGGTTGTGTGGTAGAGTGTGAAATTAATACTTCTCTCCTCTCTGGAGAGCAATAAATAAAGTCCTTAGTTGATCGAGAGAGAGAGAGAGAGAGAGAGAGAGAGAGAGAGAGAGAGAGAGAGAGAGAGAGAGAGAGAGAGAGAGAGAGAGCGCCACTGCTTGCTTATCATTACACACACCCACACAAATTAAAAGGCCATGTATATAAGATTAGCCATTTCTTACGCAGAAATGGAAACAACATGCAAAGATAAATCACTGTGAACACACACACCACACACTCCCCCAAGTGTGATGAACAATGCCTTCGGTTTCATATCAAAGCTTGATTCATGGCTCCGTTAAATGTCAGAGCTATGTATACCGGTATACTGCAAGAGAAAAATGTTTTTTCAGGAACATAATTAGCTTGGCCTCGCTTATTGACTGTAAAGGTTTGTGCCTGAGTTAATTGGTATTTGCGAAGACTTGAAATTTGCTCCTCCTAAAGCTGAGAAAATCTTTTCTTTAGCTCCAGTGACGTCAATGTGTGTGCGTTCGTGGCTTATGAAAGGAATGACGCATCATTTAATTGGCACCTGCTGTATCATTTTTGCAGAATTGTTCTCTGACCTCTGAGCCTCGGGATGCTTTTTGTCCCTGCTATCTGATTGGCTGTTCTCTGGTCTCTCTGCAATGCCGAAACTTCTGATTGGCTATGTCGTCTCTCGGCAACCCTTCCAACCTTCAAAGTCCCCGTGCCTGTTTATTAGGCAGTGATGGGCAGTAGCTTCTTACAAGTAGCTAGGCTATACAGGTATAGCTTAACTACATTTTCCTGTAGCTTATAGTGAAGCTACACTACTTGTTTCGAGTAACAAGGAGTGTAACTTACATTTTCCCCCACACATTTTCTAATTGCACCCATTTTTAATGGGTAGATGCCACCATCCTAGGTTCAAACCCACCCCTAGATTATTATTTTATATATATATATATATATATATATATATATATATATATATATATATATATATATATATATATATATATATATATATATATATATATATATATATATATATATATATATATATATATATATAATTTAGAAAGTTGTACATTAACTTGATATTTATATATATGTAGTGTTGATGTAACAAGCTACTTTTGTTGTGTAGCTTGTAGTGTAGCTTGCTACATACATAATTTCCGAACTTGTGCCACGGCCAATGAGGTGGAAGGGATGCCTCCATAATAGGCCTAAATCTGAGCTATAGTTCACTCTGTTAACCACCTCCACAACAATGGCAGATTGCCCCAAGCCCCTGAGTTCCCAGAATCCCCAGTGTCCCCACATACATACTTCACCTCTACATTATGTGTCTCAATGATACAGTAAGTTGGCATTTGGGAATTACTTTGTATACTGTTAATACTCCTAAGCTGCTATATTATTCGCCTTTGTGTGCCGATTAATGAACGACTTCATAGGAGGAAAAATAAGAAATAAGAAAGAAATAACAATCTGCTTTTTCCTTGCTGAATGTTCACCCACAGTATTTTTCACTGAATGTTCTTCTAACATGACATGTTAGCAGCCCGAAATGTGGACATTGTAGGGACAGGGTTCAAGTGGTTTCTCCTTTGACTATATATACTATATACCCCTCACACTATCCAGTCTGTATCCAGTCTGGCTGACATTAGAAGAGAGTGGAAATAAAGCAAGTCATTATGCATGCTAATGTATGATGATAATTGGCTAATAGTATGCCTGTGCCATGCCCTGGCCAGTGCCCAGTAGCACACATTAGCATGGCTGTTACTGGTTGGACAAATTAGAGGAGTGGAAGAGATGGGAGGGCATCCAACTGACCTTCCTCTACATTTATTTTTCTCCTCACCCCTCCTTCCATCTCAAGAGACTGATAGCATTGATTATTTTTTACTATGGAGTCATAATTTAATTCTAGGAACTAACCAGTGGTGGGAGAAATTGCTCATATGTTACAGTAGCACAATGTATAAATACTACTAGTCCAAATAAAGCACTAAAAATTCAACTACTCACTATGCAGTGAGTGGCAGCAGTGGCTCAGGGGTTGAGTCACCGTATGGCGTGTGGTAACCACAAGGGCTCCCGCAGAGTTAAGGCTCTTTCAGAGTCTGAAATTTCGGTGGCCACCGCGACCACCGCTCAGAGCACCGCACCGCCCGCTAATAGTCCACTGTCAGCACCGCACCGCGCTGTGGTTTGTTGTGTGTTTTCTTTTTTTTAACCAGCCGTTAAAAACAAGCAACCACCGCGGTGCGGTGCGGTGGTTAGTAAAATCCGAGAGGAGGGCTGGGAGGTGCGGTGGTTGCGGTGGTATGACGTCATATTGTAGGAAACGGTGGTCGCGGTGGGCACCGAAAATCCATCTCTGAATAGGCCTTTAGGGTCGAAGTGTCCTTGAGCAAGACACTGAACCCCTAATTGCTCCTTATGTCTGGTTGGTACCTTGCATGGTTTCCACTGCCATCAGTGTATGAATGGGTGAATGTGATGCACAAGCTATGTAAAGCGCCATGGATAAAGGCGCTATATAAATGCACCATTTACCATTCATACAGAATGTGCCATTTCACCTGGAAATAGCAGATCTACAAGCTAAAAGTTACTTTCAACCACTGTAATTAACCATGTAAATGCTATATCTAAACTTGTTGACCAGTTCTACATACTTACTCAGTCCCCTCCTGCTCACTGCTAATTGCTTTGCCAAAAAATAATGATCTACATGATCTACACACTACTATATGACGTGTTGTGAGTTTATAGATGTGCTATTCTTTAACAAACAGTATGTCATGGCCAGAATAGGGCCGGCACTAGCTATGGTTCATGTGGTTCATGATGCTGTATATTCCTATGATACAGCAGCCTATGTTTGCCTTGAATCTGAATAAATATAAAGAATGCACCGGATACAAGAAGCATGCACCGACACATCAGAATAAACCCTACACGGCTCATATCTAAGCAATACGAGAGGTCTGCTGTTTTTAATTCATATTTCCTCCCAACTGAACAAATGTTTGCTCCCCGATATCATGTTTAGACACATTTTGTGATTCCAGGCCTAAACCCAGAATCGCGGCGATAAGCTGTCCTCAGAGAAGTGTTTGTTGCATCTGTGTGATACACTCTGCAAAGCAGAATAACTATCAATAAAAAGCCTCAGGTTGCATCGGCTTGACTCGATTACCGAGCGTCAGAGTATTTCACTTGGTAAAACGTCCTTGCCAACTGAAAATCCTATTTGAGAAGGTAATTCTGTTTGTATTTTGTTTTTGTCTTTGAGGAATGCCATATTGCTGCTCAGTCACTCTATGTATTCTGGGATAATCCCTGTATCATATATATACGTATGTTATGTTCCTGTAATAATGCAATGGTCATAAAAGGCTCAACCTACTGCAGAATATTGCATAGCTAAAGCTCCAAGCTTATCTGTTTCAATATGCATGCTCGCATTGTGCAACTTCTGCCCCATTCGTGGAGCATTTTTTTATACTGTACATACCTCTCGCCTTAACCCATTTCATCTTGACTAGATTCAAGTTTGTGGCACTAGTTTGTGTTTGTGGTTCTAGTTTCCGATGCTAAATTCTAGTTTTTGAGACTAGATTCTAGTTTCTGACGCTACATTCTAAATTATGATTCTAGATTCTAGTTTTTCCTGAAAAATCTATGTTCCTGATGCTCAACACATTGTTGTTTCTGATGCTATATTTTAGTTCCTGACGCTAGATTCTAGTTTCAGATGCTATATTTTAGTTTCTGACGCTACATTCAAGTTTCTGACGCTACATTCTAGTTTCTGACTCTAGATTCTAGTTTTTCTGAAAAATCTATGTTCCTGATGCTCTATTTCATGCCAAAGACCACCAGAATTACCTATATTTTGCTGTGGACCCCCATCTGAAAACATGTTCTAGGAATCACGCCAGAAGATTTGAGTTAAAAAATGTTTGCTTCTGAAATAATATATTCAAACATTTGTGCCACATTTCAACATTTTCCCCCAGAAATAGCAGATCTGCTGTACAAGCGGATAGTGTGCTTGAGCTTGTAGATCTGGTATTTTTCAATAGCGATAAGTATAACATAGTGCTTATAACACCAAAACGCGTACAGTACAGGAAGGCTTAAGAGAAAGAGAAAAAATCACGTGAAAACCGTAAAGCTTGGAGTGAATTCTAATCTGCTTGCTGCTCTCCACTCTGGGTTATATCTACATCAGCTCCTAACAGTCAATCTTAGCGTGTCCCACGGATGTCCCAGGAGGGCATTTTATTCCATGCGGACTCGCCGCCTTCCGACTACGCCTGTACCCGGCCTGCATCGGTCGTTCCATCTCAGTCTCCACAGTCATATAAAGCTGCTTCATTGTCCATGAAACGGCCTCTCACCACCACCACTCTCCAGATTGGACTCTTTCATCCTTTCTCTCTCTACTGTTGCTGTGCATCTAGCTGCTGCTGAACGCATGGGTTGTCTGTTGCCATGTCAGTGCTGTATGTCCTGTATGTGTCACTCCATGCATTCCCTGGTGAGCAGGGATCCCTATAGTCTTTCATTTCCAGAAAACAAACAACCTCAGTTTCTCATATTCAAGTAAAAAATAATAATTGAGGGGCACGGTGGCACAGTGGTTAGTGCTGTCGCCTCACAGCTAGAAGGTCCTGGGTTCGACTCCTGCTAGGGGCGCTGCTGTGGGTGCTGGTGGCGTGTCTGCTCCTCCACATCATCAGTGCCCATACCCGAGGCGGGGTTGGTGAAAGGGCCTTTCTGTGTGGAGTTTGCATGTTCTCCCCGTGTCCCCTAGGGTAGATACCCTCACAAAAACATGCAGTAATCCTGGACTCTAAACTGCCTCCCCTGGCCAGCCGGGGCGCCTGATGGAGGGGACTGGAACTGGTTGGAATAACGTGTTCCTTCCACGCGCTACGTCCAACCAGGGAAACTCCCCCTGTCAGGTGAAAAGAAGGCGCGACTCCTCATGCCTTGAAGGAAGCATGAGCCCAGTCTGCTGCCTCCCCAGGTTGGCGGAGGGTGTGTAGAGCCCAGGATCACATTAGGAATTGGCACTGGGTGAAAAAATGGGTTGCAAAATCGTGGGATAAAAATTATAAAATAAATAAATAATAATAATTAATATTTTGTATGTAGTTTGTATGTAGACGTCTTCGGCTAATTCAGATGATGAATTAGCCCAAATGGACCCGATTTTGTTTCATGTTTATGCTTTTTTTCCCACAATTTTTTCATCCTGTTAACCAACTTAGCTGGGGACCACCTGGCACCCTCTCAGGGACGACTGGTTCGCCGCGGACCACTGGTTGGAAACCACTGTTGTAAAGAGATATCCAATACCACGATTCTTCTCTGCAAAAGACCCAATCACATGAATTGAAATGGATACACATTTCTAACGCATGCACACGCACACGCACACACACACGCACACACACGTGCACCCGCACACCCGCGCACACACACACACACACACACACACACACACACACACACACACACACACACACACACACACACACACACACACACACACACACACACACACACACACACACACACACACACGTCATCTATAGCTCCAGGGACTGTTTCTGGTGAAAAACCTACATAGAGTGCATTGATAATTGCAATTGATTTGGCAGTTAAAGTACACATCCACATAATTTGTTTGTTTTTATGGTATTTTCTAAGACGCAGAGAGAGGGTTAGATTTTTTTTTTTTTGGCCGGTTGTTAAACATGATACAATTCCCTTTTCCCGGGGAATAATATTTGGGTCAATAATGTACACTTTATGTCTTTTCTTTTCTCCAGCTTATCCGACTTTGATCACATTAACACCAACTAATTTCCTTCCTTGACCTCTATTATTCAAAATGGTTCTTTAGTCTCATATAGACCCCACCAGATCTAATTAAGCCTTGAGAAAATGTAATGAAATCCAATTTGACAATCCAGCACTGCTTTTTTTTTCCCCCCGCACCATGTCTAATGATCCATTTCCTTTCCAAGATGGAGAATAAGGAGATGCAAGGGAGAGTGAGCTAGCGACGGCAGGCCTCATCATAACGGTTATGCCTAATATATGCTGGTTCGAGTACGATCGTGCTGAAAATAGCCAGTGGTGGAAAAAGTACTTGTATTTTAGTCAACTCTGGATACATGGAGATCCAGTCATTCTAGTTACAACAAGGTGACTGGATCATCACCTGGCCAGTTCCATTAATGGAGGTCATACTTTAGCAAAGTGAAAAATATCTACAAGCTCACGAGTCACAACGCACCACCAAGTGGCGTGCTGTGAGCTTGTAGGTCTGCTTTTTTTTTTTTTTTTTTTTTTTTTTTTAATTGTGGCACAAATCTTTGAATAGGCTATATTATTTTAGCAACCAACCTTTTTAACTCAAAACAACATGTTTTCAGATGGGGGACTGCAGCCAAATATAGATAATTTTGGGAGTCCTTTCCATTAAATATGTTGAGCACCACTGACACAGGAACATAGATTTATCAGAAAAACATTGAATAGTGTCAGAAACTACAATCTAGTGCCAGAAACTACAATCTATCATCAGAAACAATAAACTAGAAACACGCATCAGGAACTAGAATTTGGTGGCGGAAACTAGAATCTAGCATCAGAAAAAATAAACTAGAAACAAGCAACGGGAACTAGAATTCTGTTCCAGAAACTACAAACTAATGTCAGAGACTAGAATCTACTGTTATAAACTAGAATCTAGTGCAAGAGACTAGAATCTAGTGTTAGAAATTAGAAACTATAGTGCCAGAGACTAGAATTTAGTGTCAGAAATAGTACCACAAAATTGTCCTTAGAAGTAAATGTAGTTTCTTTCCACCACTGAAAATAGTCAACATACAAGCCCACAAAACGCCCTGGATGTGGCACATTGTGAGCTTGTACATTGGCTATTTTCAGGACATGACCTTACACTGGCATAACACAAAATAATAATGTTTTACGTTTCAGTCCTCAGTCAACCCCTGTCCTCCTCCTATGGGGTTATTAGCCACTTCATTTCTAATCAGACCAAACTATTCTACACAGAGAGGCTCATGCAAACACTAGTCAGAGTCGTTCCCTTGTCTATGGGGTGGACTAAGGTGAAAAAGGGTCTGCCTGAGCATTTTTATCTGGAAATTAAACACCACAGTGCAGGCAATAGCCTTGAGGCATAGCCTATCTGTAGTATGCATGCTGCACTATCTACCATGAAGCCTGCTTCTTCGTATAGCGCAATTTACTGACTAAATGTACAGTATGTACTCTAAGTGCATATATGCGTGCGCAATTAGCATAGCCAGAAACGGGCTATTCTGGAGACAACGTAATCTCAATACTAAGAGCGTCAGGGCGGTACTCTTGCTGAAACCAGGGGTGAAAACCAGGGGGGTTTTATGTTATGCATCCTGTGTACTAGTGATGAGCCTATATGAACCTATACCTATTGTTACCAGTAGTACAAGTAGGACAGTAGAGTGCACAGTATATTATTCAAGCAACACCAACCAAAAAACACCTGGTGTATTTCATTGAAAAATCGCCACTCTGTTCTTTCAGAGCGAATGTTTTGTAGATCTACACAATGACAAAATGGTTTAATGGATGTATCCTACAATGGAGTTCCACAAATGTACTGTACTGTATTAGTCAAAATGGGCAGCAGCCGAAATACGTTTACGTTATGTGGATGAGGCTCTGCACTCTCCTTTCTTAAAGAGTAGGTATCACGGATATTTCCTTTAAAAACTAATGACGCATATCTATCAATGACCCCCTAAAGATGTCCAGAAAAAAAGTCGTTTCAGAAAAAATACAATATATAGGCAGAGTTGAAGAAAGAAGTTGAGCGCCCCCCCCTGCTTCCCTGAAAAGGTTGCATTCGGGAAAAGAGTCGAACGCGCCTTCGCGTGACGTATACAGTGGTACGCTCGGCCAACTTCGGCGAGCAGGTCGTGCAGCTCAGCTTCCGGCTAAAGTTATCCACAGTAGCATAGCACAGCATAGTAGTAGGATAGCCTACCCAAATACAATACAATTAAATTATATTTGGCAGCGATCAGCTGCTTAGTTGTCATGATCTTCAAGATCACATGTGCGTTGGTGCATACGCACACACGCGTTGCGATCGAGGTGCGACAATAATACTTTTATAGAGACTAACTAATGTTCTTCTAGTTCCGTCGGAACCCCACTCTCTGCTCCGTCCCTCCGAGTCCGCTCCGAGATGGGAGCTGCACTAGAGGAAGCACAGGGTAGAGTGTAGGACCGCAACCCTGCTTTCTGGTCTCAACTCTGGGTTGTCATGCTTTATTTATAGATTTGTCGCCCGCTCTGGCCCCGGGGATGCAAGGGATTGTGGACCCTGGCGTCTCTAACTTCACGTTTCTTACTATAGAACTACCAATAACCAGAGTTGTAGTCTTGACTGTCTTGTCGACCCGCGGCCGTTTGTATGGCGAGTCGACAGACTCACTGTCACTAATGGGTGTAGCAGTGAGTGGGGAAAAGCTGTTTGAAACGTGGAGTGGTTGCTGTCCCGTGTGCTTATGTGTATGACTACGCTTCCTTCCAGTAACAGTCACCCAGCCGCCGTCACGATCTGATTCGTGGGGACCCCGATCAGCCGCGGTTCGCGGCTGACGGTGGCGTCCCTGTGTCCGGGTGCGAGCGGTGGGCGAGCTAGCCGCACCACCGCTAGCACTTTTAACCAGAGCCTCCAGCTCGATCAGCCTCTCCGTTAGCACAGAGATCGCATTGCATTTGTTACACAGACCCATCGGCCCATCCAAAAGCAGTGGGGTCGTAACTATGCATGCGGCACTCGATGCACACGATAGGGCTAGAGCGAGAGGGGGGCTCGGGAGAGGATGCAGCCGCCGCCATCACAGCGCGGCCCGGTACTAGCAGTAGCAGTAGCCGCTAAGCCGGTGCCACTGCTAGGTGGCTAGGCTATCAAGCCAAACAGCCAAGAAGAAGTTACTACATTAGAGTCTATGGGCTCGCGCAAGTACATGAACCACGTAACCAGACTATTTTCTGCCCCCTCAATATCGCAACTCTGTCTATTCCCCCCCCATACCGACACCGAGTAAACCTCACTAGCCTGCCCAAGAGACTAATCTCTTCATGGGCAGGCTAGCGAGCGTGGCCCGCTGGAACCAGCCTGGAGGATACAGTGACTCAAGAAAGACACGCCCCCCAAGCCTGTGTAGAAATGCGAGCCGTGCACAGCCGTGTTTCCCAGTAGATAATGCAAAATCGGCTGGCGGATTATTTACAAAAAATCTCGAGTGCATAGTATAGCGGTCCCTGGTCATGCTAACAAAAAAAGATTTTGATTTACTTCATTAACATGACGCTAAAATAATGGAATTCCGAGGAGTTTTTAACATGTGTTTCCAGGGTGTGACGTCAGCCGTGTTCTACTGGTGACGCGCTGTTTTGGGTCGGGCTTTTCCGAGCTGGTGGGAGGGGTTTTTCAGAAAAGTGGCCTCCGACCTGACACAGCTTTCAAACGGCTTTATATAGCCATATGTTTGCATTTTCGAATGTTATCACAACTTTGTCATAGTTAAAATGAGAAAAAGTTGATATTAGCATGATACCCTGTCTTTAATATAAGCCTGGCTCAGTTTCTATCCCCATCTCTCTCTCTCTCTCTCTCTCTCTCTCTCTCTCTCTCTCTCTCTCTCTCTCTCTCTCTCTCTCTCTCTCTCTCTCTCCCTCTCTCTCTCTCTAATATATCACTCATCACTTAATTCTCCCTGCCTTCCCTCTCATTCTTCCTGGGCAAGGATGAAAGGATCCAGTTCAGCACTTGAAAGCCAGAGAGGCCATTTTCTCCCTCTAGCCACTTTGTCCCTCTAGGGCTACTCCGGATGGATCTTTATTCTAAGGATGAGGGTCGAGGGTGGCATGACTCTCTGAAACTCAGGCAAGCACCCAGCCACAGCATCTTCCGCTCCACATGCCCAGGATAGTGGGCATGTGGAGTTCTCGAGACATCGTTCTCGAGACGAATTTTCGTTGTCTTGGTCTTGTTTTTTGTCTCGCCCTCAATTATCTTGGTCTTGTCTCGGCCTTGCCGCTCTGCACTTCATTTGTCTCGTGGTCTTGTCTTGGTCTCACCCTCAATTTGTCTTGGTCTTGTCTTTATCTTGGGGTAAATGTCTCGGGTCACTGAGACCACTTGAGAAGAGACCACTTGAGAAGAGACAGTGCAAATGTTCTATAAGCATTGTGTGGACCGAGGAGGGACCACATATCGCTAGCAGTCTGCAAACCGACAGTTAGTATTGTACAGTAACAACTAAAGTCTCTGTAATGTGTTCCGTTGTACTATTACTACAGAACAATCAAGAATGGCTTTTTGGCCTCAACCTCTCTAGGTCATGGCCTTGGACTCGGTCTAGACCCCCTCTAGGACTTGGTCTTGTTCTCGACTCCTCTAGGTGCTAGTCTCATCTAGGGCATTAACCAAATACGTTTTTGCTAGTCGAATCGAATACTTTGGTAGTCAAATAGTTGTCGACTAGTCTATAGTGATATATATACTTGTTTTTTAGCCAATAAAATGTGTGATTTTGGACTTCCCATTGAAAAAATACATGCCTATTACACTACTGTAACTCAGTTACAATTATGACAGGATAAATGAGCAATCAACCTACAATTACTACCAATACCGCAGCACACATCCACAATGCCTGCTGCAGAAATTATTATTACCGAATAACGAATAGTGAATTCATGGCCGAATAGTGTTTTGCTAGTCGAATAATCGACTAGTCGAATATTTAGTTAATGCCCTAGTCTCATCTTGATCACGTCTTGACCAAGTCCTTGATTGTCTCGGTCTCGTTATGGTCTCAACCCCTCTAGGTCTTGGTCTTGTCTTGGCCTCGAATTTAAGTGGTCTTGGCTCCAACACTACCAACGAGCCACTGCTCCTCCACCCATTTTGGCTACTCTTTGCAACAGGAGAAAGGAGGCAGGAGACACGTGACGAGATGAGCAATGGGCCGCTGTGAATAACGGCGACACTTTCTATCAGCGTGACTGCATTATTGTCCTTCCCTTGTCATCTTCCTCATAATTACGGCGGCACAGAGAGGCAGCGGTTCATCTCAAATTATCTGTGCTATTCATTGTAAACAATCACGATCAGGGGCGGATCTAGGCATGGGCATGGGGGGCCCAGACTGCCCCACCAAACATGATGGCATGCAAAACAACCCAAGATATTTCAAATTAAAGTGGTTGTATTTAAAATGATTTGAACCACTACTACTGCTACTGACTAACTACAATTGTGGCACCAATAAACCAACAGCATTTCATCATTGAAAACAGAAAACTCTGAGTCAGACCTTTAGCTTTATGTCAACTGATGTCATTATCGATGCTTAATTGCCTAATACAAGTCCTGTAACCGAAAATGGTATGGGTGCAGCTTCATCGCCCGTGGCGCGAAGCGACACGGGCGATGAAGCCGTCCCCATGCCGTTTTCTCCTGCCCCCCCAATTGGGAAATGATACATCCGCCCCTGGGCTGAATTGCAATGATGAGATTTCCATGCACCGACTTGCTGACACTGTGTGTGGGAGGAGGTGCAATCCAAACAAGCAATCTAACCCCGATGTCAGGCCATGTGCTCGACCACGGGTTCTTAAAGTGGGCGCTGCATGTGACACCAAGTCCAAGGGGTGTCTTGGAATAGTTAATTTTTTGGAATGGATCGATATCACTTCGGTTTAACCACCCTCAAGATACTTTAGTAAAATGGAACTTTGTTATACTGTACTTGTGTATGCACATTGTACTGTGCTTGTGGATATTGCAATGTCCATTCTTTTTCCATTGAATGCCAAATATCTTCACTAAAACATATCAGAACTAGCAGGGGCGGATCTAAGCATGGGCATGGGGGGGGGGGGGGGCAATGCCCCCCTAAATGCCCAGACTGCCCCACCAAACATGATGGCATTCAAAACAACCCAAGACATTTCAAATTAAAGTGCTAACATTTAAAACGCTACTACTGCTACTAACTACAGTTGTGTCACCACTAAACCAACAGCATTTCATCATTGAAAACATAAAACTCTGAGTTAGTTTAGCTTTTAGCTTTATGCATGCTTCAACAACAACTGATGTTATTATTGATGCTTTACTGGACTAATAAAAGTCCTGTAACTGAAAATGGTATGGGGGCGGCTTCATCGCCTGTGGCGCGAAGCGACACGGGCGATGAAGCCGCCCCCATACCATTTTCTCTTCCCCCCCAATTGGGAAAATTTACATCCACCCCTGAGAACTAGTAAAGCTTATGTTTTTGGTGAATGCTCCCAACAGAGTAAGTATAGGGGCTCAAGTAACATTAAAGGTATTAGAGGCAAATCTGTAAACAGAATTGTTTAAAAACAGAATCTAACTCCACCTCACCGGCACTCTATTGGCTCATTATGAATCTGCTGGAGACTGCTTGTGCTGTGATTGGCTAAAACGCTGCCTCAACCCACACAAACCCCCCCCAAATGTTTTGTTTTCACGATTTGTTGACAACAATAAAGTTCTGGACCGTCTGCAGGACGAAGCAAGTGTCTGCCTGCTGGGAAACAGCTGCAGCATCAAAGTAAAGTAGAAGCGACATAGAAGGGAAAAAGGCCCCCAAAAAAAAATATATAGCTATATCTATTTTTATTTTTTGCTCTATTACCTTTAATGTAAAGTATAAAGCTAATTTCTTCTAAATGTAAACTGACACTCTCTCAAGGCCAACATATTTTTGTGCCTGTACCATAATATCGCATACATGTATGCAGGGAGTTGTTAGTATAGGCAGTTTGTGTTCCTCCCCTCTGTTTTCTGCTCTGCTGTCCTTCACCATTCTGTCACTCATTCTCACTGGTTCCGCCCACTCATCCAGTCTCCGCCTCTCACCACCGATTGGGCCTCCATTCAGCAGTCCACCAATCATCATCACCCATTAGAGTATATAAGTATATAAGTATAATAATTTAAACAGCTGAATTACTTAATCTTAAGAATCCACAAAATTAGAAAATGTAGAAGAATTGTTATTTTGACAGACATGTCAGTTTATCTCTCCTAAATTGTGAACACAAACTCGAAAATCTTTAATAATAATGGATTGCATTTTTATAGCGCTTTTCCAAGTGCTCAAAGCGCTTTACAATGGTCCATTCATTCATACATTGGGAAGTAGAGCGGCGAACAGTCGACACCAGCGTCCCCACTTCCCACATTCACACACCAATGGTGGCAACAAGCTCACACCGACCAACTCATTGGAGGCAATTTGGGGTTCAGTGCCTTGCCCGAGGACACTTTGACACGTAGACAGGAGGAGCCGGGATTCGAACCGCCGACCCATGGGTCATTGGACGACCTGCTCTACCTTCTGAGCCACAGCCGCCCCAAGAGTCCAAGAGACTAAACTCGACATCAAAGGTGGTCCGTGGCTAAAATGCTGAAATAGTGGGCCCTGGTATAAAGGTTGAAACCATTAAAACGATGTGCGCTGTGCAGTTGTTTCTTGACTTTTCTTTATGGCAATGTTATATAGCCCTTTAAAATGGCGTCCTGCTTAACTTTCAGACTGGGGCTTGAGCAGTGGTGTCCTCAGTAAATTGTTTTTCAAAGGTGCATTAGAGCACAAATTGCCTGAGCGCTTCGAAGTGAGGAATAAAATGAAGTTGTTAAAGCCGTGGCTGAAAAGTTGCCTCATTCAAAACCACTTTGGGCTGTCCATTCACCACAGCGTTGTTGTCTTAATACCCTGCTCCACTGCAACGGAAAAAGTGCACGGCGCTGCTTTGATGCAAATTCATGAGATTCACCAGATGATTGCCTTCTTATGTATGGCCATGCCATCGATAGTGACTTTTGAATCTTGTGAAACATCCAGTTGAATCAGATGTAAGTTATTTATTACAGAATTGAAAGGAAGAGTTGTTCCGTTGTTGTAAGGATACAGCATTTAGTTAACTATGCATTGAATATGACTCTGATCACTAGAGGCACATTGAGGGCCAGCAATGAAAATATCCATAAATGCTTTTCAGAGAGGCAAATGGCATAAAAGAATTGCAGGTATAATGCTGATACTTGTGGGCCTTGTTTACAGAAACGTGTCTCTTAAACATGGACCCATTATCTACATACTGTATATCATGATATCCTGTTCTGATATTCCATTTGTTGATTTGACCTCATCAAACGTGTACACCCAAAAGGTAGATCGTGATCTACCAGTAGATCACACAGGCTGTGCAGGTAGATCACATGATGGTCCCCTAAAATATACCGTATAACCAACTCAAACCCCATATACTTTGTTTCCAGACATCAGAACTAGCTCCCTGTGAGCTACCGTATTGATTTTATTGATTACTCTTAAAGCCTTGCATGCGGACAAGCCCCCAGTGATATTTCTGATCTACTAAAACCTTATAGGCCGGTACACAGCCTTCGTTCTGAGGACATGGCCCTTCTTGCGCCACCCAGAACATACCGTGTGTTGCGAGGCGACCGTGCCTTCGTTGCCCGCGAACCATCACTCTGGAATGCCCTTCCCCTAACTCTTAGACAAGCGGACAGTGTCCAGGGGTTGACACTAAGGTCTCCGAGGCACTTGCTCATCGGGCAAGTGCAAGTCAGGTTCTACTTGCCCTCTACTTGCCCTCTACTTGCCCTCAGGTCATGGTCACTTGCCCCCCAGGTTCCAGCTGGTCCCCAGTTAAGTTGGTTAACCAGATGTAACTCTTGAGAACGTAAAAATGAAACCAAATGCACCCTTGCGGGTCCATTTGGTTTCATTTTTACACTCTCAAGAGTTAAAATTCATCATCTTAATTAGCCCAGGTCTACACTGTAGAAGATTAATGGTCATTTTGACACAAGAAACAGAGGTAGAGTGCAATGACTGCCTTCAAGACAAATTTATCTTGTGTTGTGTTATTGTGCACTATGTTGCACACTTGCCCGATCGGGCAACCAGGTAGCAGTCTTCACTTGCCCCACCATTTTTTTTACTTGCCCCGGGCAAGCAGGCAAGTGTTAGTGTCAAGACCTGCATGGTGTCCTTCTGAAAAGGCACCTGTGTATCACATGTTTTTTTTCTTAGTTAGCTGTTTGTCTTCCTATTGTAACTGTTGCTGCTATTTATTTGTAAATAGTTTACTTGTTTAAACTTTGTTTTTGTTGTTTTTATGTCTGTGAAGCACCTTGCAACTTTACGTTTGGAAAGGGGCTATACAAATAAAGTTCAAGTTCAAGTAGCACATACAAGAAAACCTTCCAATTCTCCCTCTCTATTTTTCATTTTAAGCGTGTTTTTCTTAAACACTGAATAACAGTAAGTAACACCATCGCCGCTTTTAAAGGCTCCCACTTTCTAGGGGCCTTGAAATGCATTTCAAGGCCCCTAGAAAGCAATGGGATAATTGTTGGTGTGCAGATCTTGTTGAGATTTTGAAAGTAGCTTTCAAGTCCAAAGTGTGGGCACGCCTGCTGTACACTCAAGAGACGCTCCACGTAGCCAGTGCACAGTCATACATGCACAGGCGCTACATGGTTCTAAGTCCCCACGACTTGAGTATTACAATGTGGCTTGAAAAAAACGAGCTTGTGCATTAGAGAGAAAGAAATAAAGAAACATCCGCTCACCAAATAGCTCCCATTAAGAGGATTTTACTGAGCAGTGAGCAGTTTCTTCTCTGATGTAACCTCAGTGAATTCTTGAGGAAGAGGCTGCTTTGCACATAACGTCACTACTGCATCGAATGATATCCTCAAAGTCAATGATGTAAAGAATAGATCATTTCTTTATTTTTTAGATCATTTTAGATTTTTAGATTATTACTAGCTCATGTTTTTTTTTAATAAAAATACATTGTAAAAAAGCTTAAAGGGGAATTCCAACCATTTTCAGTATTTTTCTGAGAGCGTACAAATGTGAACCAAATTTGGTTCACATTTTGCTCTCCGAAAAAAGGGCTCTCAAAGAATAATTAACATGGTAAAATACATCTTGATGATGTCATCAAGATGTATTTCACCATGTTAATGATTTTTTTTTCAGACCTCCATTTCTAGGAAACACAAAATGGGAGGACTATTCTATCATTGTCCACACAACATCTATCAGGTATATTAATGACATAGTAATTGAAAATTGGTGGAATTCCCCTTTAAATCTGGTAAACCAAATGTTGTTTAATGCATACTGTTTTTGCAGATTGCACATGCACCAGTGCAATCTGCCTTCCAGTAACAAGCGTGCTCCTCTAACCCACATTTGTCAAACTCAAGGCCTGGGGGCCAAATCAGGCCCGCGAATGAATTATCTTCGGCCCGCAGGATGATATTTAGCTACTATTAGAACTGGCCCTTTGGTATATTGCAGACACCATGAATGATACTACAAATGGAACCAGATGAACCCTAACGGGGTTCATTTGGTTCCATTTGTACGCTCTCAGAAAAAAGAAGCATCTAAAGAAATCCATTAACATGATGTTAGTGGTTTTCAGACCTACATTTCTTGGGAACACAGAATGGGGGAACTTTTTTTTAATCATGTCCACACAACATCTCTATTAAAGGTATATTAATGACATGTTAGAATGTTGAAAATGGGTGGAACATTCATGATCTGTGAAGGAAATTTACTTTTGCTGTTTTCCTGGGATGTCCGGTGCCCCGTGTGCTGCTGCCTGGCCCTGGACTTGTACCAATTGTTCTGTTTTTGGTCCACCGTGTATTTGAGTTTGCCACCCCTGCTCTCACCACATGCCACCACTGGCACTGGAGTGTGCCCTGTTTTGAACTTGGCAGTATGACTTTTTAAGCAGGACTTAAGTGGTTTACCTTTTGTTTAGTTCTTTTGCCACCTTGCAATTCGATGTTCCTCTGAAACATCGCCTCCGCTAAAAGCACTGGGACACCTGGCAAACATGACATTTTCTCAGGCTGCACCTGGGGGTAAACAAAACAGTAGATGGCAGCTCCCTCCCTCCCTATCCCTTTCAAACCGTGGTGGTGGCACATACAGTAGGTTGCTGAGGGGTAGGGGGGCCGCTGGGAATGACATGGTGTCAAGCCTCCTTTCGATTGGAGTTGTCAGTGCGAGAGCGAACGATGTAAAATGCCAATGTCAAAAAAAGGCCCTGTGTTTAGCTTGTCCGCGCTGACAGCCCAGGAAATGGAGTGCACTACCTGACCGGCATGAGAGAGGAGGCTTTGGCCTCCGGTGCTGCCTGTGTGTGCAGTCACATCTGTGAGCCAATGGTAAACAGGTTCCTGTGCTGTCAATCACCCTGATCTGCCAGTGTGTTTGTGTTTTTCGCCCCAATGTACGTCTCCAGCACTTTCTCTCTCTCTTGCTCTCTCTTTCTTTTTGATATATACTGTACTATCCCCACTTGTCAGATTTAAACCACTATCCAAGTGTATACGTCTACATAAAATTGCCTTACAGTGCATTTTTCGGTACAGTCTTTAGTTTTCCTTTTGTTCATGTTTTTTTTTTTTTCTTTTGCTGACAGTGTTTCCTCTTGACATTACCTTCCATTATTCCACCTCAGTTGGATAGGAGTGGTTTGTGTAAATGTAAAAGACTATCATCCGAGTATTTTTTTTCCCTATGCAAATATAAAACGTACTTGCAGTGAAGCACACATATGCCTATACGGTGGGAGTGTGTGTTTAATACTGTTTATGTATGTATGTATGGAATTATGATTAAAAAAGGCAAAGATCATGCTCTGCTGCACTGTATGTATGTATGTATGTATGTATGTATGTATGTATGTATTGAGTTAAAATGGGTAATGTTTAAAAAAGGCAAAGATGTATGTATATATTAGTGCTCGGCCAATGTTTTTCTAGATAAAACATCAGCATTATATACTCGACAGACGTAGACTTTGTCCCTTTTCGCGATCGGTTTCTGACCCCCCCAATGTCACAACTCCTGCTACTGGTGGTGAACCAGGAAGTAAAAGTTTGTTTGGTTGCTGCATGAACAAGTATGTGTCATGGTGCTGGGTGAATGGAATAGCATGCCAAAGTTAAACATATGTAAACAATGTAGGCCACACACTTGGGATTATCACTTTTGGGTAGATCCTCCGCTCTGTCTGCACTTAATAGGTGAGTGTTTAATTCATTGTATTAAGTTTCACATTAGTAGGTTATGAATCATCATCCAGCTGCTGTTATGCTGTCTCTTACTATGGACTGTGATGTTGTTTGGTGTGTTGACATGCTTAGTAGTTCATGTTTGTGTGACATGGGTTTGTTGTTTGGGCACTGCGTTTGGGCATTTATTCATGAATGAGTTGATTCATGGGTGAAGCCAGTGAAAGGCGATTCTACTGTGATGTTTGCTAGTTTCTCAGTGACAACTGAGAAACAATATTTCTGGATTTATTTATTGCATCCATTGTCTTTAAAGTGTTGTACCTAGATTTTGATCACCGCTAAACCCCTTATCCCCTTATTGTTGCCTTTTAAGCTATTTTAAAACACCTTTTTTCAATAGTTAACATAATCAGTTTACAAGCTCACAACATTTCAATAGATTGGGACGTTTGGAACTATTCCAAATATCTCTTTCAAAAAAGGGCAAAGACGTCAGGGATAAGGGGTTTAGCGTGTGATGAAAATGGAGCCCATAGTGCCCGTATAATTTCAAAACTGCAGTAGGCCTAGTTGGCTTTTGTTAAGAGGAAGAAACTAAATATTTTGTATTTGTAATATTTTGTAATTCATGCCGTCACAATGAAATCAGAATTCTTATGTTGGTGTTTGTCCAGCACAGCTGGCGGAACAAGGGGGCATGCCAGATGTATTGTCAGTTGAATCGTCCAGTCAAGGCTTCATTTAATAGTAGTTCTATCAGGCTATAGTTACTATCACTGCAGTCCTATATGTGCTACTGAATGAAACATATGGCAAACCATAGTGGTGGTATGTCAAGGGAATGTCAAGTATATAAATATCGAAATAGGAATAGAAATGTTACTTTTAGGTAGTTCAGGAAAGAGCTTTGTCAGTGTTGTCCACCATTTAATTGAATAAACAATGTCAACCACACATAATGTTCTTATTGAACATTACTTTACCAATTATCATAAGGCTCCTGGTCTAATGGTCCACCTGGCCTGAGAAACCAGTTCTCAGGGACTTATTCCTGGCAATTATTTAGGTAGTACGCACACGTATTGTATGCCTTCAGCAGGGTTCAAATGAACATTTTTTATTGTGATTAATCGTGATTAACTAATATATACTGTATATACTCCCATTCACGTATATGCACGTATGCGTACTCCAATTCACGCTGCCTGCACACCATGCTGTGGGTAGGGCGGATTTCTACCTGCTGTGACAGCTGCCCTGACGCCTGCCACAGAGACACAAATTGATTTCGCTGTTTCTCCTTATTCCTATTCTTGACCATAGGGTGCATACATTATTTAATGTGGCCTCTTTGTCCAGGATGCAGCATCAGAAGGTTATCCCATGGTTTATGCTCTGATCTATCCTCTGGTTTCATAGGGTAGGAAGGATACTGAATCTTAACCAAATCTCTAATTTGAAAATATCTGAAGATCCCTGTGGGGGGAATTCAGATGTCATAGTGCAGCGGTTTTTAACCTTTTTCATATCAAGGCCCACAATTTATTCTGGATGTTAGCCCACAGATTGATGCTGAGTATAGTCCGTAGGACTATACTGTGTGTCCACAACTTAGATAACTAGCTAAATGTTTGTCAAAATAACAATTCTTCTACGTTTTCCAATTGTGTAGATTCTTGAAAATTAAGTAAATCAGATGTTTAAATAGAACCCTCTTGAGAGTGTAAAATGAAACCAAATGCGGGTCGCAAGGGTTCATTTGGTTTCATTTTAACGCCAACCCAGATCTATGAGGGTTGGCTGATTTTGCTTCTCATACGATCAGTTTGTGGAAGGTCACGGTTTTGCATATTTGCCTGCTGTCAGACAATGCTCAGATTTCTCATACAGTAGAGGAAGTTTCGCCAGATGCTCGGTCCCTACAAGATGTGTTATGAGATTTCTGGATGGCTGGCATCAGCACTCATGTAGGAAACAAAATATACAAGATATGTCCCCCAATGCAACACAGCCGCCCTCAACTCTTTCCTCTCCGTTTCCTCCTCCCTCGGTAGATATACAAGCTCATAGTGTATAGTTTGGCATCAATGTGGTCAACAGATTGCTTTTTAAAGTTTGTTATACAGTATATGGCTCTGTTGGCACTGGCAGCTGTTAAAGAAGGTGGTCTGTAGTCCGTCTGTGAGAATGATTTCCCCATTCTGTATAGCATTACATTCCAAATGTAACTCTGCAAGGGTGCAGATGGAAACAAATGGACCCACGGCTGTCCATTTATTTGTCCATGTATTTTTACCAGTCAGGTACAGGCACATTCCACAGTAGAACTGTGAAATGTGGACTTTGATAAGATCTCTCTGGTCAAGGATCTGCCTGGCAGAAAAGGAAGGTTGAGAAGACAGGACAACCTTAGCCATTACTGCAAGGGGGAAGTGGTTAATGAGTCCCAGACAGACACTGACAGCCAGATGCCCAGGCTGGCACTGGTCACCTACCCAGGGATGGTGCTGGATAGAGGGCAGGGGCGGATTGGCCATCTGGAGTACAGGGAGTTTTCCCGGTGGCCTGCACCACCTAGTGGCCTTGACAGTTTTTTTTTTTTTCTTTTTTTTAAGTCCAGGGCAGGCCAGGGCACCAGGCCCAGGCCAGGCAAACTACTGTTTCTATCCTTCAAAAAAGAAAAGGTGGCCATATTCCCGTTCACTCCTGTGCGCCAGGGCGCTCGCGCTGCTGGGGGCAGTGTTGCCAACTTCCAAGTTCCAAAATGCACTAGTGGCACTTCCAAAATGCACTAGAATGCACTAGATGCTCGCCTGGAACATACAGATCAAAATGACCATTAATCTTCTACATTCTCTAGTTGTGTAGACTAAGTTGGGCTAATTCACATGTTCACATGCATATATAAATTATGTATACTAGGGCCTTACCCGTTGTGAATATACGTATGAACACCAAATGATGTACTCACTGTGTGGGAATCCTTCATCACATTATGTGATGAAGGATTTGATGAAGGATTGCTTTAATGCACACGCACAGACACTGCAATGGCCAGTCATAAAGAGTGTGTGTGTGTGTGTGTGTGTGTGTGTGTGTGTGTGTGTGTGTGTGTGTGTGTGTGTGTGTGTGTGTGTGTGTGTGTGTTTTGGTATTTGCATTGCCCCCTGTGGCCGAAAAGGGAATTGCCAATGTTAAGCGAATGGGGAAATTTAATTCACCAATAAATTCATTATTAATCAACAATTTGTTAATTTGAAAAAAGGGCTTCATCAGTCTCTTCCTAATGTTATGGTCAATGACTGTGTGAAAAATCATAGTGATCGGTGCAGCCAGTGATGAGTTATGCTCGCTTCAGACATTCAGACAGACATTCAGACAGACAACTCCTTAATTATAGTATTGATGAGCTTCACAGCAGGTGCTAAGGGCCAAGATGGAGCGTGAAGAGGTGTATTTTATTTTTCAGATTCCTTTATCCTTTGCTATGTAACATCAGAGTTTAGTATTGTGTGTGCGTGAATTTCCACTGGTTAAACAGTGAGTGTGCTGCGGCATTTTGGATCAGTTGGAGGGGCATTCTGGTAGACCAGTAAGGAGGGAGTTAACAGTAGTCACATTTTCTGGGTCAGGGAAGGGCTCAAGGAAAGTAGTTTAGTCTACTTACCCCTTTGAATGTCATTTATGAGACGCCATATTGTAAAATCAATGTTAATTTTAACTATGAGATTGTACAGTTTGGTTCCAAGCTATCATTGAGCTTAGGCTTACAATTTACAATTTAGGCATTTAGCAGGCGCTCTTGATCCAGAGCGACTTACAATGGTGAAAAGTTTACAATTTAATCTGGATTTACAATACATTTTACAACATACAATGAAGCGCTAAAAACATTGTAATACATTACGCAACCTATGTAAGTCATTGCAGCAAGTACTGTGGGTTGGTATGTAATACAAGTGCTATGGGCTGAGATGGAGTCTGAAGAGGTGTGTCTTCAGACTGCGGCGGAAGATAGGTAGTGAGTCTGTGGTTCTGATTGCAGGGGGAAGTTCATTCCATAGTTTTGGGGCCAGGAGGCCTCCCTCAAGGACCCCTGGATAAGAAGTTGGGCTAACTCCGGGGTGAAGAAGAAGGGTCTAATTTGTCTAATATAGAGAGTGTTAAAACCTACAGGATTGCATGGCGGTTGTAATGTGTGCTTTGAACGAGAGCTGCCTGTTAATTCTCTTGGTGTCGTCCACGCGCTGCTCGTGGATATCCACGTGGAATACCACCGCCGAAAACGCGGACGGCTCGTATCACGCGGAAATGTAGATTTCATTCTTTAATCCAACTATTAGTCCGTGCGCATCGTCTGATGATCATCCCGTTGCTGACTTTCATTTGGGACAGAATTGGGGACAACTTTTTTTTCCCCCGTCCCATTGACATTCATTCAATCCAATGCATTCAAACGGCTCTCCTCCGGTTTGCCCCCTCAATGTCGCTGGCGCATGGGTTAAGCAGCCAGGGCTACACAGCTCTTCCTGACTTGTGAACCGGATGTTTTGGGGCAGATCGCCAGATGATCGATTAGGCAAGACAACAGACACAGCATAACAGAAACAGCACATCCTGTTTAGGAGATCTGAGCTTCAAAATAAGGGCTTTTTTACCGATCGAACTGGTTTGAGCCACGGCAGTGGAGAGGAAACAAAGAAGATCCGCTCGCGGTCAATGAGTTAAGGGCAACACCAAGGTGATTTGCCGTAGGGGCTGAGGTTACCAAGACAATGATAACTCATGATTACTGTACTGTGCCTCATGCATCTGCCAGTTTACATCAGTCACAACTTCATATTTTACGCATATCTACACAAACACTAAATAATTGACTAGGGGCTCCATTTTCGTTACCACTAAACCCCTTATCCCTTAACTTCTTTGCCTTTTAAAAAAACATTTTTCAGTAGTTCAAATGGCTAGTCTACAAGCTCACAACATGTTAATAGATTGACATGTTGAAATATTCCAAAATGTTTTTCAAAATAGTAAAAACGAAATTAGGGATTTGGAATAAGGGGTTTAGCATGTAACGAAAATTGAGCCCTAGATCTCCAAAAGTAGGCCACCTCCTGTTATTTGCTCTGCATTAAACCGTATAGTGTATAAACATTCAGGCTGTTGAATCATTAAAACTTCAAGCAGATTAATCACAACTGATTAATCATGATTAATCACCATTCGAACTATGTCCAAGATATTCCATGTTTTCCTGTACATGATTTGAACATTTAAAAAAGAAACAGAATCTTGGGGATAAAACGATCTGTCTATCTTTTTAAATATTCATCAAAATCGGTGATCTACAAGCCCCCAATGCTTGTAGATCCCTCCAGCTACAGTATACTCTGGTTACAGGGAGACACACAGCTATATGTCTCCGTCAAACTGTGCTCTACCCAGTTTTTTTCAATGAGAAAATGCTTAGTGGGTTGAGTCAGTCAATTTTTAATCAGATTAATAAAAAAATAAATCCCATTCACTTGATATTTTCAACAGCCTCATAAATACAACACCATATTACAGTAAATGTCTGCACACATATACAAGTGCACATGCAAGCAAGCAGCACAAACGGTGCACACAGACATGCAAACACATGCACGTTCCATGGCTTTTTCTTAATGTATCTTAATGTACCCCCCACACACACGCACACGCATACACACACACACACACACACACACACACACACACACACACACACACACACACACACACACTTCTGATGTGAGACTTAATGGCTTTCCAGGAGGGAATTCATGTGGAATACAGGAAAATGTCCAAATAACATCAAACAACATTATACAAGGTCACTGCCCACATTGCTGTTAAATATTATTAGAATGTCTCCCCGGAGGTATAGGCAATTTCACAATGATAAATTACAAGGAGAAATTACATGTGTAACTTTAACTCGATTAGCTCCGACTGGTTAGAATTGTCTTGTACAACTCAAACTTTCCAGTGAGTAGTACAGTTTCTTGCAAAGGGTGTTCTGGAACACAGAACGTGTGATTAACCCTGGGTTCAGTGTGAGCTATTTTTGCTATTTTTGTTAACATTTGAAATTATCAAAAAAGTGTAATCGGTATCATACTCTAATTGATGCCCAGGGCAGTAATAGGATTGTAGTTTAAAGGTAGGGTAAGTGATTTGAAATTCGTCGTGTAGTACCAGCCTGGTGCACTAGGGGCGCCCAAGAGTAGCTACACTATGTGAACCTGCTGCTCGATCCTGATTGGAGGAGAATTCACCCTCCACCTGGGGAACTTTTATTAGCTCCTCTGCTAACGTGGGGGAGGTGGAAACTCCATATATGGTCTTTGGTCACCTTATAATTTATTTATTTTTCATTTGGGGGGGGGGGTGATACATGACAAAAGTGAAATCACTTCCCCTACCTTTAAGACTTTTTTAATGAAAAGATACAGTATCTCACCTGTCTCAAAAGGCATCGGTTTAGTTACCTTATTAGTCTAAATCAGTCAAACATACAATAGAAGCTACCGCAGTTAACATAGAATAGAAGCTATTGCAGTCAACATGGAATAGAAGCTACCGCAGTCGACACAGAATAGAAGCTACCGCAGTCGACATGGAATAGAAGCTCATCGAGTTTTGTTCATGACGACCTTTGCTGGTCTAGTATTTGTGTGTACGTGTGTGGCTTCTCTAATCCTGTCTAACAGTGCATCGGATCATTGTCGGGGGTAAATATGATACTTTCAAAAAGGTTTGCGGACAGTTTCTTTTGCAAAACATTATGGATGATATACTGGCTAATGAGGCGAGCTCAGAGTGAGTGGGTGTCTAGCTTTCTTGTAGAATAGAGGCTGGTTATGTGTTTATCTGATTGATTGTCCCATCATGTTTGTCCTCCTAAGGCAAAAAAGTGTAGTTTTGTTTTGTGTTCTTCCCCCTTTTCCTTCTTTTTCATTTATAGGCTTTGTCGGTGAGTTTTGTGTTTGCTCATGTTATGGTGTTTTAGTTTAAATGTGTATTGTGTCTAGTTTCTCGGGCAATTGGATATTGATAGATGTTGGTATTTACGGTGTTTTGGACAATGTTTTGCACAGCTTCTTCCTCCACTCCTAGTCAAAAGGAAAGATCAATACAAACACGCATTTATCTCCCATTGCACGCCTATACACAGTTTGTTGCTGTAGGAGTCTGGGACAATAGCATTGTCACATAGTAGTTGTTGGAGCACTTAAGTAATTTGTAGTATTTTGAATGGGGAAAACATTCTGCAGCAGTACTTGTAGCAGTACTTTCTGTAGTCTATAGTTGGGGTGTTCAAGCTTTTTCGTTTCAGTTTTGCCCACTTTTTATTCAGCATTTGAACCACGGACCACCATTTGGGGATGTTTTAGCCCCACAGGCCCCCAAAATGAAAGATTTATTTTGCTTTCGTCCCCAATATGGAGTTGGGGAAACACAACAAGCAAATATACAGATCAAAATGACCATTCATCTTCTAGTGTAGACTTGTGCTAATTCAGGTGATTAATATTTTAACTCTTGAGAGAACGTAAAAATGAAACCAAATGGACCCGCATCTGGTTTGGTACCTTGACAGCTTGACTGAACAAGTTAAAAAAGAAAGAAGTCTAGCCACAGTGACTAAATTGTGATGAAACATGGGGATCGAAATTATTTCATGCAGTTACTCATCGGTGCATGAACCAAAAAAGAGGAGATCTACAAGCTCACCAGTCGCTGTGTGTGTGTGTGTGTGTGTGTGTGTGTGTGTGTGTGTGTGTGTGTGTGTGTGTGTGTGTGTGTGTGTGTGTGTGTGTGTGTGTGTGTGTGTGTGTGTGTGTGTGTGTGTGTGTGTGTGTGTGTGTGTGTGTGTGTGTGTGTGTGTGTGTGTGTGTGCTTTAATATTCCATGATCATTGAATCCTTGCTGCACGGCCCAGGTCATCTGTGGTGCCGTTTATAACAGTAAGCAGGGAGGGGAGGACAGTAACAATATTATACCTGGGGGTATATATACAGTATATATATATATATATATATATATATATATATATATATATATATATATATATATATATATATATATATATAGTATATACCCCTGCTGGGTCACTCACATGACCAAGCACACATGCAGCATAGCAAACATCTCCATTGTGACCTTCATGTGGCAGTGAAGGTGTGTATTCTCACAGCATATAGATGGTTTCTCCATGCCTTCCGTAATTGAAAACGGCTTCCAAAATGGTTCCAAAAACTGTGGAAATTAGATGATCTGCAAGCCTAATTTTGCATAGGCCTACATCAGTGGTTTTCAACCAAGGGTCCGGGGCCCAACAGTGGTCCCTGAGAGGATTCCACATGGTCCCCGGGCTAAATGATGGACAGTTGGTAACAAATATAAGAGTAGACCCTTTATAAATATGTAACTCTTGAGATCTTAAAATGATAACAAATGGCCCCTTACGGGTCCTTTTGGTATCATTTTAGGCTCACAAGAGAATTATATTTAAAATGGTGAAATACTTCCTTTTCAAGAATTTACACATTAAAGAAAATGTCTCTCCTATAAATTGTGGACAAAAAAAACCTTGAAAATCCTTAGTTTTTGGTTCTGAGAGACTAAACTCAACATCAAATGGTGGTCCGTTTCAAAAAGGCAGAATAAATAGTGGGCTCTGGTATGAAAAAGGTTGAAAACCACCGGCCTATACATGGTTAAGTGACTTTTCGGAGAGTTAATTCACGAAAATAGGCTCACCCCCAAATGGTTGACTGAAAAATCCAATAACAGCATAACTACTACCTGCCACAGGAAGATATCTACATATTTGGCATTAGCCTTCATAAACCACATCCTGGGAAGTTCAGGGATGGGTGTAGCTATACTGGGCTGTGTAGCAGGAACAGCTTTGCGAATAAATGACTCCATCTTTTGAAGACAGAGTTGACAAAGATGAAATGCAGACATGCTGGAGGCCGGGTGTAAATTGCTGACCAACATCATGCCCTTGGCACAGCGGCGCCATTCATTTTAATTACAGAGACGTTTAGTCCAAGGATTCTAATGATGATAAACAAGCAAAATTAGTGTAGGTAAATGAACCCGGCCCGTTGTCACTACATCACACCACGCCGTCCGCGCAGAATATTCAATCATAACCATGACTTACAGCAGTGGTTCTTAACCTTCTGGAGCTCTGGCAATATTCTACCATCCGCCACACTGTTTTGTGTAGGAGAACTCATAATAAAGTATTGTGTATTGTGTGAATGTGTCGTGCATATCCAAAATACCAGATCTGCCAGTTCTCAGCGTGGTACGCAAGCTTGTAGATCTGTTTGGTGCAACTCATGCAGCAAATAAACTAGCCCCAAATTACCCCTACTTCAAAATATCTCACTGCTATAAATTTCATGGACGACTTGAATTCGATGGTATTGAAACATACGGTAGTTTTTACTAGACCACTTGTATTTAACTAGTATTTATTGCAAAGGTTTTGCATGTTGGTATGGCAGCATGGCTCTGCTCATGCGATATCAGACGATCTATGAACAGAGTCATAGGTCTGATATCACATTTGATATCTCTGATTATCTGTGCACTGAGACACAGCTCTGAGCAAAGCCAAGGTATAGTAACCGAGAGCAACAATACAAGACAATAACACTGCTTGTATCCAAAGCAGAGTCTAACATTGTACTTTAATCCAAAATACTTGAACCATATATACTGAAAATATCACAGTCATAGAACACATATAACACAATATGTTCCAACCCCTAAATCATGAACACAGAGTCAGCCAGCAGGAAGACTGACAGAGTAGTCAGTCTTCCAGCTGCTTATAAAGAACACCTGATTGAATGTGGGCTGAGTGACTTAGCTGGCAGCCAATGAGATTGAGGGGAGTTGACATGGAGAGACTGCTGATTTAAAGGAGCAGACTGAATTACTGATTGAGAATAAGGGGAATTATATAACAAACCTTCTGCCCTCCGTGCCTCAATGAACAGGCAATATCACTTTGCTGGATTAGTGGTATGTGGAATGCTAGTTGAGAAACAGTGGACACGTACTATACGTCGCTAAAGGGATGTCTAAGAATGTCATATAACAACGGTCAGGACTCTGGAGATTGCTTGTAAGACTGCCTGTCGTTCATTCACCTCAAGCTCATTTAGTCTCTTTTCCCCTCTTTCTGCCAAGTGACAAGATATCATTACAGGAAGGATAGTGTCCCCTGCAGTCAGATATGTAACAGCGCCAACAGCATTTGCCCATGGTCATAAGCACACTACCATGACCTCCATTTAAATGAAGATGATGCTGAAGAATTTGACTCTGAAGTGTTTTACACGCAGGTAGCGACATTGCGCCCTGCATTTTCACTTGGTTCCGTGGTGTTGCGCGGCGCTGGGCTCCACGTGTCGTGAACAGGCAAAATAATGTAACACAATTCGGCTCGATACGGAGAGCACTGCGTGTGAGTGAGTGACAATACCACAGGGTCGCTTTTGAGTTTAATGTCGTTTAACATAGTTATAGTAATACAGTTGGATTTTTCTGTTTTGTTATATGGGCTGCCAAGGCCAAAAAAGGTAGTATTTCCACATTAAAAAAAAAAAAAAAAAAATCTTTACACACTACTACAGTTTGGTGAGCTTTAACGCCACGTTTAGCCAGGATAAACTTCATTTTGGGCTTGCTGAAAATAAAGCACCGGCGCTTGGATAAGGACAACGGCTGCGCCGCAGCAAACTCTTACTTCGCGGCATATTATTTTATGGACAGCTGTAAATGCATCAACGGAAGCTCTTTTACATTTTATGACCTCCATTACACTACAAGGCAACTTCACTTATCCTGCTGCCCTTTGCTGGTGACGCGGCCTATCAGTCACGGTGGTGCTTTGCTGGAAGCTCACTTCACCGTGGGCAAATTAAACTTCACCTGTGAGGGGAAAAGAAAAAACTCAATTCGCTGGAAATTCTCCTCCTTTTAGAAGAAGGCTATAGCATATCATAGCGTCAGGCATAAAGCTTGTATCTCCATTTTAACTATTTTTCGACGTCTGTCAAAAATATCTGCTGATGTCTGCGAGTGGTTTAGTATGGCTATACCAGGGGTTTTCAACCAGTGGTTCAGGGACCACCAGTGGTCCTTGAGATGGTTCCAGGTGGTCCCCAGGCTAAATGATGGACAGTTGGTGAACCAGATGTAACTCTTTGAGAGCGTAAACATGAAACCAAATGGTTTCATGTTTACGCTCTCAAGAGTAAAAATATTCACAATCTGCATTATCCCCAAGTCGACAGAACTAGAGAATGTAGAAGATTAATGGTCATTTTGATCTGTATGTTGGACTGTTTTTTTTTCCCGAGCCTGGAGGGAAAAATGGAAAAGAAATCTTCAGTTGTAGGGGTCTGTGGGGTCTAAAATGTCCTCAAATGGTGGTCTGTGGCTCAAATGCTCAATAAATAGTGGGCTCTGGTGTCAAAAAGGTTGAAAACCACTGGCCTCTACTGTAGTTTTTTCCTTTTTACATTCAAACTATTAACTAGAGACTAAATACATTTAAGCTATACTGGATCCAGTGGAACACAGATAATATTGTCTATTTCCGGAGTCACAGTTTTCGACATACAAGGTTCATATATTCTACCGCGGACAGATTCCATGTAGACACTACAGTATATTACATGTCTGAAAATAGTGTCTGTCTCTCTCCTGTACGTGTGCAGCGACGTTAGTATGTGCTGCTGCTGCTGCTGCTACAATCATTGCTTCTCGTTCCCCGGCTCGCCCCTGAGCTACATGTGCTTGAGAATTGATATATAAAAACCTCCTGGAACTGAGACTTTCCCTGATGAAATAAAAAAAGTGTTTGGAGCAGTGTGACCTAAGTGTCTGCCATCTATCTCCTGCCTGTACCTGACACTGTCACACCAGGGCTCCTTTGTGTGGGGTCAGCGGGGGCCGGCTCCGTTCCGAGAGGAACGACGGAACATGACGGTGGCAGGGAAATTGATTTTAACACCCGGGCCACCGAGGCCCCCGATGATTAAAAGGGTCAGATGGAATCCTATGTGACAGTTTCGGTGATTGGCGCAAAGTGAAAGATGAAAGGGAAGATAGATGACAACAACTACAGGCCTGTGTGAGCACAGAGGGCAAGTGTGCTCCTTTTGCACCGGTGAAAGACGGATATGTGCAGTATGCCCCAATTGGAAAATTATGCAGTTGATTTATGTGGTTTGAAACGAGGTCAGTCTACACACTACACCGGGCCTCACCACTATACCACAGCAGCTAGTGTTGGAACTAAATCAATCGGGTTGTTTCTTTGTAGAAAGTAGACGTTTATGCTACTCTAATGTAAAGCTGTTGAAAATAATGAGTTAATGGCATTAATTTTGTTGATTAATCTGATTAAGATTTTTAACGCAGTTAACGCATATGCAGACTGACTCAACCCACTGAGCATTTTGTCACTGAAAAAAATCGGTATTGCTGTATGTCTACCTGTGACCACAGCCATATACTCTAGTATAGATCAAGGGATCTACAAGCGTTGGGGGTTTGTAGATCACATATTTTGCTAAATATTTAAAAAAAAAGAAAATACACAATTCCTTTTTTCACCAGATTCTTTTTCTTTTTTAAAATGTTCAAATCTAGTACTTTGAATGGTGATTAATCATGATTAAATTAATTTTGGAGCTGAGATTAATGTGATTTATTTTATTTTTTTTTATCACCACGGAATTCAATGGTCTAAACCAAGGATTTAAAAACACCTCGACCCCAAAGCCGCCCTAACCTCAGGTAGGTATACTTTCCGAAGGGAAAGTATACCTACAGTTGGAGGGGGTGCAGAGTTATGTCACATTGCATTGTTTAATAGGCTTATAGCAGAAAATAGAGCTTGTTTTTTCTTTTTATTTGCCTCTTTGGGACAAATGGCCGTGGGGCTGTCTGGGTGTAATGCATTATATACCAAGCCGCTTGTATTTAGAGGGATTGTGGATATGGCAACCTGTCTGGTTCACGAAAAATAGATTCTGGGACATTTGCTGCTACCTTTAAACTGGTAATGTTGTGACCATATACCAATGTGCTTGTATTTCGCAGAAAGAATCAAATGGATGTGGCAACCCGTCTGTTTTGGTCCATCATCATTTACACAGTAGGCCTACTTGACTACTTCGTTGCGCAGCAACATGTGGTGCTGTTGCAGTGGGAAACATCAAGTCAAACAAAGGCCAAAGAAAATAAGGAATTTGGGACGTTTTGCAACAATATATGTGGATATTTGGTGCAAGCTGCAGGTAAGACAACTTCTGTGACTCTATCTAAGGTTCTGCTTATGCGGTGGATAAAAAGAAAGATTTCCCCTGTCTCACTGTCGTTTCTCTCTCTCTGTCTCTCTCTGTCTCTCTGTCTCTGTCTCTGTCTCTCTCTCTGTCTCTGTCTCTGTCTCTCTCTGTCTGTCTCTCTCTGTCTCTGTCTCTCTCTCTGTCTCTGTCTCTGTCTCTCTCTCTGTCTCTCTCTCTGTCTCTGTCTCTCTCTCTCTCTCTCTCTCTCTCTCTCTCTCTCTCTCTCTCTCTCTCTCTCTCTCTCTCTCTCTCTCTCTCTCTGTCTCTCTCTCTCTCTCTCTCTCTCTCTCTCTCTCTCTCTCTCTCTCTCTCTCTCTCTCTCTCTCTCTCTCTCTCTCTCTCTCTCTCTCTCTCTCTCTCTCTCTCTCTCTCTCTCTGTCTCTCTCTCTCTCTCTCTCTCTCTCTCTCTCTCTCTCTCTCTCTCTCTCTCTCTCTCTCTCTCTGTCTCTCTCTCTCTCTCTCTGTCTGTCTCTCTCTCTCTCTCTCTCTCTCTCTCTCTCTCTCTCTCTCTCTCTCTCTCTCTGTCTCTCTCTCTCTCTCTCTCTCTCTCTCTCTCTCTCTCTCTCTCTCTCTCTCTCTCTCTCTCTCTCTCTCTCTCTCTCTCTCTCTCTCTCTCTCTCTCTCTCTCAAGTTGTTTTTCTGTTAAACTCAGAATAAGTGTTGATGGAGTTGACTGACTGCTAGTCAGCGCAGCAGCTGGTTAGCGCGTGTTGTTGTTGTTGTGTTACGTGGAGTTTAGTGACTTGGTGAAATGTGTCACGCATGGTTCCGGGGTCGCTTTGCGAATGGGCAAGCATGATAGCGGATGATTGATGAGCGGATAAGAACCTCAAGTGTGGTGGTGTGAGTGGGATAAGTTGGAGATAAGTCTGTGCAATTTGCAGTGATATGTATTAGCGGGTTAGGTTAGGGCTTAATGGCTCCGGTTCTGCTTCTTATGCTTGTCACTCTTAACTTGAGTTTGTACTTGTAATATGAGTTTGCACTTGTTGAGCTCATGCTTTGAGAAATATATCAGAAAGAAGCTTAAAGGGGAAGTCCACCCATTTTCAACATTCTAATATGTCATTAGTATCTTCTCACATCTAGAATATTTTTGGGTCTGAAAAAAAAAATCATTAGCATGGTGAAATACATCTTGATGACATCATCAAGATGTGATTCACCATGTCAATGAGTTTCCTTTTTTCTGACAAATGGAACCAAATGGACCCGCTAGGACCCACATTTGTACACTCTAGGAAAATAAATAAATAAAATAAAGTACCACTACAACACTGATTAGTATACCTTAAAGGTGCTGGGTGGATATAAAAGTTCCCCCATTCTGTGTTCCCAAGAAATGGAGGTCTGAAGAAAACCACTAACACGTATTGATGACATCATCAAGATGTATTTTCACCATGTTGGGTGGAATTCTCCCTTTAACAAGCTACCAGCCATAGTTTCGTAACACGCCAATGGTGGACTCTGATTAAAGCTCTTGTGTCTTTATTAGTGGTTTTCAACCGTGGTCCGGGGACCACCAGTGGTCCTTGAGAGGGTCCCAGGTGGTCCCCAGGCTAAATGATTTAGTTTCATTTTTACATACTCAAGAGTTAAAATATTATCATCTGAAGACTACATACCTAGAGAATGTATAAGACTGGGCATTTTGATCTGCATGTTTGCCTGTTTTGCTCTGACCGAAATCCAGCCTGGAATTAAATAAATAGTGGTAGGTGGCGTCAAAATGGTTGAAAACCACTGGTTTACATGGTTTCATCCTTCAATATGAATTGCTAATCGTTGAGTAATTTGAAAATACTAAACAAAATAAGACAGAGCATTCTACTTCAAGGTGCAAGGTTTCTTTATTAGTTACATCTGCATTGAGACAGACAAAGTTACGTTTATTCCTTCTTCATAAAATGCCTAAAGAGAGAGAGAGAGAGAGAGAGAGAGAGAGAGTTAAAAGAAGGGAGAACAGACAGAAACTGATTCATTCATTCACACATCCAAAGATGCCCACAATTCTTAAAAATACTTAGAACTTACTTAGAATACACAAACATACTGTGCAATATACATCCTGTGAAATGAAATAATCAGTCATCAACACCTCACACAGGGTGAGTAGCATCCTCTGGAGGGATAAAGGTGAACAAAAACACGTATCAGATGCACCGAAACACAAAGGGACCCTCTTTCATTATGATTCATTCATTCCGCTGTGTGTGTGTCTGACCACACAGCTGATATGAGACCTGCCGCCTGCCTCGCTTGTGGCCGCCTCTCTGGAGAACCATTTCATGTTTCTCGCTGATCATCCCCCGAATTGATCCACCTGAGAAGCAGTTATGTAGAGCATTGTCCCGGCCCTGCGGATACCGCTGGGAAATCATTGGTTTGTCTCCCGCGATGAGATGAATGACAGCTCGGCCCGCCGCCGTTTTCCAAGAGTTCTAATCAGCCGCAATGGCAGAGGAGAAGGACAACGGCGGTGTGAGGACCGGAATACGGGATGCACCGGAGACCACACAGCATGCGTGGGATATTTATGGGGACCTGGCGGCGGCTTAAGACACGTGGCGATGTTGTGTCTATAAACTATGTGAGGTCAACTAAATCCTGTGTGGGAAGTAAAAATGTTATTATCATGCTCGGTAGGGGGAAATAATGATTCATCTTTTACTTTTCTTT
This sequence comes from Benthosema pterotum, assembly GCA_039105355.1. NCBI lineage: Eukaryota > Metazoa > Chordata > Actinopteri > Myctophiformes > Myctophidae > Benthosema > Benthosema pterotum. The sequence goes on from CM076978.1 coordinate 6,705,338, forward strand.
CTCTTTTTACTGAGAAAATCAAAAGAGATATCTGGTGGCAATTTTGAAGTCGCTGTGGAAATGAAAGGAAGCAGACAAGAAAGACACTTGAGAGTGCAGCAGAATGCATTCAGAGTTCAGACCAAATGGGCTCATGGCATAGATAAGAAAACGCGTACCAGCCTGTGCTTAGACATACAGAAACATTGTCTTCCTCTCTGACGATTCAGTCTAGTTTACTATAATGCAAATACCGTCGGTATATACGTAGTGACAATGGCAAAAAAAGCATTCGTTGTTTTGTGGCTAGAAAGAAGAGAACATAGTTCGATACAGATGTGTGACACAAGGCACGTTTCCATAAGCCCTATTTTGGCGCAAAAACGGCTCTTGCGAAGAGGATGTTGAATAAGTTTCCATTTTGCGCAAAAATATTTTCTCGCTGAAAGGTGCCGTATTTTGGAGCGTATCGAAAGAGTCTAATGCGCAAATGAGGTATGGAAACAGCTTGTGAAAATACTTTGTATTGAAAAGCACTGGCACGCATTATAGCGCATTTGAAGAGTTTTGGTCTGCCGATGAGAGCATTGTTATTTGTTAATATAAGTTATATTTCTACAAAACCGCTCAAAACGGACGAGGGCCGTGCGCACACAGACATCCAAGCCAAGGGGACTCACGTACATGGCCAAAACGTTCAGACTCCCATCACGTTTGTTCATGAAAGTCACAGGGCATTTACAGGTCCTATATTTACAGTCAGTAGGCTATCTGTATCATCATGCATGATAGCTAAGACACGCAAGTGATAACAGACATAAACAGCTGTTTTACATGACCGGGCTCTGCCCTTATAGATATTATTCCGTTAATAATGTTCAAAACTTTTTTCCTCGCACGTGTCGCGCTGCAGATAACATGATGTAGTCTACAATATCACAAAGTAGACACACCAAATCAGTAGGCTACCGAGTCTCACAAGTGCTCCGGTTCAGGAAAACAGTGAGTTGTGTAGATTATGTATTAGGATTGTAGGCTATATTAATTATTGTTTTTGCTACAGCAGAGCCAGAACAGCCTCTGCACAGCACAACGGACCTATAGGTCAATAGGAATAAAGCAGGCAGTCCGTGTGTAAAGCCTAAAATAACTTCAAAAGTAAAAATATATGTAAAATAATAACCATACGTATCACGTTACTGGCAAAACTGTACCACCTATTGCTTGTTTCATGAACCTATTTTGTTCCCTAGACTCCCACAAGTCGCATTTCTTCAGTTAATGGAAACAGACAATTCGCTCTTCTTTTTTCGACTTAACTAACATACTCTTCCTATTTTCGCAAAGGTTTTATGGAAACGTGGCTGCAGGCCGGCCCGGATGTAACATTTCCTACTTGAGTGGAAGGAGAAAATGGCATGAAAATGGCATGCATGCTTCATCGCCCATGTCGCTTTGTGCCACGGGTTTGCTTGCTATCATGTTTGGTGGGACAGTCAGGGCATTTAGGGGGGCATTGCTCCCCATGCCCATGCCTAGATCCGCCCTGGTATGAAAAAGATTGAAAACCATTGATCTATGGGTAGGCCTTTTGGTTTTACACTTTTTCAAGGATAACTCCCAGTGGACCCCATTTCTGTTGTTTCATGCTGGCTGGTAAAAATAGTGTTTTCAGTCGGTGTCAATCACTTTTAATTAAGTTGGAGCATCAGTAGTTACAGCATGCACACAATGCAAATAATACAGAGCCAATTTGTTAATATTCCAGCCTGGACACATTTTCCTCTGGAATTCTTGTATTCTCGATCCAAAGAGCTTAGCCAGCATAATTTACTGTGTAACCAGACCCTAAAGTGATTAAACTATAACAGAAGTTTTACAGGGAATCACAGACTAAAAACAATTTTTGCTTCCGCTGGCATCCACAAGCAAAGCCGGGATAATGAAAAGCTGTTAAAACTGTTTTTATGTTTAGCCGTTTATGGGCTTTCTGTGATTTAGTGACACGATTTTACATATTTATCTCTCTATTATCACAACCCGGTTCCTGTCACAGCGCCAAGGGTCATATTAGAATGTTTGCTTGGACCCTGCAGAGCTGTATATACAGTAAATATACAAGCATAGATGCAGAGCTAGCTTTCTAGAGAAGGACAAGTGCATGCCTGTACACATGTGCACACATTATACTGTATAGTACTGTACTGGTATGTCCAAAACTGTTACAGCTAAATAAACTTGACCTGGGCCCGTTTGGGAATGATGCAAGTTGGAAACCCACTATGCAATACCTACTCTCTTTTGTGTCCATTGATGGATATCTCTCTTTATGCATGTGTCTGAGGAATGAAAACTGACTGACTGAAAAGGATGGCTTGGACTCCTCATGCATTGAAGGAAGCATGAGGCCAGTCCGCTGCCGCCCCAGGTTGGCGGAGGGTGTGTAGAGGCCAGGATCACATTAGGAATTGGCACTGGGTGAAAAAATGGGTCACAAAATCGTGGGATGAAATTTATTTGAAATTATGGTGGTGGGGCAAACTGTATACATATGTAGAACATATGTATTCAATCATTATCAAATCAATGATTTAATTTGTTGTCAACTAATTCAGTAATCAGGTAATCCGGCCATCGCCTAATAACTGGTGTTTTTATAATTTATCATGGGTGTTTTCCCAATTAGTTTTTATAGCGTTTTATTGCGTTATGTGTACAGTAGATAAACTAAAGAGAAGTAAGCCATCCTCTTCACCTAAAATCTGATGATAGTTGTGCATGCATAGTAGCAACTGCAATTTATTTTTTGTTTTAACATTTCTAAAATATATATTTTAAAGTGATAGTTAAAGAAGCGTCATCTGATTTATCAATTAATTGTTTAAATTGCCGTCTGATGAATCGATTATAAAAATAATAATAATCAGTTGCAGCCCTAATGGAGAAGTATGCATGATGCATTAATTGTAAGCCTAGCCTGTGCCCGTTGACCACTGGCCTACTTCTGGAACGATAACCGCTTGTCTGTATCAGTTTTTTGCCTATGGAGACCAACATGGACTGCTTGATCCCTTAACAAAGAAAAAAAATACAGTTTTTATTTTCTGCTATTTTTTTTCCAACATGCAAAGATTTAACAGAATAAGTTAACATTCATGTCAGGCTGCATATCGTACGTATGTAGCGAGCATACATACTTTATACAGGGAATGCCTTGAAATTGTAGCGCCGGCACGTTCACTCGCTTTTTTTCTTTGTTTGCATAGTGCATACCGAGAGTATAGGCAATTATTTTTCCCCTTTTTTCCCCCTCACAATTTAATTGTTATGCCAATTAAGCCTCCCCACACATTTCTGTGTCACCTCTATTGTATCCTATACTGCAAATCTCCCCGTCGAGGAAGCGACCGCTGGGACGACATAATAGCACCTCCGTCCGACAGCAAACCCCACTGACAGGCGCCACCCCCAGCCCTAGGAGACGCTATAGTGCAGTGACAAAGATCATCTCGCACCCCCTCACCCCCCTCGCCTGGCTGGCTGGCTGCCATCCCTGAACACAGCAGCACAGCTGTGTTCACACAGATGTCACTGTGTGGATTAGAACCCCAAGAAGACTATAGAGTGGTGGCGGACAGGTACTCTAACCACCTGTGTCACCCGAGAGTTCAATTAAGCCGTTTTAGGAGGGAAACGCCATTTTGGTGTTCTACACGTTATTAGCATTCCTTAGCATTATTAGTATCATTTAAATATACTTGAAATTACTTAGCATTATTAGTATCATTTAAATATACTTGAAATTACTTAGCATTATTAGCATTATTCACAAAGCTCAATATTAGCATTACTTAGCATTATTAGCATTAATTGGCATCATTAGCGTTAGTTAGCATTATTAACAATACCTGGCATTAGCATTACTTGGCATTATAAGCATTATGTAGTATTATTAGCATCACGTAGCATTACTTAGCATCATTGGCATTACTTTAGCTATTGAAAAATATCAGAACTACAAGCTCATAGCGCGCCACTCGGTGGCGCGCTATGAGCTTGTAGGTCTGATATTTTTGTAAAGCGGCGAAAATGTGGCGCAAATCTTTGAGTCATTTTTCAAATCAAAACGGGTTAAACAAGCAGCTCAACGAAGACATATTAAAATACAAAATACATACGGCGTATGCTTACACTTGTCGACAGCCTTGAGCTATGTCTCCTCACCGCGAGTGCATTTTTATACCCTTATCGGAGCCCTGCAGCAGCTGGCATGGATGATAAGGGTCCTCTCACATCCCGCATGCATGCCCTATCTGTGATAGGGCTGAGCATCCAGGCCTTGAACACACAGCTACGCTACTGCAAATAATAACATCCAGACACATCCAGAGCTATAGCTAGTTTCTGACTCTACATTCTAGTTTCTGACACTACATTCTAGTTTCTGACAATAGATTCTAGTTTTTGATGCTAGATTCTGGTTTCTGACACTACATTCTAGTTTCTATCGCCTAGTTTCTGGCACCAGATTTTAGTTTTTGGCACCAGCTTCCAATTGCTTCTGAAAATATATTTGATTTGCGTCGCGTTTTTACGATTATTCTAAAATTGCAGATCTACAATCTCATAGCGATCTTGTAGATCTGCTATTTTTCAATAGCTAAATAGCTGACTACATCCATCCCGTGCATGCATGCCCTATTTTCTGTGCAATATAAGTTAGTGGCTCTTTGAGCATCCAGGCTTAATCTCCTTGAACACACAGCTATTCTATTCTATTCTAAATCTAATTCTAACATTCTATTCTATTCTATTCTAAAGTATCGCTTATACACCAATTACCAGATAGGGTTAACACTAACTCCGCCGAGCATTAACTAATGAACTAATCAACTAAACAATAATAAGTAATGCATGGTACATGTCCTGTATCTGCCGACATTGAAGGCTGGCATTTTGTGCAGTGTATAGCTACATCACATTGTGACGTAATGTCCCGACTCCTGCACGATTTAGATGTCAAAAACGGGACAAACGGCAGTGACAGGGAATTGCATTAGCCCTCGTAAGTCCTCCGAAGGGACAAAGAGAGGTGAGATAAAGGGAAAAGTGGCTGGAGGGAATCTCTGTGCAGAGAGCTTAAGCTGGAGAGACTGATGTCCTTATAAGTGCCTGTCTGTCCTACACAGACGCCGGGGTGTCAGACACCGTGGAAAGCGGCTTAAGGCCTTTGTTGGGCTCTCAACTGTTAAAGGTTGTATGAAAGGCTGATGGGAAAAAAATGAGTCCACTTTTTCCACATGTGCCAGCCTCTTTGGAGCAAGCACACCAACCGTTAAGTGTACTAGATGTTGACACAGTGGATACAGGAATATGCAATCAGACTGCAATCCTTCCTGTGGAGTATTTCAGTACACACACGTTCCACCTTTTAAGACGTTTTGTGTTGTTTTTGTGCAGGGATGCCAGGGATGACTTATACAGCTGTTTTCCCCCAATGGAATGGACCTGACTGCCAATGACGACTTTTATGACGTTGGGGATTTTTTATTGATTAAGTTAGATTGAGCTCACCACCATATAGCTCTCAGTTGCTGTATGCATTTGATATGGAGGAAATGGACCGGAAGTGAAAAAGTCTTGAGTCTGCCAGCTTCAATTAAAGGGAAATTCCACCGATTTTCAAAAATTCTCCTTTGGGTGTACACATGTGAACCAAATGGACCTTAGCAGGTTGTACACCATCAGTAGCTTTTTTCAGAGCTCAGGGGCGGATTGTTTTTGCAATTTGCACGTTTGTCTACAGGTAGCGTGGGATTAACAAACAAAATCCCCAAAAAAGAGCCACGTGTTTTCCACACAGCAAGGAAGGTTAACTGACAGGGAAAACAAAGGCCCCCCTTGATCAAATATTCATAGCAAATTGAATTGCCACGCGCACCACCTTTCGTGCCTCCTGCCTCTATGATCACCATGCTAACATGCCACTGAATGATCACAGTCCCTAATGAGGCCATGTTTGTGTTCACTCTGTGGAGAATTACATCATGGACAACATACAGTTAGGGTTGCCAACTCTGAGATCTTGGAATAAGGAACACTTCTACGACCACGCGGCGAAGCAGCGCGGTTATTAGGTTAGTTAAGTCTGTGGTTTTCTGGTGGAGCCGTTGCCCCTGTGACCCAACTACGGATAAGCGGTTGAAGGTGGAGGGATGATTTCACATACGATATTAACCTTTGGGATCAGTTAAGGCCTGTTTACTGTGGTCAGTAAGGAAGAATAGGCCGGTAGGCCTATTGTGCTGTATAAATGTTAATTAATTATGAACAAGTAGTCCATTGTCTTTATAACATTAAGAATCCCGATTTTAAAGAAGGTTTTTTTTTTGCCCTTTTAAAGGGCAAAATTTGTATTGAATACGCACACATTTATTAGACTAATAACTACTAATAAACCGTCAACCATATTAGCCTACTGAAATAGCTTGGCTATAGGCATACCACATCAGCAGCTTTAATTATTATTACCGGTATTTAAAAAAAGACTGAGTCTATGACAGTTGTTGTGGGGGATTTGCATAACTCTCATACTATGGCTGTGGGAGTTTGCGGAACTCTCTTACTCTATGGCTCTGGGAGTTTGCGGAACTCTCTTACTCTATGGCTCTGGGCACGGCAGGATTGGCACACAGAGCAGCAGCGCTACCAGCGCACCGCGCACACACACATGCAGATCTGCAGCCACGGGGAGGTTTTGGTTTGTTGTTTGGTTGTTGTTGGTTTCTGCTCGTGAGGAGTCCTGTGTGCACTCGCCACAGAGCAATTGTGCTGTCTTAAATATATCTCCTGCTTTATTTTGTTCACTACTGTTAAATTCATTGTTGATGTTTGTGCGACGGATCGCACAGGAGGCATTTAGGGAAATACAGAAACAAACCGCGTTCCGTATCGATTCAATACGGAACGCATCATTTAGTGTTCAATTAAGGAACGATTCCGTATTATACGGAACGGTTGGCAACCCTACATACAGTATATATAGACACGTAAAAAGTACAACATAGAACTGGTGTGATAACACGATGAAAACCAAATGAGGGGGAAAAAATGAATTGCACGCAGTAGGAGAGCTGTAATAATTGTATAGATTGAAGAAACGGGGAGCAAGCCACACGCATGCTGAATACCACACATGTTCTGTTGCTTATTCCTATCCTGTATAAAATACATCAGACACGCACTACGCCCATCTCAAGCATAAATGACTGTCTATTTATATACTTAATGGCCGGGGCCCGCAGGCATACAAATGTGCCATTTCCAACAACCAGCACGAGACACCGAGCCGCAAACGCTTCAATATTTCACAAATGTCACAATGTAGATAAAAGCAAATTTGTGCCCCCCTCTTACGGCGTGTTCGGCGTGCCTGAAATATGGCTGCAAGCCCTGAAACAGACCGTGTGCCCTAAAAATCGCTCATTTCTGAAACCACTGCAGTGCCTATAATGTCATTTGTACCCTGCCGTAGTATACCTCGAGGGGGGGAAGCAGCGAGCCGAGCGGTGCAGTCGGACTGTATTCATCTCTCCCCGCTGCGGAAACGACAGAAACGCCACCGAATCTCCACCTTCATAATCGCACACTCACTCACTCAGGCGGCGATTGAGTGAGAGACGCGCACTATCTTTCTGAACAAATTGAATGAAGAAAGCAACGGCATATACCAAAACAAAAAAAACAAACATAAAACAATCAAAATATTTTTGAATGCAGTACCAAACCTCAAAAGCAATATGAAACAAAAAAATAAATGAGAAAGGAAGAGAAAACAATGGTTTTTCTATGACATTGGTATCTGCAAACAAGCAATCTCATATGCCTCTAGTTGTAATATTGAAAGCGTTCAAAAGTAGCAGATCTAAAAGTTCAAGACAGATGATTTTTAAACACTGATTAAGCCTTTTGCCTGTAGGAGTCAGCGTTGCGCCATAGGACTAGGTGAAACAGGAAGTAAACTCCATGCTCCATGAGTTACGTAGATTTTTGTGTGCTCTTGTATCAGTTGGTGGAATGTTGTTTTTTTGTTTAAATGGCTATAGAATAATGGCTAAGTAGAAATCAATCCCTTGTCGAACCACCTTCAAAAGGATCCCTGGCTAATAAGACAAATATGCCTTCAAACACTGTACTTGCCTTCTATAACTAAACATGTACATAAAACCACATCCAATACTTTATTTCTTTCATAAATAGAGAATCTTTCACTCAGTAGGAGGTGCTCCTGTTGCAGGATGATTTACCCAAGTCTACACAACTAGAGAATGTAGAAGATTAATGGTCATTATTTATTTATGTTGGCCTGTTTTGTCCCCCAAATCCAGACTCATGGTATCGTGGACAAAAGCAAAATAAATCTTTAGTTTTGGGGTCTGTGGGGCTAAAATGTCCTCAAGTGGCGGTCCTCCGTGGCTCAAATGCTGAATAAATAGTGGGCCCTGGTATCAAAAAGGTTGAAAACCACTGTGTTAAAACACCAGGCTTAGGACTCAGGATCAGACAACCCCCTAAAAAAATTGGTTGTTTAATTTGTAGTAGTTGCTGCCCTATGCCGACATGCCAACACATACCTTAGTACCTGATGCCAGGACAATAATTTGGGATGAATCAGCAGGAAATGCAGGGTGTGTGGGGGCCATGAACGTGGTGGTGGCGACTGCCACTGAAATGTCCTCTGTCTTCATGTTGAGCATGTGCATTGCCCCGAGGCATGTGCCGGTGCCCTGGCCCACTCCACAAACATTTGGGATTGGCTTTTTATAGATGATCCAGCCCAGAAATCAGCCATCCGTTTGGGGAGATATATATAGAGGGACAGAGAGAGAGAGAGAGCTTCTGTTTGTGTGTCTGTGTGTACGTGCGTGCATCTGTCTCTGTGTGCGTGTGTGCATCTGTCTCTGAGTGTGTGTGTGCCTGCATGTGTGTGTGTGAAGAGAGGTGATACGTGGCTGGCATTGAAATGTTTCCACCGGCTCCCCTTTTTTTGCAGATGAGTTCTTTATGGCTTGAAATACATTAGCGAGGCACTAATAGTATCATTAATGTGGCTGGAGAGCAGCCATCTTGTTATTCAGGCATTTGTGCGCAGAATGGGTAACGAATGGACTGGTTTGAGCAGATGTGATGTATGCGTGTGACAGACAGCGGATCGGCACCGCGCGACGAGACGGATAGCCGCGGTCCTCGGGGTGGGTGGGAGGGGTCGGTCCCACGCACGCACACACACATACACATACACACATATACTGTATTGCAGAAGACGCTAATCGTTAAAGCAAGCCGGATCGATACGCAGCGGTTGGGAGCTGAGGTGGGGAGGCGAGGTGCTGACCCTTTAGCATCAGGGAATGGCCCTGCGAAGGGAAAAAAAAAAAAAAAAACGCCACATTATGCATTCCGCGGACCCCCCCTCCCCGTTTCCACGGATCCCGTGTTATTTATACCACGCGATACTTAACCAGTCTGGAAAACTGACAGCACACGTTAAAGGGCCGCCATAAATTATGGAATAACACGCGGAGGCCACATTACGGGAAGGTTTAGAAGTTATCATTCCTCATCGCCAAACGCCATAACGGAGAGAGAGAGAGGGAGGATTCCCAGCGGAGGTCGGATGAAAAACCATTCTGGCGTAGCCCCCGCGTCCCTTCCCCATCCCCGCTCCATCCCGCCCCCTTCTCATCATTAAATCAACAGAGATGCACACCATTACGGCTCAACGGGAGCCGCAAGGCAACACTGTCCCTGCATTTCACTTAGGAGAGAAGATCGTTTGCACAAGCATGTGCTGAATTCAGCATGACGCTCGCGCCAAGGTTGAGTTATCGCCAAATATTTGTCTAAGCCAAATGAATCCGCTCTACGAGGTGCTCTGTTCCTCTTCCAATCAAATTTGAACCAACAAAGCAAATTAAAAAATACTCATCGTGGTGGTATTTTAACTTAATGTATTTTTCTTTGTCTCTATTTGTCTCTCTTACTGGATCAGCTTACTGTTGTATAAAATAAGAATAAAACGTATTTCAAGCTAATAATTAATACGTAGCTTTCATCATAATAGATGTCTAGTTCGTAGCTTTCTCTTGTTCACTCTATGTATGGTATGATGTCCTTGAAGAATAAACGTCATACAACGTATCGTATATGGATGCCACGTGCTCTTAACCTACAGCATAGAGACGACCTTCACTCAATTCAATTCAAAGGGCTTTACTGGCATGAGAAAAGATATGTTTACCAAACAAGAAAACACAATATAACTAAAACAAGGAAGCGCAATGCAACAGTGCAATGTTGTACACAAAATACAAATGTTATGAACATATGCAAGTCGTAATCTTCAATAAATCAATTTCTATTTCCCAAGATCAATCGATGTAAGAGTACACACAATGGTTATTCTTCAGGGTGGTTGTGTTCCATTTGATATCCTTCTTCTATCGCAGCACATCACAAATCTCGCTGCTGTGTTTGCACATTGTTGTACTTCGCCCAGCAGATATGGGAGTTTTTCGTTGTTTGTCGTGTTCTCCAAGTCTCTGTGGATGGTTGTAATCCGTGGGAAGTATGTCTCTGATGTCTTGGTACAAAGGACAGATGGTTAGGACGTGTAGTTCGGTTTCCACTTTGATTTGTGTGCAGTGGGTGCATAGTCTGTCTTCTGTAGGGATACCCAGTTGCAAGACTACATGTATTCACTAAAGATATTGCGTAGACGGAGCCTTATGAATATCACAATGTTGAGATGGGAACTTACCACATATCCCATATTAACACAAAAGCTTACAATTCTTGCTCAATGCAAATGAAATTCAGAAGATATATACGTTGAATGTCTATAATCACTGTGTAATAAATGCTTAGTTGGAGAAAATCCAAGCGATTTAACCTGAGCACTGTAGGTTTGGCTGACCACTGAAACTGTAAATTTCCAATACATCTGGCCACGCTTTTCCTTGTGGGCAAAATGCAACACATTCATTGGTAAAGCACAACAACGTAGCCAATGCAGGCGGATCTAACATTGGGGGCGCCTTCATACAGTCGCACCCATATTAGACAAGTAAAGCATCAATAACAACATCAGTTGTTGAAGTTAGAGTGGTGCGTGGTGGTTTAGTAGCAGTAGTAGTGTTTCAAATCATTCATTTTAATTATAAGCACTTATAAGCCCCCCCTTTGCCATGCCTAGATCCAGGCGTTGTCAAGTCTACCACCAAGGCTCTAACACATCCCGGCCGCGATGTACTGCGTGTTATATTACATGTTGGGAAGAAGCCACCGGGGCTTGTTTGTGTCATCATTTCCGCCTATATTGTGTGGCTGTACCTTGGCACAAGGCCCTTGTGCTGTTTACATTTCTATCTAATAAAGTAATCAGTCAATCAGTCAATCAATCAGTCCAACACTGAGGTACATGCAGAAAACACACCATAAACTAAGTTTCCATGTGGGTGCTGAGAGACTTTAGTGGCAGTGTGATTGTGGAGTGGATTGTAATTACTTTTCTTCCAGGGGATGCCGGTCGGTGAGTCGCTGGCAGTAACCCATTACTTTAATTCCAACCTGCATGTTGCCAGTTTCTTTGCTTTGCATTAAATCGTATACAGTTAGGGATAATAAGGCTGTGGCTGTGCCCGCCCCCCCCTCAGCCGCTGTGCAGTTCGCCATAACAGTGGGGCTGTAACGCAATCACTTGCTGCACAGCCTAATGGAGCGTGTGCCACTACCGCCCATGTCACTGATCAGGATTCCACACGTCTCTCTGTAGGTGGTGTTTAAGCTTTAATATATCTTTGCTTGTAACTCAAATGTGTAAAGATGCAAACAAATCTATTCCGGGAAAATGTATAAGACCGTTGCCTCTAATCCCCTAGTGTTTTCAGATAGGGGGCACTAATTCTAGTCCTTGGCTTTTCTGACACAGGAACACTTTGTGCGTAGTCAAAGTATACCCCCCCCCCCCCCCCCCCCCCCCCCCCCCCTCCTGTCTGATCCGCCTCCAGCCCCTCCTCCCACACATGATGGAGACGAGCTGCCCCTTCCTCCTCACGCGCCACATGGTGGGTACCGCGGGGACTGATTGTCAGCGGGAACTCGCCGCTGCATGCATTGATGCAGCCTGATGGTCTAGAACTTACATTTCCTTTATGTGCGTGTGCTGCGGGGGCCCCTAGTTGAAGGGAGGGACCTCGTCGCACGTTAAGCCAAAGTGGGCGGGTTCGCGTTTTGGTGTTCTAAGCGTTATTCACATTACTTAGCATAATTAGCATTACTTAACATTATTAGCATTACTTAGCACTATTAACAATACTTACCATTAGCATCACTTAATTAGCATTATTGGGTTTACTTAGCATTGTTAACACTACTTAGCATTAGCATCACTTAGCATTATTTGCTTTACTTACTTAAAATCCTTAGCATCGGCAGCATTACTTAGGCTCATTCAGAGTTTGGAATTTTGGTGGCCACCGCGAGCACCGCTCAGAGCACCGCGACCACCGCTATTTCAAAGTCCACTGTCAGCACCGCACCGCGCTGTGGTGTGTTGTGTGTTTTCTTTTTTTTAACCAGCCGTTAAAAACAAGCAACCACCGCGGTGCGGTGCGGTGCGGTGCGGTGCGGTGCGGTGGTTAGTAAAATCCGAGAGGAGGGCTGGGAGGTGCGGTGGTTGCGGTGGTATGACGTCATATTGTAGGAAACGGTGGTCGCGGTGGTCGCGGTGGGCACCGAAAATCCATCTCTGAATAGGCCTTTACTTAGCATTATTAGCATCAATTAGCATGATTATCATTACTTAGCATTATTAACAATAATTAGCATTAACATTATTAGCATTATTAACAACACTTAGCATTAGCATCACTTAGCATCATTAGCTTTACTTAGCATTGTTAACAATGCTTAGCATTAGCATCACTTAGCATTATTAGCTTTACTTACTTACAATTAAAATTCTTAGCATTAGCAGCATTACTTACTTAGCATTATTAGCATAAATTCACATGATTATCATTACTTAGCATTATTTGCATTATTAACAATAATTGGCATTAACATTACTTAACATTATTAGCATTATTAGCAATACTTAGCAATGGCATCACTTAGCATTATTAGCATCAATCCGCATGATTATCATTACTTAGCATTATTAGCACTATTAGCAATAATGGCGCACTATGAGCTTGTAGGTGTGATTTTTTGAAAATGGTAAAAATGTGGCGCAAATCTTTGAATTAATTTTCAGTTGAGAATAGGTTAAGCCTTCATCCATCCCAGCTCTCTCTCTTACTGTTCAAGCGAAGCAAGCAGAAAGAGGGATGACTCGCTAATTTGATCATGAGGGTACAGAGAAGAAATGGCATGGAACTGTGATCAAGGGAACGCGTCTTGAACGACAGCCCATTCCATCACGTTGCATTTGGAATGGCATGAAAAGAAGACAACGGGCGCGGCACACAAACACACGCACAATCCGCATGCAAGAACACCATACAATTAAACAGACAGCATACCGCCACAGGCTAAAGTACATTTACTGGTATGTAAGTAATAAGACAGTTGAAAATACATAAAGTTAATTAGTTGAATTAATTTTGTTGATTAATCTGATTACATTTTTAACATGATTTACTCATGTGCACACTGACGCAACCCACTGGGCATATTCTCATTTTTTTTTTAAATGGGTATCTATAAGCATTGGCCAGGCATATTTTGGACATAGTTTGAATGACGATTAATCATGATTGAATTAATTTTGAAGCTGTGATTAATTTGATTACATTTTTTAATCATTCAACAGCCCTAGTAATAAGTGAACAAGCAAACAGATAATAGAAAAGGCACGTACCGGTATGAACTGAAATGTGATTTTCAGTTTTTTTTATTCCACCTGGTGGTGAACAGAGCCTTATAGTAGCGTCATCACAGGGGTACAGGCTCAGATGGGAAGTAGCCCGGTCACGTGACCTCATGGAGAAGTAATTGTGTCTAACAGGCATTTAGAATATATTATTTTGAACAAGGTTGCCGCAAATATCTACAATTTTGGGAATATACTGTATACAACATGACAAGTGTTTTAAGCTATTGTTCAGTGACAACTATAATCCCTGTGATGTGCATGATGTGCTATTATTAGCACTCATTCTGTGTGCCTGCCAGTATGGCAGAAGCACACAGTTTGAGATTCGTCAACTTAATCCATAATCACTCATATTTATATCCAAAATTTTGACCGCTATGGCCGGCCGCACGGTTTGCACAATCCCCGCAATATATACATCGAAACGTGCGGCTCGGCCGGGAAAGATGTGCTTGTGCTTTTCTTTCCGATACGCGTTACCGTGCCAACGTAATTCGCAATAAACGACGCAAAAAATCCCCATTCGAAATGAATGGGTGCACACCGAAAACATCAGAAAAAGAAGCGCTTATTTGGAGCCACATTACTCTGGCACACTGTGGCGTAGAAACACGATTTTAACTTTAAACAGCAGACGCGGCTCTCGACTTCGTCACGGTTCAGACGGTATTCGAATATGTTGCGTGGTTTGTCTGCTATCGCAGTTCAAAGTGTGCATGGTTCGAGAATTTAGCGGTGCTTAGAGGCTCGCACGACCAGTGAGCGAGTGAAACAGAGTGCGAGATGCAGTGTCTCGAGGTTCGGGTCATGACCGAACAAATCGTCCTCACGGCCACAATATTCGCTTTACATGCGTGGTTTTCGGACATTTTGTAGACAAACTTCTCGCCTTTCACCCAATGTGACCAACAAAGCCCAGTCAGGTACAGAACCGGTCCTACGGGCCTCAGAGCGAGATGACGTAACCTCCCGTCTCCATATTAATTACATTGTAATGTGCTCCATTTTGGCGTCTGACGTTTCTTTTCAAACGCAAATTCTTAAATCGCTCTCACGACCACGTCTTTTATCGCACCAATACCACGATCGCACACAACATAGCTTGCGAAGTCGTAACGCCCACATCGAAAAAAGTAATCGCTTACGAGTTTTAGTTTTTGCGTGAGAGGCCTTCGTTCCAAGACAGTACAACCCATTGACTCTCTGTTTAAACTAATGGACAATAGTATCTGTACTGACTCACTGAACACAGGTGTAACAGATTAGGCCCTAATTAGATGGCTGCCACTAGCCACACGCGCGCAGAGACACGCACACACATGCTCTCCTCTCCAGTCTATGCTTTGCTGCATAGTGTACTTGCTCATGGAGTTCTCCATGGGGTTAGACATACCAAATATGGAGTGTGTGTGCGCGCGCGCGCACACGCATGCAGCAACACACGCACACACATATACACACGCACACACACATACACACACACACACACGCAAGCACACATGCACACTCACGCACACTCACGCACACACACATTGGCAAGTCAAACATCCTCTCTCTCCTGTATCATCTATTTCCTGCCATAACTCCGCAATGTGATAGAGACATATGGGTGGCATCATTAAACTTGGGTAATGAGTCCCTGACGTTGATTGGTGTAACTTAGCCCCGCCCCCTATTCTGATTGGTCGATACTATTTCCTGCCATAACTCCTCAATGCTATGTGATAGAGACATATGGGTGGCATCATTGGACTCGGGTAATGAGTCCCTGACGTTGATTGGTGTACCTTAGCCCCGCCCCCTATTCTGATTGGTCGATACTATTTCCTGCCATAACTCCTCAATGCTATGTCATAGAGACATATGGGTGGCATCATTGGACTCGGGTAATGAGTCCCTGACGTTGATTGGTGTAACTTTGCCCCGCCCCCTATTCTGATTGGTCGATACTATTTAGGGTTTGCTACTACGTTAGCATAGCATGTTAGCATGCCAACTCCCGCGAAAGTTTGCACACACTTGGCGAGTGGCAGGCACACAGTAAAATTTCTTAGAAATTTTGTTTCTAGTTATTATTAGCTATCATTAGGTCTAAGCACAAATGAGTTGCATTGTGATACATGGTAAGCTATTATAACCACTGTTTTGGATGTTTTCAAGTTAGAAAGGTAGAATTGCAGGTGCCAATGTCATAATAAAGTAAAATAATATCCAATATCCTGGTCTCAGTCAGGCGGCCAGGCCCGGATGTAAAATTTCCCAATTGGGGGGGCAGGCGAGAATGGTATGGGGGCAGCAAGGCTCTTCCCGATTGGCTAAGAAATAGTCCCGCCGGGGCAATTTGTTAGCCAATGACAGAGCTTATAGGGATTTCTGCAGCCCCTAGAGGCGTCAAGAAGACTTGATTTCTTTGGAGATGATCTAAATAAAGGAAGACTTCATGAAAAACATAAAACAATAAAAAATGATGAAATTATTATTTTGACCATAAAATGACATATAGGAGCTTTAATGCATTCGGCCAAATAACTGCTTGACTGCTGTGTGTGCAGTCGAGCACTGTGTGGGGAAAATAATACTAGTTTGTGCGAACCATTCGGAGTTGTTGTGCTTCTATGCATGCTCACGCATCGTGGTGGGAATGAAAAAGGTGCTACACTGCAGAAAGAATCCCTAAAATTCCTCACGGGTTGTTGTGCTATTGTGCTGTTTTTGTTATGCCAGCGAGCGAGGTTGCGGATCCTCACAGCTCCGTTTTCTTGAAACGCCGGCAGTGGTGACTTTTGAGCGGAAGGTCTTGAACTGAGCACGAGGATATCTCCGCAACGTGTTTTATTCAGGAAGCCAACACACACACACACACACACACACACACACACACACACACACACACACACACACACACACACACACACACACACACACACACACACACACACACACACACACACACACACACAAAATGAATTCAGTTGGTTTGCTCCACTAGCTGCATAACAATTGCCATCGCCAGGGACTAAAGAGATCCATCTGTTAGCATGGCTCTAATCTTTGCCTGTTCTCCCTAACACATCATATAAATATGCAAATTGTTTGCAGCATTTTTGGACTAATGTAAAATGCTTTTCATTGAGGAATACCACGAGCAGGGGCGGATGTAACATGTCCCATTTGGGGTTGAAGGGGCAGGAGAAAATGGTATGGGGGCGGACCCATACCATTTTCGGTTACAGGACTTTTATTAGTCAAGTAAAGCATCAATAATAACATCAGTTGTTGTTGAAGTTGCAACAGACACGCAGCATGCATAAAGCTAAAGGTCTGACTCAGAGAGTTTTCTGTTTTCAATGATGAAATGCTGTTGGTTGGTGTGTTTCAAATCATTTTAAATATAAGCACTTTAATTTGAATTATCTTGGGTTGTTGTTGGTGGGGCAGACTGGGTATTTAGGGGGGCATTGCCCCCCCATGCCCATGCCTAGATCCGCCCCTGAATACGACCTCGGAAAAAATAATTCCCTGCTCCTTTCCCTTCTTCTTCTGCGGCGGCTCTGATTTATGGCTGCGGCACCGCGCTGAAGACAGAGCAAACTCCAAGCTTGATGTTGAGAATAATATCTGTCCACATTCGTATTGTGACCAGGGACGGATGTAACATGTCCCATTTGGGGGGGCAAGAGAACATGTTGGAGTGGCAAGAGAAAAAGGTATGGAAATTTTCAGTTACAGGACTTTTATTAGTCAAGTAAAGCATCAATAATAACATCAGTTGTTGTTGAAGTTGCAACAGACACGCAGCATGCATAAAGCTAAAGGTCTGACTCAGAGAGTTTTCTGTTTTCAATGATGAAATGCTGTTGGTTTAGTGGTGACACAGCTGTAGTTAGTTAGTAGCAGTAGTAGTGTTTCAAATAATTTTAAATATAAGCACTTTAATTTGAAATATCTTGCGTTATTTTGACATGCCATCATGTTTGGGGGGGGGGGGGGGGGGGGGGGCAGACTGGGTATTTAGGGGGGCATTGCCCCCCCCATGCCCATGCCTAGATCCGCCCCTGATTGTGACTGTTCCTTTGTGCCAGAATATCTTTTGTTTACCTCCCCCCTATTTGATTCCTTCAAACTGGCACCAATTGACAAATGTTCCTATTGACAAAATTGCCTCTAATTCCAACCATTTTCTGCAATTTCACTATAGACTCCAGCCTCCCGCGTCAGTGGCGCCCGTTCGTTTGGGGCCCAAGAAGACAACATTATTAGGACTCCAGAGATAACCAAACAAAGAATAGATTCTTCCCAGCTTCAACGATTTGTTCAGTCGGCCGTACGCGGCGCACATGTCTCACATCAAATAAGACATTATCTTGGGAGAGAATATGCATGGGGGGGGGGGGGGGGGGGGGGGGGGGGGGTGAGTGTGCTTCAAATAGACAACCTAGTCTCTTAGGGATGGAGCCTGGGGGCCTCCGCATCCGTCAGCCCATAAAGGCATGGATGGGGCGGTGGCATATACTGGCTTATTGAAACACACCGCTTTTTCATCCAGTCGGCTTTATTCTGTGGCAGGGCCGTTTTGTGTGTGTGTGTGTGTATGTATGTACTGTATGTGTGCGTGCATGCGAGCGCAACTGTGCATGCATGCTTACATTACAGTATAACTAAGACCAGGGCCGGATCTAGGCATGGGCATGGTCATGGGGGGAAATGCCCTCCTAAATGCCCTGACTGCCCCACCAAACATGATGGCATGCAAAACAACCCAAATTTCAAAGATATTTCAAATTAAAGAGTAACACTATGATACTAACTAACTGCAATTGTCGCTCCGCTAAACCGCCATTTCATCATTCAAAACATAAAACTCTCTGAGTCAGACCTTTGGCTTTCTGCATGCTGCGCAACTTCAACTGTTATTATTATTGATTCTTACTTGCCTAATAAAAGTCCTGTAACTAAAAATGGTATGGGTGCGGCTTCCTGGTATGAGCTGCCTCTGATTAAGGAAAAAGAGAGGACTGGTGGCGTCAAATGTGGAGGTGGTGGAGGACTATGATTTTAAATGGCTACTGCAGCTCCTATGGTTGTCATAGATATTGAGAGATTTAATTTTCATTCTTGCTTTAAGATTCTTATAAAGGAACCCATTTTGAACCAAAAATGCCATTAAAATTCTGAGATTTATTGCTTTAAGTAGCCCTAAATCCAAATAAGAATCGAAGTTTGATGGGAAAATGCAAGACTACCATCTGGTTTCATTTGGCATTTAGCAATGATGATCAAGCAATTATTGCATTATGGATAATGGAAAAGTCTATATCCCTAATCTGAAAATGTTTACATGCATTCAGTCACTGTCAATTTTTGAATCTATTCAATTTCTTTGGCTTTGTGGAGCTGTGCATCAAAGTTCTCATCAAAGTTCACGTAGATGGGACAACGTTTCCCTCTGGCTATAGCAGACAGCAGCGATCCATCACTAATGCTGGAGAAACTCTCCCCCCCTTTTCAAACTTTTCAAAAGTGAAAAGTTAATGCAAATGCATGTCAAACTGAAATAAGCCTTTAACTTGAAAATGTACATCATGGGAGTAAAGCTGCAGCCCCGCTTTTGTCATAAAACCTTGTACTGTTTAACATAACATTAAGATCCTCAAGAGTGGTACACAAAAGTTGAGAGTCCTATGAATTAAAGATGGATTTTAACTGCAGCCAGAATAGGTGTACATGTGAACATAGTGTATTGTAGGGTGACCAGATCCAAACTGTTCATTTGAGGGACAGAAGTGTTGCATGTGTGGGACAAGTCGAGTGTGGAAACAGGGCAAAAGGTAGTTAGCAAATTATTAACATTTGATGTCAATATTCCAAAAAAATATTTCAGGATTTCATTTCACACATAGCAAAAACAGCTGATCTAAGATCAAAAATAGCTGATCTACAATCTCAAAATGCGTCGCAGTGCGACACGTTTTGAGATTGTAGATCAGCTATTTTTGATACGACAGTCTGCAATGTTGCCTCTCTAGAGTGAGTGTGGAAACATAGCGGTACCATGGGGGGGATTAATTCAAAAACATAGCAGGAAATGATACAACAGAAATACAACTATTAGGGCACTACAAATTATATGGGCATTTTGAACAGTGATGCCCGTCAGTCACAATGTGGGACAGAGTCTCAATTTGTGGGACACTTGAAAAGTCTTGGAAATGAGGGACTGTCCCACGCAAAGAGGGACATCTGGTCACCCTAGTGTATTGTCATCTTTTCATAGCCTTCAAGAAGAACAAACAGACAGGGTTGTACTATAAGAAACCCTACTGAATTTTTAAATAGCACTTGTCTTGTTCAGCAGAGTGTTGTCTAGAGGCTGGGTAAACTCATTTCTCTCTCCACCGTTACAGCAAATACTGCATGGCAATTTGGTCAATGACCAATGGCATTATCATCAAGATGTGGCAGCACCAAATAATGCCGTTTTTAATTGTTAATCTGATATGTCAGTCGCAAAAAAGAGCTTTGGTGATTGGCTTTTGTGAACAGCCCCAGGCACTTTTTAAGTTGCTTGATTCAGTAGTTCACAATTTGATATTCATTCATCACGACCTTAAGTCGCTGTTAACTATGGAACCGCAAATTTCATCAGGGATGGAGATGTGGAGAGCCTGATGTTACAGTACCTAGTAAATGCGACCTGCTTTTGCAGGTAGCTTCCTATATAGAGATATCTAATGTCACCCCTTAGTTCCCCATATATACAGATATATCTCTGACATACATTGATCCATGTGTTGATTTATTATTACTTCCGTGAGTGGAGCGGGCGCAAGTTAAGCGATCAGTGTGTGGTGGTGCACGGTTGTTGTTCGTTGGTGCACAAGTTGTGTACCGAACACACAAGTATGCACTCCGAGTGCTGATCAAGTTTATATTATTGCTTAAAGACAAAGATTAAAAGTCCAGATTAGTTCTGAAAGGCAGACTTATTACAATAGACCTTTAGGTAAGCCCCACCCTCTCCCCCTAGTGTCCACCCAAGGCTAGGACACTTTCCAGTCGTGCTTATTCATTTCAAAGTAACTATCACAGACATTACACATTCAATAAAATACTGGTTCATTTCTGGAAACCACACCTTCAAAATCTCTTTTCCAAATCCATCAACAAGGCATGCCCTATGCAGTGGAAAAAATGTGTGTGTGACATTTATTTTGTAGAACAATGTTTTATCATATAGGTGGAGGGGTTTGTCTATCACATGTTTTGCTTTGCTGCGATTAGACCATGTGGGGAGGGGCTTACTGAACGGTCTATATCTTTTTGGCTGTGCCTCCCATGAGTGTCTGTCTGTCTGTCTGTCTGTCTGTTTCTCTGACAAATTTGACAATGGCTATAATGGGTGCAATGGGTAGTAGGGGTGGCATGTGTTCCCAACAGGCATGGCCTTAGTCTGAAATAAACTTGCTTTGCAGAATGAAAGATAGATAGCAATTTGAGATACAAGTGAAAGCTATTGTCTCCTCCACCCTCCCTCCCACCCAATGCAAACTGAACATCACATCTATCACCATCTCGGTCCTCTCTAAAGAAATACTTGCTTCACGGTCAGCAACCCCACCAGTCGGTCCCTGAAAAACATTTGATATCTATTTCCGTTGCTTGGCCCGGCTCCAAAGGCATCCGACGTTCCCCTGCAGACAGGCATCTGAGTGCCCCCCGTGCAGGGGGGGCAGTGAGTGGTGGGGGGGCCTTGGGGAGGACGCTGGGTCATTGTCCCAGAGCACCAGTGCAGAGAACATTAACACACACTGGGCCGGTACGTCTTTTGGTGCGTTATTAGCATAATTAGAATTGCGTAGCATTATTAGAATTGCATAGCATTATTAGCATTACTTAGCATTATTAGCATTGCGTAGCATCAGTTAGCATTATTAGCATTACATTTTTAAAAATACTTAGCATTACCATTACTTAGCATCACTTAGTATTATTAACAATACTTAGCATTACCATTACTTAGCATTGTTAGCCTTAATTACATAGCACTAGTTAGCAATTAGCAATACTTAGCATTAGCAGTATTACTTACTTAGCATTATTAGCGTCGATTAGCATTATTAGCACCAATTAGCATTATTAGCATCACTTAGCATTAGCATTACTTAGCATTGTTAGCATTAATAACAATACTTAGCATTAGCATTACTTAGCATTATTAGCATCAGTTAGCATTGTTAGCCTTATAGTCAGCCTTACTCAGCATCATTGGCATTACTTTAGTTATTGAAAAATATCAGACCTACAAGCTCATAGCGTGCCACGGAGTGGCGCGCTATGAGCTTGTAAGGTCTGATATTTTTGAAAATGGTGAAAATGCGACACACACGTTATTTTTCAGCTCCGAAAGGATTAATTGCTGAATCAGAGCGGCGACTAGTTGGGCCCTCTCTGCAGTTGGAGAGGTAATTGGGACGGGAAGCCTGCTGACAGGGCAGTAGAAAAAGTTTGTGGTGAAACTAATGATGGGGAAACATCTCCGGAACAACAGTGGAGAGAGGCGGACCCTCCAGGAGACCTGAGGCAGCGCTCCGAGGCAAACAGGGGTCCTGACTCCTGACAGCACTGTCTGTGTTGGAAATGAGACAACAGGGTGCGCCACTGATTGACACGGACATGGACAACTGTATATACCGGTAGCCTATAGTTAGTGTTATAGTGTAGATCAGTGGTTTTCAACCTTTTCCATACCAGGGCCCACTGTTTAGTCTGCATTTTAGCCACCGAGGAGTGGACCATCATTTGATGTTGAGCTAAGGATTTTCAAGTTTGTGTCCACAATTGAGGAGAGATAAACTGGCAACATGTTGGTCAAAATAACAATTCTTCTACGTTTTGTAACTGTGTACATTCTTGAAGATTAAACAATTCAGATGTTTAAATAATTTAACTGTTAATTTAACCGAATGGACCCGTGAGGCATTGTTTAACACATTTTCTTAGATACATTGTATACTGTATAGTTTCTTTCTTTAAAAAAAAAATCTGGTATTGGCTGGTATTCTCGAATGCTATGGTGTAGCCAGGTATGGTGTAAATCTTCTCATTGGCTGCATGGCAGCAAATCAGGTCTGGGGCCTTGTGTGTAGGCCAAAAGCCTGTACCACCAGACCTGGGCCTGGTCTTACCAAATAATTACTCATAATAATTAAAATCAGCCACCAAGAGCTTCAACTCATGATGAACAAAGCAGGGGAGTACAGTAACATTTTTAATTGGGGAGTCAGGTAATTTCTGGACTTTTTGATGGCAGGTTTAATTATTCTGGGTAATTATTTGGTAAGCTCAGGCGCTAACCCCAGACCTGATTTGCTGCCATGTAGCCAATGAGAAGCCTTACACCAAACCTGGCTACATCAAAGCGCCATAGCGTTCGAGAATCCCAGCCATTATCACTATAACAGTAATCACATAAGTCTAATTTACTCTCCAATGTATTTTTCTGTCGGTTCTACCCTTGCCATGGCAGTATTAATTCTATAAAACCTAGCCTTACTTACGTCTTAGGTCATAAACTGGAAGTGTCCACACATGGTACAAACTTGAGAAATGTACAGAAAAGTGAATAACTTTCGGAGTTTAGACAACAATGAATTATTTGGCATCGAAAAAGAGATGATCCTGCAGGCACTCAAAGATAAAATGACGAAAGCCTCTATTAAAATAAGAAAAGGCTGCAGCCAACGTGTTTTGAGGCCATAACTGGTCTTCATCACGGCGAAAAGGCTTCGAGTGCCCTCATCCTCTCTCTATTTCTATGCCTTGATCCCGTTTGATCTGTGTGAGCACCTACCATTAATATTAACACTTTTTATACCTCTGGCGAGCACCTGGTTATTCCTGTTTTTTTTTTTGTTTTTTTTCCTGTGATTTTGCAAAATCAGATGAAAATTACACTCAGCTACTCTTCTGAAACTGCTATCACACATTTTATCGCTCCTGGATGTCAATCATGATTAACAGTTATCGTGCCGTTGAAATAGATCTACGTCTCCCGTTATCATTATGATTTACAGTAACGACTGATGCTGCTGCCGTTGAGCTACGCCTTTGATCGTTACTTACCGGCGCCGGTTTGATACGATCCCCATGCTAACAGCAGCTAGCAGCGACCGCAGCGACCATTGATAGACCATAATAAGGGACGGACCAAACCGGAACCGGAAGTGTGTGTCGCCAACTAACTTGTCCGTGGGGAAACATGGACCGAAATATGAAATAATGACTTTTTGATGAAAAACGCTGGCACTGGCTACCTCAAAAAATATGAAAAAGGGCTGGCACTGGGAGTGTTAATCACCATTCGAACTATGTCCAAAATATGCCATGTTTTCCTATACAGGATTTGTACATTTAAAAAAGAGAATGGATCTGTGGGAAAAAAAGATCTGTTTATTTCTTAAATATTTATCAAAATAGGTGATCTACAAGCCACCAATGCTTGTAAATCCTCTCTATGGGTCAGGTTACAGTGAGATACACAGCTATATTATGTAATCCACGAAACCGTGCATTACCAATTTTTTCCATGAGAAAATGTGCAGTGGGTTGAGTCAGTGTGAACATGGGTTAATTGCGTTATTTTTTTAATCAGATTAATCAACAAAATGATTTAACTAATTATCTAACAAATTTAATCAACAGCCTTAGTATGTACTGTATGTGTTATTCTATTTAGTGGTACCAATCTCACCCGGCCCAAGGACTATATAGGTTATCTATGTTGTTATTCAGCAGCCAGCAGTGCTGGAAGGCAAGTGTGGCAGAAGTTATTGTGCAGTATGAATGTGCCAATTTAAGTACGTGACAAAACAAATAAAAATACCACTGCTTTCCTTTGGTAAATCAACATGAAAAACAACAAACAAAACAAAAAAGCATGCACGCGCGGACATATTTATGCTGCTATTACTTTATTTGCATTTAAGGCAGGATAGGTTTACACTTGTATCCCCGTCACGGCAAAAATGTTAAGTGTTAATTTACTAACTCGGATGTAGGAAATAATTAACACTCAGGAGTTTGCTTTGCATAATGTGCACGCACAGCAAAATCCTCAGCGCTAATTCGGGCATATATTATGCATGACTGAGTGTCCGACATGTTAAACAGTTACAGCCCCTTGAAGTAATTAAATGAGCATTAGTAACTCATGAGACATCTGTTGTGAAACGATACTGCCCTAATTGCAGTGCTTTTTGTACTGCATGCTGCCTTGGTTGACTAAACCAGAAGGCTGCTACCGTTTTACCATTGTCATTTCCTCACAGTCACAGCCGTCAAACATCAAAGCGTGAATCCTCACAGCGTATTGTTATATTCTCTATCTAGACAACACTGTGATACATTCTCTCGTCCACGCGTGGAATTTACTCTGTTCTGCCTCCCCAAGTTATGAGAGACGGGACGTTCCAAAGGCAGCATCTATCTTTAATTTCTTTCTCTCTCTGTCTCTCTCTCTCTCTCTCTCTCTCTCTCTCTCTCTCTCTCTCTCGTGCGTTTAGTTATTACCACGTGCACGTGGGACGATCACAAATCCGCGTCGATTAACGTTTGCGGTGTCCAAATGAACGCCGTCGCCGTTTGGCACATAAAAGCCCAAAGGCAAATAAAAATTGCTCTGCATCACAGCGACGTGTTAAGTTGGGCCCTGTGGGGCTCAGAGAGGAAAAAATAAATAGATGTGTGAATGTTCTGTTTGTTTGTGTGTGATGGTGGTGGATGAGGGTGAGCTGCAGGCGCCAGCTGGCTAACAGTATGATGATGGCCAAGCCCTTAAAATGCACTGCCAGTAACATCTTATTTGGCCAGATAGCCTGTGTTTTTCCCTCACACGAATGAAATAAACAATAACCGTTTCATTCTGTACCTATCATCCAAATGGTCGAGTACCGTATATGCTATATCTCCCATAGAGAACAATAAAGGTATCTGCTGTAGTTCTTTGGGAAAAAAGAAACAATGCATTCTGTCCACCGCTGTTTCATCTATTCTCTATCATGGCTTTATTGTTGCTTTCTGCAGTTCCACTGTCAGGCACACTTATATTTTCTCAGAAGCCTCCTCATCAATCACCATGCAGGCTCAAGGACATTGTTCTGTTCGCTGGCATCTGCGACATTACTCACAAACTCCAATTGATTGACAAATTGAGGAATGGAGGGATTTTTTTCCTTGACTTCTTCTATTCCCCCCTTTTTCACAGCCCTCCAGTCTTTTTTATGGTTTTTGTTTTAAGAAATAAATCTACTGTAGTCTACTACAGCTTGGCAGATAACCAACACACCAACATATACAAAGTGCACGCTTATAACAGCAACTGGTCAATATCGGCTACTGCCATTGGTTAAAGTTAGCTTTATTTGATGATGATGTTGACTGACAGTCCCGGATGTAACACTTCAAGCGAAAATGGTTCGGTTGCAGGACTTACAGTATATTAGGCAAGTAAAGCATCAATAACAACATCAGTTGTTGAAGTTGCAACAGACACGCAGCATGCATACAGCTAAAGGTCTGACTTGGAGAGTTTTTTCTTTTGAATGATGAAACGGTGTTGGTTTAGTGGTACTACAATTCTAGTTAGCTAGTAGGTGTTGCAAATCATTTTAATTATAGGCACTTTAATTTGAAATATCTGTGAAATTTGAGTGGTTTGCATACCATCATGTTTGGTGGGGCAGTCAGGGCATTTAGGGGGGCATGCCCATGCCTAGATCCGGCCCTGTTGACCGATAACGGCAAATACCCAATCCAACGATGGTGTACAATATATCGGGTTCATCCCTACATGCAAGAGAAAGTTAACAAGCCCCAACACAGTTATTTATCAAGAAGCAGCAACCAACTATTGATGTACCGTATAATCATTGGATAGCAAGTGTTCTGGGTTTGATTTCGCGTGTGTGTGTGTGTGTGTGTGTGTGTGTGTGTGTGTGTGTGTGTGTGTGTGTGTGTGTGTGTGTGTGTGTGTGTGTGTGTGTGTGTGTGTGTGTGTGTGTGTGTGTGTGTGTGTGTGTGCGCGCGTGCGCGAATCCTTTTCTATACGTTCAGCCTCACATCTGTAGACAGGAGCGTTGCTTTTGGCACAGCCCAGCCTCCCCTGTCACCACCCAAGTGAATTAAACTAATGCATCCGTCTCCTCTCCTCTCATGGACAGTATTTATTAGTCTGATCTACATCCACATATCTTTTCTCTGGTGTCACACCTACCGTCGTTCCTGCTGCTGCGTTGGCTGCTTTTCTTTCTATACCTCCAGGCCATTTGTTAGGTTTTTAATGAACTAAATGTCGTCGCTGTTGTGAAGAAATGCTGCATGTGTTACCTTTCAGTCTTTCATTGGTTAGATAAATACATATAAAACAGAAATACAGACTTGCTTATAGCCACTCTCAACTTGGCATACCCATATGGGCGTATATGTTATAAGGGCAGATATATACTGTATATACGTGCAAGCTTAAACTATGGCTGTTGAATTCAATCAGATCAATCACAGCTTCAAAATTATACAATCATGATTATATGTCATCAAAATAATAATCATGATTAATCACCATTCGAACTATGTCCAAAATATGCCTGTTTTCCTTTACAGGATTTGAACATTAAAAAAAAAAAGAATCTGGGAAAACATATCTGTTTATTTCTTAAATATGTATTAAAATAGGTGATCTACAAGCCCTCAATGCTTGTAGATCCTCCAGCTATACTACCGTATATGGCTCTGGTTACTACAGGGAGACACACAGCTATATGTATTTGTAAAACCGTGCTCTACCTATTTTTTCAATGAGAAAATGATCAGTCGCTTGAGTCAGCATGCACATGAGTTAATTGCGTTTTTTTAATCAGATTAATCAACAAAATTATCTAATTAACACATTGTTTTCAACAGCCTTAGCTTAAACATATGTTATATTCGCCACTTTTGCATGACAATGACATTAATATGGCAACGCTTGACTAAAAAATACAATAATAACAGAAAGTTGAAATATGGAGATACAGTGCAAGCGTTCCGCCTTGACAGCCATATACAATTGGCCCGGCAAAAACAATTAGCTCCGGTCTGATCAAGCGATACGATGGATGATTTCCACACACGCGGCGGTAGGATTGTATAGTCGTCGCGACCCTGTCAGCGTGTGCGGTGACCCCTTTTTGATTATACCGTTCCAAGATTTACAATGTCCACGCCAGAACAATTCTTTCTGTGTGCCTAATCCCAGAGAGTGGAAGGCACACATCCTCCCCAGCCACCGCCGAGTAAATCATTTTCATAATTCAATATCGCTGCCGCAGCAAACTCGCTCTCCTGATGACCTACAACAATGGCAGTGTACAACCTTTAGGGGTAAGGCTGCGGAGGGGAGAAAAAAATACAAAGTTATTACGATAAACGGCCGAAGCTTTAATTGAAAACCCGGCCAGACCCAGCATTCGTCCATGATGCAGAGCAATCCTCGATCCCATTACTGTATACATCTCGCTCTTACTGGACCGCCAGGACTTGAGTCAGGGGAATATCCCCTTCAGACAGGTGCACAGCAAACGGACACAATCCATACCCAGACAGCGTTGGCAGCCAGCAACCAACTTTGGCTCCTGTTTTAGCCTCCAAAACAAAGCTGAGTTGAAAGTTAAGTTCACCACCATGCATTACATTAGCTTCTCAATGAGCTGATAAAATAAAAAAGGGGAAACATTTGGCTTAAACAGGCAGAGGCACGATTTAGCGATTTCATGGTTTGGGGTGGATCATTTGTTTCACGCGGGAGAAATGGCACGATTATTTTTTTTCCCCCAGTGGTGTTTCTGTCTGCTATTGATACATGTCATCTATTTTATCCCCTTCCGAACGATCCACACATTGTTCCCCCTGTTGACAAATGGACGGAGATGAACGCTCTGCCTTGGCTCTGAGATGGATGGCGTGCATTAGCAGGGCCCACGTCCCCCGGTTTGTCCCTTGCATTCGAATTGCACCGCATTCATCTTTGGGGGTTTCAGACACAATCTTTATTTACCTATTCATATAATGTGACCCTGCGTTTTTCAATGCTTATCTCCCCCACAACCTAAAAGCACTATCACACTTGAAGCTCATAAAGTAGGGATAATGTGACAGTGATAGCATTTCAGTTTAATTTAATTTTACTTACTAAATCAGTGCTCATTTCCCAATCAACATCAAAGCTCTATAAACTTTATACTCTTTCAAACTTTGAATATCCGGCGAAACGAAGTTCATTGAGGCACGGCGGGAAGAAGGTTTATTATATAATTCCCCTTATTCTCAATCAGCAATTCATTCTGTTCCTTTAAATCAGCAGTCTCTCCATGTCAACTCCCCTCACTCTCATTGGCAGCTAAGTCACTCACACCCACATTTAATCAGCTGTTCTTTATAAGCAGTCACTACTCTGTCAGTCTTCCCTCTGTGTCCTGTTGTTCAGATGTCAGTGTTCAAATTTCCTCCACCTCCCCAGCCTCCTCCATTTGGCACTAGTTCTGAGTACATGAGTCTGTGATTAATCATGATTTAGGGGTTGTAACATATCGTGGTACTGTATGTAGTTCTGTTATAAGTAGCTTTGATTACTATGTCTTCCATGGACTGTGATATGTTCAGTATCTATGTGGTCCATGTATTTTGGATAAATGTTGTGATGTCTCATGTCAGACTCTGCTATGGATATTATGCTCACATGTTATTGGCTTGTAGTGTTGCTCTTGGTTGCTGTACCTTGGCTACCTTGGGTGATGATATCAGAGCTGTGTCTGAGTGCACACATAATCAGAGAAATCAAATGTCTTATCAGACCTTTGACTCGGTTCATAGATCGCCATGCCGCCATACTAACAAGCAAAAGTTTTGCAATAAATGTCAATCTGAGCCGTGTGTCAACAAACTATTTTGGACCTGGTCTGTTAGTGTGCCTTGGCCACACAGCATTTCGGAAACTACTGCATTGCACTACTGCGCTGACTCTCCTTTCTGATGTCTCTGGCAACATTCTGTCGAATTAGGGGTTTGTGCCACCATGTGTGTCGTGCGAATTTGCGCTCCTCGTGCATCCACGTTGCTGTGACAGCACTATCCTGACCACCTCTGACTGTGGTGCGACGAGACGATGCACCTCAACGTATATAGCACATCCATCTTGCCCCCGGTCGCCAGCTGCCAAACTGGCATCCACTCATCGAGAAGAGCTCTCTTCATAAAGTGCCCTGTCATGCATTTCTGAAGGGCAGAGCCAGCAAAAGCTGTGGCGCTTTGCGCCGCATATGCGTCGTATAGTGCATTCTGGTGGCTGTAACAAGCATCTGCCAATGCAAGGTTAACGCCTCCTGTCGGTTTTCGTAGACAGGCGTTTCCTAATAATGATTGATCAGGGTTTTAGAAAGCCATACAGTGACACAATGTCAGTAGGGAGCTGAGTAGTCCTGCCTTCTCGTGACGTTGCCCCTGTTCCAGAAATGAATTCCCCATTATTTTTTCTCATAGACTTTTCGAAAATAAGTTATATAAAGACGATCACACAACACACAAAGCCAACCCGGGTTGGCTTTGTGTGTTGACAAAGTCAACCCGGGCGTGACAGTGTGACCCAACCCTGTGACAGTGTGACCCAACCCTGTCACAGTTTGCCCATTCACATGCCTTTCAGTAGTGCGCACTGAATAGGTAGGTAGGGTATGGACAAACAAAATAACAGCACCGATTTTCAAGGGTTTTATTGGGTAATGTGTCTTTAAAATAGGGGGGCGGACAGGCTGAACGCTAATAGGGCCTATTTGGGTCAGACCAACTCCTGTTTGTGGACAGGTAGGATAGTTTGTGTCACTGAGGGACATTAAACATGCGAAAGACTTTAAAAACATAGACGATTTAGGAAAGGACAGATCTACAAGCTCGTTTTGTACGGAGTGAAATGTGGTTTTGTACCGGTTTTGAGCTATTGTGACATGTTGTGGATTATGTTGACCCCTTTCCACTTGGCCCTGTCCTGTGGGTGGAGCCATTGGTGTATATAGCTCAGAAAATTGCACCTTTCAGATAGTTTGCTGTGAGCTGCTGTCTGGTGCTGGTCAACTAGTCAGTCTCTGAGGAGACTTTTGGTCTACTCTGTTTTATCACAATTTGCATTTGGGAGGATGTGTGTTAAACTCTGCCCAACTGTGTGCCTTGCTCATCTGTGATTTAAATCTTGGGTCAATCTTGGGTACTACCCTCACCTGAGACCCAAAAGCTTGTGTGACAACAACACACAATCTTTTGGGAAAATCAAATTAAGAAGAAAAACGAAACAAAACATGTTGTATCATGCCAATTTTTTCCTTCTTTCTAGTTAGATATTGTAGGGCAATTATTGTGTGTCTTGTCACGACCCTAGTTGGCTTTGTCCGCGGCGCAATCGTCTTTATAGGGATCATTTTCTAAAAGCCTATGAGGAAAATGACTGAGGAATTCATTTCTGGAACACGGGCGACGTCATGAAAGGGGCGGGACTGCTCAGCTCTATTGTCGGCCTGTTGTCACACAAGTTGCACGAGGGAACACTGGACACATCCACACACACACACACACGACACACACACAACATCAAAATAAAAGATAAAAAACCTATAGAGAAAATAAAACCCAGCAGCAGCAGCGTATAATTATGAGACCAAGAGAGTGCTTTTGAGTGTGTTTTGATTGGCATTTTTGACCCGCCAGGTATGCTAATTGACACATAAAGCGTATTCTCTGAGATTGCAATCAGTCAGTCATACCTCCTGGCGCGCCGATGGCAGATATATGGAAATTAGGACATCATAATCCTGATCAGTTTGCGTTGGCTTATTCAGCGGCGTGCGCGGGGCTCAGCGACCCCGCGGTAATTGCCTTGTGCAATCTGCTAAATCTTGCACGAACGTAGTACTGCAGGCAAATCCCGCGGATGCATGCTTTATTTATTTATTTTACCGCTGACCTTGGCCGGGTTTTCCGAGCACCGCCGAGCTCGGATATGAGAGGAGGAGGAGGATGGTGGAATGGAATTAAGATTCCTCTCACACATTCTCTTCTTTTCCCTTTTGTTTTCATAAGCCCAGGAATAAGAGGCCTACATTCGAGAGATCAGACAACGAGGGCTAGAGAGCCGTACGCAACAAAAAGTAATAATCATCTCTAGCCACAGCAGGACACTTCAGTTTGGAAGGTGTACAGTGTGAATTCAAATCAGAGTCACACAATGGGTGAGACCTTCCCAGGGCCGGATCTAGTCATGGGCATGGGGGGGGGGGGGGGTGCATGGTAGGTGCACATAGCTTGTGCATCACATTCACCATTCACATTCACACTCACATTCTCACACTTATGGCAGTGGAAACCATGCAAGGTAACTACTAGCACACCCGGAGAAATTAGGGATTCAGTTTCTTGCTCAAGGACACTTCGACACTAACTCTGGGGGAGCCCGGGATCGTACCGGCAACCTTGCAGTTACCATCCGGTGACTCTACCGCGGAGTCAATGCCCCCTAAATGCACAGACTGCCCCACCAAACATGATTGCATGCAAAACAACCCAAAGACTTTTCAAATTAAAGTGGTTATATTTAAAATGTGCTGAAACTACTGGCCTATACTGCTACTACAATTGTGGCACCACTAAACCAACAGCATTTCATCAGAAAACTCTGAGTCAGACCTTTAGCTTTATGCTTTATGCAACTTCAACTACAACTGATGTTTTATTGATTCTTTCTTGACTAATATACCTTTAAGTCCTGTACAATGTAAATCTTGTGAGTTACAGAACTGAAGAATTTAAATGAAAATGGCATGGGGGTGGGATCATCATGATGCTGCCATTTTAGCCACGGAGGACCACCATTTGATGTTGAGTGTAATTTCTAATAATTTAGGTGAAATAACTGGCAAAATGTTGGTCAAAATTCTTCTACATTTTCTAAATGTGTGGATTCTTGAAAATTAGGTAATTCAGAATCAATCGAATATAATTTAACTCTTGAGAGCGTAAAATGAGATCTCAAGAGTTCCAGATTAATAAGGGTCCATTTGGTTACCAATGGTCCTTTCTTGGAAGGAAGGAGGACTCCATCATAGGAGGAAAAATGGTGAAAAAATAGGGTTTTATCTCTGGCGCCTGTCAACCAATTTCGCTCCAACTCAACAGCAAAAAAGCACCAGATTTTCCGCCAGGAGTTTTTTCACTAATTAGTAATTCAAGTTCAAGTTCGCAACAGTGGTTGTTGTGCATTGGAATGCCACTCTGAAGACCACTGCAGCCATCAAAAGCTGACTGTGAGATGGTGGAGGACTGATTTAAGCAGTAAAAACCTGAGTCACAAACTATCATAGGACTCAGAGTTGTGTGTGGTAGGCTGTGCACCTGTTGTGTGCATGGAATTGGATCAAGGCACAGCAGGTTAAAGCACTCCTTGTCCACAAACACTCCCAGAGGTGAGCCACTGTCTAGACAGTGGAGCCATCTGCTCTCCTGTGTAAAAAAAATGCATTATTTCCCTGAACTCGCAGAAGAGGAAGAATCAAACGATCATCTTTAAGGAAGCTGCCCTGTTGTCCTCATGTAGCCTTTCCTTGCCCTGGGGCAAGGTATATGACAAGGGTTTTCAACCGGTTTCAACTGGTCCTTGAGAGGGTTCTAGGTGGTCCCGAGGGTAAATGATGGAAAGTTGATTAACCAGATGTAACTCTTTGAGAGCGTAAAAATGAAACCAAATATCCATCATCTGAATTTGCCCAAGTCTACAAAACTACAGGATGTAGAAGATTAATGGTGATTTTGTTCTGTATGTTTGACTGTTTTTGCTTCCGAAATCCAGCCTGGATCATCGTCTGTAGTGCTAAAACGTCATCAAACGGTGGTCCGTGGCTCAAATGCTGAATAAATAGTGGTCCCTGGTATCAAAAAAGTTGAAAACCACTGCTTTACAAGATCCTGCACCACTGCGTCTCTCATGAAAGGGTGCATACTGCAGGGGTTGACACTAAGGTCTCTGAGGCACTTGCCCATCGAGCAAGCGCAAGTCAGGTTCTACTTGCCCTCAGGTCATGGTCTCTTGCCCCCCAAAATATATTGTAAATTTTGCATTAAAGTTTACTTTCTACGTGGGTGCTTTAAACATCTCCTTTTGCAGTTGACTGCTTTGTTTAAGTCTCAATCAGCTACAGTAAATATTCAACTTTTAAATCATTATAAATCAGTAGCTAGTTCCAACAGGGGTCCGTGACATCAGCAAAATAATAGTTTGGAACCAAATGGACCTGGGACCTGGGAGAGATAGCTAGAAGCAGGAAAAGACGCAGAGGCAGAGTGCAATGACCACCTTCAAGACAAATAATCTCATGTTGTGTTATATAGCTAAATCGCACACTTGCCCGATCGGGCAACCAGGTAGCAGTCTTAACTTGCCGACCATTTTTTTTTACTTGCCCCGGGCAAGTGTTGGTGTAAAGCCCTGATCATCGGTACACTGGCTGCATGGTGTACAGCTCATACTGTATATATGCTGGTACTCACATGCTCACACAAGTGTTGTATGACGCATTATGGTAGTTCTACACAGCGATCACACAGGCAGTGCTGCCGCAGTGGCCCTCGACCGCGGTGCTTCCATCGCCTGCTCCACAACCAATGAATTAAAACCTTCCACTCATGGTACAGCTGGTACTGTATATTATGTCGATACTAAATCTCCACCATAACAGCCTAATCAAATGGTTGTCACTTTCCTATTTCTCTCATGGTCGCACTTCATGAATCACACGCCTGTCCTGTTCTTTTATATGTTTCTTTTAGCCTTTTTTTTCTGCCCGTCTTTCTCTCTATAAGCAAGCAAGCAAGCAAGTGCAAATCTGCGCACGGGCGCACACACACGCACAGAGCAATAGGGTCCCAGTGCAATATTGCCTCTATAATGAAGAAATATGAACCGTTGTGCCACGTGTCTCTACGGCACATTTGTCTTTACTGTATCATTTTCGATTAAGATATAATAGCCACAGATTATTACATACAGTATGTATCATGAAAATAGAAATGCCACTTAACATTCGTGACTGGAGAGCTTACGTTAAATCTAGCTGAAAGGACTATGACTTTGGTACTATGGATTGGTTACTAATATGTTTTCATGTGATGTTGATTTTCTTTATTAGTTTTTACTAAACATGTTTTGTACTGTATATGTATTGACATTAAGCCCGACCGGTCCCCCTTCAATCGGTGGTCCTATCGTATATCAGTGAAATTGTCACCGATAGAATTTTTTAGAAGTGCACGCTATTAGCTGCTACAGTGTTTTTATGTTCATGGGGCAAGGTGAAGGCAATGTTGCTGCATGCAGAGTTGGAACAGTATTTGTTTGTCTGAGTCACTATTCGCTGTACTCCATCTGTTCCTTGACAGCTTGACTGAACAAGTTAAAAGTAAATGAAAAGTCTTGAATAAAAGACACTAGTTTAAAAAAGCAGTTTACCTGTACTACTGTCAATGTGACTGTACCACTGCATGATCATATCGGTACAAAATCTTTGTACAATTAACAAAGGAAAAAAGGTCTATTTTCATTCCAGCTAAAAACAAAACCTTTATCGGGTAGAAAATCGGTTATCGGTGGTTGTATAGCTCTATTGTATCGGTTATCGTATCGTTCCCAAAATTCCATATTGGTCGGGTTCTAGTTGACATTAATGTCAAGGTTCATGGTTTACTTTGTTTGTCCCCTGAGGGAGAAATTTGTCTTGGAGACAACGACCGAGCTGCACACAGACAGATAGAGAAAACAACATAAAACAGAGCAACACAAACGTACAGTACACTTTAGTGCGTTCCATGTCACTAGGCAGGGTGCATCTGGTAACTTGATCGAGAGAGGAACAAACGAGTGTTTGTATCCGTTATATTTACATGTAGGCGATCTGTACCTTCTACCATTCCGCATCAACACATACAGTATTCATGGTTGAGAACATGTGAGGGATCGGAAACAATGTTACGAGCCTGTCTAATGACTGCCTGTTCAAAGATGATTTCGGGGGTGATCGGGGGGGCCGACATGCCCATGATGTTCCCGGCCATTTTTTCAACCCTGGCGATCTGAGATTTAGGGCGCGTTCGGAAATACACCCTAAACGCACTGGTGTACTCTGTGGTCGTTCGTTTATACCTGGTGTATTTGGGGCATTTGGTGCTCCTCGTTCGTTTATTCACACCGGTGTGTTTGGTGCACGCACTGAGCACCCCTACCCTGGAGACGGGGTTGGCCGGTGTGGAAGGTATGATTGCGTCACAGCTGTGTCTCGAGCGCTACCGTTCAATGAAAAGCAATACAACTGTTGTGAGCTAGGAAGCTAGGCTATGGCTAAGCACTGTACTGTGGTCCACCAACTTTTCCATATCTGTCAAGTGTCAAGGACCTGCACATTTATCAAATAAATGCATGCGGACCCCCATTTGAAAATACTTTCCAGGGGGACCCCCATAAGAGAGGATTTATATGGCTCCTTTGGCAGTGATTCTCACCATTTTTGAGTGAGGTGTGTAGTCTGGTTTTAACTCGTGCGTAAATTAGGGCTTTAACCAAAAAATCGATACATCGATGCATCGATTTGCATAACACGAGTCGACTCCAAAAAGCCCGAGTCGATAAGTTGTTTTTTCCCCTTCCTCCGAGGGAAAGGAGTAAAGAGGAGGAATTAAACATTTACCTTTGTTTTCCCCTTTTTTCTTTCTCTACATGTGCGACGCGTGTGTATATAATTCAACTGTAATATTGGTTACTGTCACTCACGGACAGAAGTCTCCTTTGAAGTTTCCTTTGCAACTCTATCGGAGTTAAGCTTTAATTTAGGTTTACCAATCTTATGCAGCTGCGCTCTTGCGCTCTGGGCGCGCGGCGTTCCAGCTGATCATTACGTACACGGATCAGATCGAACAGCAAACAGTGTAAGAGGAATACAGAACTTCATCAACCAACACCTCCCTGCGCTACAGTCAGTGACCGTCTTGTTCCTCGTTTCGCATTAGGCTACGCAGTACGCATGGGATGCATGCTTCTGTCCGCGTCGTTCTCATTAATTTGCTGAATGGATCAGAAAAGAAAGGCAACGCGATATGATGGTGGTGGTGGTGGTGGAGGAGGAGGCGGCGGCTACATGTATACATGGATAGTATTCTGATAATGTGGCCGCTGTTAGAACGAGCATGTCTTCTGTTGCGTTCTAACGTGTGGGCTGCTGTGTATTGCTGTGTTGCTGTGTTTTTATGGCTGGCCATAGTGGACGTTGTGCTGCGCTGTGCCAATATTGTTTTCATAAGCTTGCCACATGCGCCATGCGTAGCCTCGCGATGTGTTTTCTATAAGCACTGCGCCGGCATATAGCGGCACCATTTGATCCCCGACCCCCCTCGGAGAACCACCACGACGGACCCCCCACCCCCCCCCCCCCCCCCCCCCCCCCCCCGCGCCATAAAACGATAAATCGATACAACTTCGACTTGACTGTCTGACAAGTCGACTTGAAAAAATCTCAAGTCGTTTTAACTCGTGCGTAAATAAGGCTCACTCAACGCACTCGGTGACGCCTCGGCCCACTGCTCCAAATCAACTCAACACACTCGCAGTTTGTGTTTCCGAACGCACCCTTAAATTTAACAGTAAGGTTACCAAACCAACTGACAATACCATATCTCAGGATCGACTCTATGCTTGCTCTGTAGAAAATCAACATGACATTCACATTTACTCCAAACAGCCTCAGTCTCCGGAGGAAGTGTAAGCGCTGATGTCATCCAGCCTATCTCACCAGTCTCTGTTCAAAAATATTCAACCAATGAATGCTTAGCGTGAACTAACCTAGGAAGCATTTTGGCCAATAGAGACGCAGGGACCGACTCGGATAGGCGGTTGTTCTGATTGGATCTCGCCAATCTGTCAGTCGAGCCCAGACCCTCCTCTTATAGGCCTACCGCGGCCAATGACTTAGTTCATTCGTTCACTTTTTGCACAGCGCGGGCGAAAATGAAAGTCTACTAATGAAGCGCTTAGATAAAAATCCTCCAATAGACCTTTCATTAAGCCCCTCCCCAAACTGCTATGGTCCAATCACACCTAAGCATAACATGTAGATAGATAGACAAACCTTTCCACCAATAGCTTTGGAAGATATTTTGAATGTCTGGTTCCAAAACCGAACCAGTATTTAATGTGTAATGTTCATGACATTTACATTGGAATGAATGAGCTGGAAAGTGTCCTACCTTTGGGGGGACACTGGGGAGGGGGCGGGGCTTACCTAAAGGTCTATTGAGTTGGTTGTTTTATTTAATTTCCTAGGGGGTAAAACATTTTTTGAGTTAGATGGTTTCAAAAAACTACTCCCCTCAGTCTTTCTTTCTGTGTGCCTTTCTTTGCCCCTCACCGTCGCATGGCCGCGTCTCGCTGAGCAGTATACGGGCTGATGGCGACCGGCGTATCTCCTGTGTATCTTCATTACATGAGGGGGAGGACACTCGCTCATCTGTGACTCAATTACAAGCCTAGACAACAAAGAGAACGTCGCGCTCAGTACGTCTGGAACCTGCATGGCAATCATATTTGCTGTCCGCATATTGAATTAGAGGAGGACAGAAGTGGGAGCAGGTAAAAGGTGGGTATAAGAGGGCTCTTTGCTCTCATCGAGACTAATTGTGCCTCTCGTATATAGCGCCACAAAAGGGGGGTGAATGGCACATAGAGAGAAAGAGAGAGATAGAGAGAGAGAACCCTGTAATCAGACTTCTGTGTCCTTGTTCAGCTGCCCAGAACCTTTTCTGCAACATTGGCTCACTGGGCGCATGCAGCGAGAAGCAGGGGCGGATCTAGGCATGGGCATGAGGGGGCAATGCCCCCCCTAAACGCCCTGACTGCCCCACCAAACACGATGGCATGCAAAACAACCCAAAGATATTTCAAATTAAAGTCCTTATAATTAAAATGATTTGAAACACTGGTGCTGCTACTGACTAACTACAGTTGTGGCACCACTAAACCAACAGCATTTCATCACTGAAAACAGAAAACTCTGAGTCAGACCTTTAGCTTTATGCATGCTGCGTGTCTGTTGCAACTTCAACAACAACTGATGTTATTATTGATGCTTTACTTGCCTAATATACTGTAAGTCCTGTAACTGAAAATGGTATGGGGGCGACTTCATCGCCCGTGACGCTTCGCGCCACGGGCGATGAAGCCGCCCCCATACCATTTTCTCCTGCCCCCCAATTGGGAAATGTTACATCCGCCCCTGTGCAGCGAGAAGTAAGCAGCAGCAGCATCGCCCACTGATTGCTAGGCAGCATCAACCCCATAGTGGTATAAGAAACAAAAAAGAAAAAAGAAAAGAAAAACGTAATTACAGGCTATGTAATCTCAGGGATGAGAGCCGGCGCCAGTTCAGCAGTACTATAGGGCATTATTACAGTATGTGTAATGTACTGTACTGTACTGTACTGTACTGTACTGTACAGTACTGTACTGTACTGTACTGTACTGTACTGTACTGTACTGTACGATAGAACAGCAGCAGTGAAACTCTGCTGCTGCTGCTGTCCATAGCACAACATACTGTATGGCTTAATCTATTGAATGGTGAATTCATTTTTGAATTAGGGGCCGTTCGGAGTTTCCCATGTTAAGTCGATTGGGGAAATCTAAAGGTATAGTGCGTTATTTAGGTGATTTGGAAAACCCTCCGGTCCCCCCGTAGCATGATGTGCACATGCACACTCTCTACAGTGAGGGGAAGTACAAAATGCCAACACATACACCAAGGACCACCCCCAATCGATCCTGATTGGAGGAAGGCCCCTCTCATCCTGATTGGACGAAAGGCTTTTATCCCAAATCCCAAACTGAAAAAAAATATATATATATATATTTTTTTACCCTAGGGCCGTGGTCCTCAACTAGCGGACGGCAGTCCATGACCGGATCACCGCACATGTCTGTGCGGACCCTGGAAAAAAGGGGGGAAAAGAGAAAAAAGGGGGGAAAAAAAGGCACCGTGACAATGAGTTGTATTCGCTCAACACCGACCATCCAGTGCTCTGAAAGGTGTATGGGCTTGCATTTCAAGATGTGCGATAATAAAATATGACTTTCTTTTGCCTCAATCGCCGTTCGCTCTCACCCCCCCTCTCTCTCACTCTCTCTCTCTCTCTCTCTCTCTCTCTCTCTCTCTCTCCCCCTGGCCCCTTCTCTCTCTCTCGCCCTCTCTCTCTCCCCCTGGCCCCTTCTCTTTCTCTCTCTCTCTCAGTATGGGCACATTTGCCCATACTGTATGTGCCCATATTTGGACACATATGGGCAAACTAATGTTGTGCCCATATTTTGGTCGTGTCTCCATTGGGAACTCCTGATATGGTCATGTCACAGAACTGTGACATCACGGTGTGACATCACCGTGTCACAGAGCTTGCACTATAAAAGCGTAGCCTGAAAACCTTTGGAGTTCACTGACGAAACTCATAATCATCTGAACAGTATCGTCAGTTAAACACTTCCTCATCCTCTCAACCGTATCGCCAGTTAAACACATCATCCTCATCCTCGTCAGTTAGACACATCCTCATCCTCTGAACAGTATCGCCAGTTGGTGGTTAAACACATCCTCATCCTCTGAAGAGAAGAATCTGGGACACTTCTGTGTACCCATCGAGATGTTCTTCAAGATGTTTGCCTGGACCTTCTTCCAGATGTCCTTCCTGCTCCTCCTGGGCTTGTCATCAGCCTCCCATCCTCCTCCTACGGGGGTCGGGATGACGGAGATGGCGTCAGTCTGTCTCCTAGACCTTTGGATCAGCTGATGTAGTCACATGCTTGAAGCTGCTGCTGGTTGCTGGCTGTCTGGTTGCTGGCTGTCTGCTGGTTGCTGGCTGTCTGACTCCTTCTGTTAGCAACATCTACCACATCGACTTCCACTACCACAACACTGCAAGCGACTTGGACGGACAGCCAGCAACCGCTGGTCCCCAGAATGCACTTACCGGTCCCCAGAATGCACCTACCGGTCTCCAGAATGCACATACCGGACCTGCTGGTTTTACCCGCAGTCGCACCGCATTAATCCAATCAAACGGGAGGATACTGTTGTATTTCGACCATACAGAAACAACGTACGAAGACAAAAAGCAGGAGAAAAGAGAAAGACGCACCAACCAAGTGTTTTCAAACCTCTCTCTCTCTGTGAGCAAAGAATGCACAGCCACTGGAGTCAACCTCAAACTATAGCCTGACTCACCTGAAATGATTTTGGCCTGGGGGAGGGGCGTTGACCGTCCAAGCCTGGACGCAAGATAGAGCGAGCTGATTTGACACATCCTTTGGAGCCACTCCCAACCCGAAAGGTTGACTCCCACTTCTAGGCCACCATGGCTAACAAATTAATCCAGGGATACATATGTTATAGGACTTCCGGTAAGCGACTGAAGTGTCGTGAAGTATGAAGGAATTTAGTGTCAGACTCAATAGAAGGCAGAAGAAGAAGCCCAACATGGTGAGGACCTACTGCAGCTGCTGAAGGACTTCATTGAACATCGACGCAATCGACAAGGAAGTCCAACCCCAGCAGAATGAGATGATGAGAGAGACGCAAGAACGAGTGGCAGAGGTGGAAGCATAAAACGAGGAAGACAAAGAGTTCAACAAAGTTTTCTAGGGGGCGCTGTTGCACAATTAGGCCACGCCCACTTTTAACAATTTTACCATACGTAAATTTACGCCACTAGGAACGTGCGTGCCAACTTTCGCAACTTTTCGTGTACGTTATGCGGCCGAAAAATGCGATTTACTCGGGGTAAGAAAGAATAATAATAAGAAACATTGCGGTTTCAATAGGGCTTCGCACTTGCTTTGCAGTGCTCGGGCCCTAATTAGACCCGCTGTAGATTTGAAGGTAGTCTGTCTTCTTTGAAATATGCTAAAGGCTTTCAGGCTTTTTGATACCAGGGTCCACTATTTATTCAGCATTTGAGCCATGGACCACCATGGGGTCTCACAGACCCCATAACTAAAGATTTATTTTATTTTTGTCCATAATTCCTGGATTTCAGAAACAAAACAGTCAAACACATATGGACAACGGTCGCAGCAGCTATCCTATCGGTCGGGGGATTTTTTTTATTTTTTTTTGTACTGAGGTGATGTTTAGGTTTAGGTGTTGCAGTTTACGGTTTAGTAGCAACCAGTGAAGAACGGTCGTGGCTGTTGGTGAAAAGGCCGGTAGCCTACCGGTGGTAATGGTTGCGGGTGTTGGTCCAATGGTCACAAATGATTTGTGGTATTTGCCAATGGCGCACAATGAGTCGGCAGACGGTCAAGAAATGATTTTGCTTTAGGTAAGCCACGCCCTCTTGTCCACCCTAGGACACTTTCCAGCCGGGCTCATTCCAATGTAAATATCATGGACATTGCATATTAAATATTGGTTCATTTTTGGAACCAGACTTCAAGATCTCTTCCAAATCCAAGGCATGCCCTATGCAGTGGAGAAATGTGTGTGTGACATTTATTTTTTAAACAATGTTTTATCATTGGTGGAGAGGTTTGTCTACCGCATGTTGTGCTTAACTGTGATTGGACCTTAACAGTTTAGGGAGGGACTTACCTGGAGGTCTATTTTACCTCTTTGTTGTTGTTGTTATTGCTGCCACAATATTGAAAAAACGAAACCAAGGAATTTTACTATTGTATGCCCGTAGATGACATGTAAAATCTTGCATCTTGAATGAACTCACATCTGAGTGAGGCAGTGCACGTACGCTATAGCTCACTTGGTAATACACGTCCCAAATGAGATGACATTGAAATAAAGCTTGTCATCAGAAAACTTTTCAACACTGACTGGGCCTAGATTTTGCTTCTGCGCGAGACTGCGGGTGACATTGGAGGATTTTGCCTCACTCAGGGATATACCCCTCTGAACTGTCAGAAAAAATGAAATTTTAACTTTTGATAGGTACTCACATCCACTCATCGCACAAACCCGAGATTCGAGCGGATCAGCGTGTGCCGAGTCTTTTCAGGCTATCCTCCTTATAAAATTTCTCTCCGAGATTCTCAGCGGAATACCTATGGAGACAGATTCTGATATTAATCCATTTTGTCCTGCCTAGATTCGAGATTCTGACACTAGATTCTAGCTTCTAGCACTAGATTCTAGTTTTTTGTACTAGATTCTAGTTTCTGACGCTAGATTCTAGTTTCTGGCACTAGATTCTAGTTCATGACGCTAGATTCTAGTTTCTGACGCTATAGTCTCTGGCGCTAGATTCTAGTCTCTGACGGAATATTCTAGTTTCCAACGCTATATTCTAGTTTCCAACGCTAGATTGTAGTTTCTGAGGCTAGATTCTAGTTTCTGATGCTACATTCCAGTTTTTGACGCTAGATTCTACTTTCTGTCGCTAGATTCTAGTTTCTAACTCTACTTCTACTTTTTATGAAAAATCTGTTTCTGTGCCACTTATGCTCAACATATTTCAAGCCAAGGACCCCCAGAATTAACTATATTTGGC
Source organism: Benthosema pterotum (assembly GCA_039105355.1). Lineage (NCBI taxonomy): Eukaryota > Metazoa > Chordata > Actinopteri > Myctophiformes > Myctophidae > Benthosema > Benthosema pterotum. The sequence continues at coordinate 6,748,905 of CM076978.1, forward strand.
TGCGGACCCTCATCTGAAAACATGTTGTTCTAGAGATCCCCCAGAAGCAAAAAAAAAAAAGTTAAAAATATTTGCTTCTGATATAACATTGAAAGATTTGCACCACATTTTCATGCTTTTTCAAAAATAGCAGACCTACAAGCTCATAGCGCGCCACTCGGTGGCGCGCTATGAGCTTGTAGATCTGCTATTTTTCAATAGCTAAAGAATAACACCAAAACGCGCACAGAAAGATTCTGATATTAAAGAGAGACTCTGGCACGTTGCATGGAAGTAGAAAGGGACACGGGTAATATTTGTTTGGACAGCTCTGCGCTAACAGCGGAGCAGCAGCTCCTCCATGGAATAATGATTCAATGTCATCCAATGTCTCTGATCTCCACTCTTTTGCATTCTGTCCACATTAAGGCACACCTGATCACGGGGGACATAAATAAATCATCAAAGTGCAGCATATATAGAGCAATGTATAGTTTTACCTAACGCTGAGCAACATAAATGCTTGCAGTGTATACCTAGAACCTGGAAGATTTCCCAGTGGCATCCGTGTGTGTGCACAATGTGCACAGTGCACAATTTTACTCTTTAAAAAATGGTTATAAAATGAATGGCATTGCGACACAATCGTTCAGTTCCTAATTAACCAATACATACGCAAATCGACACACACACACACACACACACACACACACACACACACACACACACACACACACACACACACACACACACACACACACACACACACACACACAAACAAACAAAGGCTGTTGAAAATAACAAGTTAATGGCATTAATCAATTTAGTTGATTAATCTGATTAGAAATGTTAACGCAATTAACACATGTGTGCGCTGATTCAATCCACTGAGGATTTTCTCAGTGAAAGAGCATGGTTTTTTACAAAGACTTATACCTGTGTGTGTGTCACTATAACCAGAGCCATAGAGCTCAAGGGATCTACAAGAATTGGGGCTTGTAGATCACCTATTTCGATAAATATTTTTAAAAAATAAACACCAGATTTTATATTCTCTCTTTTTATAGTCCAAGATTATGATTAGTCCATTGCAATATAGTACAATGTACTACAGTGCTAGTATAAGTGGTGATCAAATGTGAATCAAGATTGTGTTACTGCATTGCCTATTACTCCTCATACATGTTTTAGAATTTCGAGTACTGTTGAGCTGTAAATGATGTAAGCTGTGATACTGTGTGATTTTGTTACATGGGAGATACATTTACATTGATAAGACAAAAAAAGAAGCACTGACATGATCCAGGTGCACAGTCTGACAGTCTATGCTAGATCCAGGCTTAAAAACAATACTTTTGGAAAAAAGTACTTGGAGCTTGCTCATGATGATCCCTAAATAGTATAGAGTAAGTACTTCATAAGAGATTATACTAACCATGCGTTCCAAGTGTTTGTCTCTGTTTTATCTGGAAGCAGATTTCCCCACTAGCTTTTCATGCACTCATGGTCACCTCTGATCCCAATTATGCACTTATGGTCTCCGCGGGCTACGTTCTGGCATTAAAACAGACAATGCCACCAGGCCCCCTTAAATTACTCTCGTATTGAACGTATTAGTGGACTAAAAAGGCAGGGGGATTTGGTATAGCGGACTCTCTCTCTCTTTCTTGAGGGGGATATAAATTCAACATGCCTGTAGGGAGCTGTGTGTTGGGAAAACAGAGTGACCATGAAAACAAGCAGGCCGGGTGACCTCGGCTGAGAGTGACAGTGGGTCCCGTGGGACTGCCACTTTGCCTGATGTGCTTGTCTATGTGGGTCTCTCTGCCTCGCTGTGTGAAAAGCCTTTTTACGACTCTCCCTGGCTCCACTGTCTCTCTGGAGATGGAATTGAGTTCTGACGTATGCGTCCCCGCTGTGGCTGTTGAATGCACTCCATATAGAGCCCCTTGATTAATTAATTCACGATGGTATTATTACTCAAACATGCATCCGTTCAAATTTACAGTAGTAGTAATGGATATTTTGATATATAGAAGAATACTACCTATCTGTATGATAAAAGGACTATATGCCAGGGGCAGATCTAGGCATGGGGGGGCAATGCCCCCCTAAAAGCCCTGACTGCCCCACCAAACACGATGGTGTGCAAAACAACCCAAGATATTTCAAATTAAAGTGCTTAGATATAAAATGTTTTGAAACACTACTACTGCTATTAACTACAGTTGCGGCACCACCAAACCAACAGCATTTCATCATTGAAAACAGAAAACTCTCTGAGTCAGACCTTTAGCTTTATGCATGCAGCGTGTCTGTTGCAACTTCAACAACGACTGTTATTGATGGTTACTTGCCTAATATAAGTAATATAACCGAAAATGGTATGGGTGCGAATTTTCTCCTGCCCCCAATTGGGAAATGTTACATCCGCCCCTGCCATATGCCTCGATAGCTCCCAAATATGTGGAGAGCAAACCAGGAAGGACCACCAACCATCTAAACAGCCGGAAGACAGGGAAAGTACTTGAGAAAGTAATCCAATTACAATTGTTCTCAAGTCACAGAGAGGCGTATAAGCCATAGGTGTTCAAGTGTTCAAATGAAAACCTTCAGTTGCAACTTTAAGAAGCAACCTTAACTCAAAGTAAATGTTCTAGAAAAAAACACTTCAATCAGAAAAATGCTGAACAACTAATACCCAAATGAACCATGATACCACAACAAAATAAAGTAACACCAATCAATGAGTCATGTTTTGTAGAATAATAAAGTTGTATTCCGGGAGAGACATTTATTGGAAAACCCACAGACAAGCCATCGTAGCATCAAAGTCTCTCTCTCTATATATTTTACAAGATGAACGCAGTATTACAATAGGCAGGGGCGGATTGGCACATATTTTCCCACCGGGACAATTTTGCCTTTGCCAGGCCACCCTGGGAGTGGCAGCTGGTTAACCAGATGTAACTCTTTGAGAGCGTAAAAATGAAACCAAATGGACCCTTGCGGGTCCATTTGGTTTCATTTTTACACCCTCAAGAGTTAAAGTATTCATCACGTGAATTAGCCCAACTTAGTCTACACAACTAGAGAATGTAGAAGATTAATGGTCATTTTGATCTGTATGTTCCAGGCGAGCATCTAGCACATTCTAGTGCATTTTGGAAGTGCCACTAGTGCATTTCGGATCTTGTCCAGGCCACTAGGTGGCGCAGCCCACCGGGAAAACTCCCTGTACTCCAGATGGCCAATCCGCCCCTGACAATAGGCTGCTGTCACAGTTGTCATAGCTACCCATGATAAGATACAACATGCATATACCAAAGCTAATTCTGGAACAATCTGGTTACATCGAGATCACCTGATCAGAGTGACCTATAGGCTACTTGTCTCTTGAAAACAGTTATCTCATACAATGACCGTAGTTTTGTGGTACTACATAATAGTAGTAATGATAACCAGTTTACAATCACAAACAGCTAGGACGTTCTGAAAACAGATAATAAAATGACAATCAAGAACTTTCTGTGGTGAACAGATGTATAGTACAGAGACATGGTGGCCAGTGTTTCCAACATTTTGCCAACATTTGTCGCTATGTTTAGCTTTTTTCAGACCCCTATAAAAATTAGTGAAAAACTCCTGGCGAAAAGTCTGCTTTTTTGTGCTTTTTTTGCTGGTGGGTTGGGGCAAAATTGGATGACAGGCGCCAGAGATAAAACCCTCGTTTTTCACCATTTTTCCTCCTATGATAGAGTCCTCCTTCCTTCCTAGAAAGGACCATTTGTAACCAAATCTGTAACGCTTGAGATCGTAAAATGAAACATAAAATGTGATCTTGAGATCGTAAAATGAAACCAAACGGACCCTTTCGGGTCCGTTTGGTTTCATTTTACGCTCTCTAGAGTTAAATCATATTTAACCATCTGAATTACATCTGAATTTTCCAGAATCTACACATTTAGAAAATGTAGACAAATTGCTATTTTGACCAACATTTTGTCAGTTATTTCTCCTAAATTAGGCTCCTAAATTAGGCTGAGAATTAGGCTTAAAATCCAGGGATGACAAATGTAAAAATCACTCACAGTGAACTCTGAACAAATGAAATCTCAAATATATTTATCTAATATCTAAGTACTATTTTCCAAATCATGCGTACTGTGTTCTTAATGGTTGCATTCAGCAGCTTTATCATAGTCCATATAGGCATATGACATGTCACATGCTCACACACACGCAGACACACACTAACACAAAAACACACTCCAACATACAGCGTGCCTCGAAAACAATCTAGCCTGTATGAATGCGTGGCTGCATTTTTACTGCTTTACCCTTTTATCGCTGATGGATGTAGTGTATGGAGCGTGGCCTTTCACGAACATGAAAAATCCACTAAACACAGATGTGGAGACGTTGTTTTTTTATTTCCTTCTCTCTTATTTTTCTTTTACATGGAGTGGAGGGATAATATAGAACAGTGTACGAGGCAGAATATGACTCTTAAAAGTTCTATTACAGAGAATGAGGCTGATAGATGGATGTCGGGGCCAAAGTGGATTGAATTGGTATACCTCTCAAAAAGAAGAGGAGACCGGGGCTTGCGTGATGAACGATGACATTTATTTGATTTGGGGAGATATTACAGTAGGCACTGTCAAGAAATATAAATGGATATAGTTCCACAATCATATTTTGCCCCTAAGACCAATAGTCTTTGTTGGATTGTGCAGCCGGCGTGGCGGAGGCAGAGAGAGAGAGAGGGGGCAGAGAGTTGGCAGCCAATGGATTGGAGAGAAACAAATCCTATTCGTGTGTTGTCGGTCGGACGTTGTTTACGAGGTAATTCCATGGAAGAATTATCAGATCTACAATTGTGTGAAGCGTGGAATGCAGCTGTATAAATTCTTGCTTTGTTTTTCCCCAACAACATCGGGGGACATACTTGCCACAGTTCGTATTGTACTTACAAGTATATGTGTGATTTGTAACAAAACAGGCTCAAAAGTGTAGTGACTCAAAGTCTCTGCCACAGGGCCGAATCTAAGCATGGGCATGGAGGGGGGCAACGCCCCCCTAAATTCCCTGACTGCCCCACCGAACATGATGGCATCAAAGTCAAAGTCAAAGTCGCATGATTTGTCACTACGTTACCGCAGCGAAATCGGACCTCCGCTTTTAACCCATCACTTGGAGTGGTGAGCTCCAAGGAGCGGTGAGCTGCGGCTTGCCTCGCTCGGGAATCATTAGCTGATTTTGACCCCCAATCCATCCCTTTGATGCTGAGTGCCAAGCAGGGAGGCATTGGGTCCCATTTTTTAGAGTCTTTGGTATGACCCGACCGGGAATCGAACCCCGGCCTCCCAGTTCCAGGGCGGACACTCTAACCACAAGGCCACTGTTCTGCATGCAATACAACCAGAATTTTCAAAGATATTTCAAATTAAAGTGCTTATATTTAAGATATATTTTGAAACACTATTACTGCTACTAACTAACTGCAATTGTGGCACCCCTAAACCAACACCATTTCATCATTCAAAACAGAAAACTCTCTAAGTCAGACCTTTAGCTTTATGCATGCTGCGTGCCTGTTGTAACTTCAACAACAACTGATGTTATTATTGATACTTATACAGTACTTCCCTAATATAAGTCCTGTAACGGTATGGGGGTGGCTTCCTCGCCCATGTCCCCCATATGCTCTCACCCCCATACCATTTTCGGCTTCCCCCCCAATTGGGAAATGTTACATCCGGGCCTGCCCAGAAAGTCGGAAATTCGGTTACAGGTGAAGTTTACTTTTGTAGCGTCTTGTATGGCATTGCACTGTCTCTGTTACTCCCATAATATGATCCTAAAAAAATGTAAACTAGACCAAATAATCGTGCACTGAATGCATCTCCAGAATAGGGATGCTATAGGGGCTGTGCCACAGTGGCATGGGATTCTAGATGTTGAGTGAATGAGTGCACAGGGGAGAACAGCACATAGGGTGTATTTTAGGCATTTATTATGGCCATTTATCATTGTCTCCTTGATGACTTTCTTAATACCCCATGAATGCAATTATGAGTTCATACACGTTTTAAGAGGCATCCAGCCATGGAAGGTTGAGGATGTAAATTAATTTAGAATCATACGCAGATCTTCATAGATCGCAGAGCAAGGTCGATGAGGGTTGTTCCTTGGCATGTTTAATTTATGTTTTTCTGTGAATCCAGTATGATATTCATTTTAGTCTTTCATGAACACATGAAAGTGTTGCTATGTATTGTTATGTGCCACATACTGTAGGTTTGCGTAGGGTTGCGCGGTATTCCTTCTCCCCTTCCCTCCATTTTGCCATCCTCTGCAGGTTTGAAGTCACCAGTCCAAAGATATTCTATGTACGAAGATATGCAAACCTTGCATTGGCGCCACTCAGTGGTGAAAGTGGATCACATTTCTTGCCGGGTCTATAAATGTCATCCTGTGACGTGTTCAGGCCGCGGCGCAAAACGGCGCGGCCGAAATTTTTTTGGAGGTCCAAACCAGTGTCCCTGAAATGCATAGGAAATGCTTTTTTGGCAGAGTATAAAACACAACAGGCCTGTCTTACACCTGCTACATTAGGCAACCTACTTCATTACAGCATGATCGAATATTAATATAGTGTCTATATTATTATTATTATTATTAGTCTTGGTTGCATTTGCATTGAGTTTATGCTGTATAGCCTACTATAGCCTAGTTTCAGTTAATTCAATGAATAAGTAGCTAAAGTATAATGCAAACTGCATTGGAGGGAGGGGGACCTCAGGGTGAAATGTAGAAAAGGGGGCATCTACGGCAAGAATCAAGAGCATTATGCATCATGTCACAGGAATAAAGGTAGAAGTCTATGTAGAAGAGCCTCCATTAGACTGACCGCATGAAGTGAACGGAGTTTGCATAACTCTGTCTATACTCTGTCTCTGTGGCTCTGGCTGTGCGAACAAAAGGAGACTTCTCTCAGTGTGGTGACAGGTTATTCCAACAGGTTATTTAACGTAACATTTTATTAGACCCTGCGCGTCCTGGCATGAAACTTTTCCCGGGACTGCGTCCCTGCCCGACCCCACTTACTTTCACCACTGGCGCCACTATAGGCGACATGGACGACTACAAAGCCTACAAGTGGTCTCCTATGTACAGGTAGTCATGGTTTTCTCCTCTCAGAGCCCCCTATCCCTCGTATGTCAAATTGCAGATTATATCAGGGGTTGACACTAAGGTCTTGTAGGCACGTCAGGTTCTACTTGCCCCCCAAAAATATATTGTAAATTTTGCAGATGTAACTCTTGAGAATGTAAAAATGAAACCAAATGGACCCTTGCGGGTCCATTTGGTTTCATTTTTACACTCTCAAGAGTTAGAATTCATCATCTTAATTAGCCCAGGTCTACACAACTAGAGAATGTAGAAGATTAGGTCATTTTGATGTGTTAATTTGCCTGTTTTGTTTCCCAAATCCAGCCTGGAATTGTGGATATCTAGAAAGCAGGGAAAGACACAGAGGCAGAGTGCAATGACTGCCTTCTAGACAAATTTATCTTGTGTTGTGTTATAGTGCACTAAGTTCCACACTTGCCCGATCGGGCAACCAGGTAGCAGTCTTCACTTGCCCCACCATTTTTTTTACTTGCCCCGGGCAAGTGGGCAAGTGTTAGTGTCAAGCCCTGCAAAGAGGCTTCCTGGCGAATCACCTGTCACCCTTCTGGAGAAAGGAGTGGTTGCCACGACATGCAACTTGGTTGGTGCTTAATAGTTTTGGATTGTGTGTGCTTAGCACAACTTCTGATTGTAAAGATAAAAATTCTTGAGTAAAAGCACTTTGCACTTTTTACTCTAAAACTATGCTGACTTGAATTATTTGCACTCTTATGCTCAATGGCCTGGTAGTAACATTTAGTGTTAAAATTTTCTCCCTAGAAAACGGTTTGTTAACACCCATATTCTGCACAGTTCAGGGTCTACAAGCCCACACCTTGCAAGTTCTTGCAATATGACTTGACTTGTACTGTATATACTGTAGTGTAGATAGTGGGGTGGCTGTGGCTCAGGAGGTAGCCAAAGGTCGGTGGTTCGAATCCCGGCTCATCCTGTCTACACCTTGCCTCCAGTGTGTGAATGTGGGAAGTGAGGACGCTGGCTAATGTATGAATGAATGGACCATTGTAAAGCGCCTTGAGTACACATGTAGGGCATAGAAAAGCGCTATAAAATGTAATCCATTGTAGACTACTTTCTGTATATATATTTGATGTGCGAGTGGTAAAAAGTAAGGGAGTATAGAACTCTACGTCAGTGTTGCCAATTTGGCGCATTTGCCACTATATTTAGATTTTTTCCAGACCCCCCCCCCCCCTGGCGGAAAATCTGGTGCTTTTTTGCTGGTGAGTTGGGGCAAAATTGGTTGACAGGCACCAGAGGTAAAACCCTAATTTTGTGTTTCCTTGCGGGTCCATTTGGTTTCATTTTACGCTCTCAAGAGTTAAATTATATTCAAACATCTGAGTTACCTCATTTTCAAGAATCTACATATTTTAAAAATGTACAAGAATAGCTATTTTGACCAACATTTTGTCAGTTATTTCTCCTAAATTAGTCCGAGAGACTAAACTCACCATCACATGGTGGTCCACCGTGGCTAAAATGCAGAATAAATAGTGGGCCCTGGTATGAAAATGGTTGAAAACCGCTGCTCTAGCGCATTCTAGTGCATTTTGGAAGTGCCACTAGTGCATTTTGGATTTTGGTAGTTGGCAATACTGCTCTAAGGAGGGGCGGCACCCTCTCCGCTCAATAGGGTTTCAAGTGGTTAATCCAAATGCAGCAGTTTAAACATAACCGCGACAGCATGCAGCGCTAAATGCAAAAAGAGCAGAGCTTGACACTAACACTTGCCCGCTTGCCCGGGGCAAGTAAAAAAAAAATGGTGGGGCAAGTGAAGACTGCTACCTGGTTGCCCGATCGGGCAAGTGTGCAACTTAGTGCACTATAACACAACACAAGATAAATTTGTCTTGAAGGCAGTCATTGCACTCTGCCTCGGTGTCTTTCCCTGCTTTCTAGCTATCCACAATTCCAGGCTGGATTTGGGAAACAAAACAGGCAATTTAACTTTCACATCAAAATGACCTAATCTTCTACATTCTCTAGTTGTGTAGACCTGGGGTAATTAAGATGATGAATTGTAACTCTTGGGAGCCTAAAAATGAAACCAAATGGACCCGCAAGGGTCCATTTGGTTTCATTTTTACGTTCTCAAGAGTTACATCTGCAAAATTTACAATATATTTTAGGGGGCAAGTGACCATGAGCTGAGGGCAAGTAGAACCTGACTGCAGAGACTCTGTCCGTGGTGCTGAAATGAGCTTTCTGTTACTCTGTCCGTGGTGCTGAAATGAGCTTTCTGTTATGGTAGCTGTAGTGACTCTGTCCGTGGCACTGAAATGAGCTTTCTGTTACTCTGTCCGTGGTGCTGAAATGAGCTTTCTGTTATGGTAGCTGTAGTGACTCTGTCCGTGGTGCTGAAATGTATATTTACTGAAATGTATATTTACTTGCCCCCTATATATTTTAGGGGGCAAGTGACCATGAGCTGAGGGCAAGTACAACCTGACGTGCACTTGCCCGATGGGCAAGTGCCTCCGAGACCTTAGTGTCAACCCCTGAAGAGCTATAGACTTCCATATGCCAGCCCCATTCAGAGGTGCATCGCCAGACGACTCTATCCATTTGACGATCCATTTAATTCGGTTTCTCCGTGACCTTTCATATAAATGAGACTGACTCGGACATTCTTCTGCGTACAAATTCCCAGAACCTTTGGAAAAAATGACCACAGGTCTAACTCCCCCACTCCCTCAACGAGCCTGGATGACACGACCGCACTGCACTGCTGTAGTATGTATTCACCTGGGATCTCATCAGAATTCTTGCGAGCCACGATTTGACTCGGTACCAGACTGCTTTCTATTTCACCTCTATACCACGGTTAACCACTTAAGCCTTAAGCCCCGTACTTCACAGAATGGAAAACAGCAAATCTAGCCAATCTACACAATGATCCGATCAAGGAGCTGACAAGGTGTCACGATGCAATGACATGCTCTAAATGCGGACGCCAGGGTTACATGACATGAAAGCACCAAGTACCTCATCAGAATTAACAAGGCAGGTAACAATGAGCAAAAAATTAGAATAGTATCCAGTGGCATTTCTAAGCAAGTTGGAGTCCCACGCAAGAAAATCCACGGAAAATCTCCTGTGACGTCATACCCATGACAGGCACAGTAAAATAGCGTCCCCCAAGGGATAAAATTATGAACCACTTTTAAACTAAAGAACTATTAGACCTGTTTTAATTGTTCAATTCTAACTATAGAGGACAAGTATACTGTACTTATCCATATGCAGAGGCATCCTTTTGAATCCTTTTGACCCAACCCTCCCACCCCCCATGGCGCCCAGGCAACTGCCTAGCCTGCCTAATGGCGGAAACTCCCCTGATGATACTATCTTAGTATAGAATTAAAGTGTGTGTGTGTGTGTGTGTGTGTGTGTGTGTGTGTGTGTGTGTGTGTGTGTGTGTGTGTGTGTGTGTGTGTGTGTGTGTGTGTGTGTGTGTGTGTGTGTGTGTGTGTACACGTACTGTATCACCTTGAATGAACACAACCACAGCATGCAGTTAATTATTAAACAGTACAAATGCTCAGATCAACCAAAACAAGGAAGCTGGATGTACAGTACTTTTCACTAAATGCTCCACACGTCCTAAGATCTCCCACTCTGCCCTTCTGGCTCCAACTTCCCATTGCAATCAGAAGTGCAGACTAACTGCAGTCTTCATCTATAACTTGAATAGCACTTCATGCAGTCACTGCAGGGGCGTTTTGCCATTAGGCAGACTAGGCAGTTGCCTGGGGCGCCATGATGGGGGGGGGGGGCACACTGGGGCGACCACCAGACATGCTTTAAAAGGATCCCCAGGCTAATAAGGCTCATATATGGATAAATACATTATACTTGTCCTCTATGACAAGAATTGAACATTTAAAACACTGTATAATGTTCTTTGGTTTAGAAATAGTTCATATTTTTAACCCTTGGGGGGCACCATTTTACTGTGCCTGTCATATGTATCACCTCACATGGGATTTTCCCTGGAGCACTCCTCTGGTCCGTTTGGTAAGGGGGGCTCCAGGGAAAATCTTGCCTGGGGCGCCAAATTGCTTAGAAACACCACTGCATCCTAAGTTCTCCACTGCCTTTCTGGCTCCAACTTCCCATTACAATCAGAACTGCAGACTAACTCCCAACCTTCCACTGCAGTCTTCATCCATAACTTCAATAGCACTTCATGTAGACACTGTACTCTAAATTGTATACAGTTTCCTTAGATATAAATGATATTCCACTCAAGCTTACATAGGATTAATGACTTTATGTTTTGATGCATTATGTTATTTGTTCTTGCTTACTGTAAATCGCTCTGGATTAAGTGCGTTGGCTAAATGCCTGGATTGTAAATTGTAATGAGATAAACATATACAGTAGGCTACCGTACAAATTTACTCTATTTTTGTATAAATGGGACAAAACACTGTGCTGGCCCCAATATGCCATAACATCAAGAGCCCTTGTTATGAAAATAACGTTTACTTTTTAAAGCAGCATTCAGGAATGCCCAAACATTGTCATGCACTGGACCTAAGCAATCATTTTGAATATATCTTGTATAAATGGTTATGGCTCTTTAAGATATATAAAAAAAAATGAAACTTTTGGTCATTTTATGGTCAGTCCCATGAACACCCCAGACAGTTTAAAAGTTACTCCATTCAGTATGTCAGGGTCCAGACATACTGAGGCTATTACTGGGGGATAGCTTCTCTCCTGTCTCTTATGACTCTATTGACACCTCGGGAACATTCTCATTGCTATGGATGAAGTCAGGTGCATCTTCCAGCATTCTGTATTAAGTCGGGGAAAGCCCTTGGCCCTGATTCAAGAACAGTGCTCTGTTTTTTTTATAATCCTTTGCCAGGGATTTCAAATGTCTGCTGACAGTTCTACCATATCACTAACTTGGAATTCATCTCATATTAAAGGAGAATTCCACACCAAAACACATTGGCCATCAATCTACCTTGATTCCTGTGACATGATTCATAATGTCCTTGATTTTTGTCACAGATGCCCCGTTTTCTACATTTCACCATGAGGTCAGTTGCAGTTGCAGCCTCCGTTGCTGCTGCACCGGTGCAGTTAACATGGCCGCAGGTTGTCTTTATTCTACTGGAGGTATTTCTGTAACTCCAAACTTTTTTTTCACACATCACATTTCAATACTATACTGATAAACACGCTTGAATTTTATGTCACTCTGGGGCAGTCTTTACATGTAATCCCAGAGGTATTCTATTCTCCTCTCCTCCCCTCCCTTCTGCCACTCTCCTCTCCAATCACTCCGGTAGAAACTCCTGTCCCACGGGTGCCACCGGAGTTTTTAAAAATCATGTAGTGGTCAATGTATCTTGTAGTGTGGTTGGTTTGATGTGATGTATTAAAAAAAAAAGTTTGGATTTACAAAAATACCCACATTAGAATAAAGACAACCTGCGTCCATGTTAACTGCACGGGCGCAGCAGCAACGGAGGCTGCAACTGTAACTGACCTGAAATGTAGAAAAGGGGGCATCTGTGACAAAAATCAAGGACATTGTGTATCATGTCACAGGAATCAAGGTAGATTCATGACTAATGTGTTTTGGTGTGGAATTCTCCTTTACACTAGTTTTAGTTTCTACTAGTTTCTACTATACATCATTGATACATTTAGTAGGAGTCCAGAGAACAATATGTTGTGTGGTTGGACACCTACAATTCAAGAGTTATAGGTCAAATCATGAAGTGGGCTGTTATACGTACAGTAGCTCTACCATGGGGCTGGTTTGACTGTGGTTCTTCCTTAACCTATAGTGTTCGTGCAAAGTTTCATGATTTGTAGCATTTATACAAGACAAGCACATTGCGCAAAGCAATATGAAAGACAATCATGTATATTGATTCTGAAAACCCATGATGACAGCATCCAGTGTTATCGCCAATTTAATTTTCAGTATAAGATAATTAAATGTATATGATATTCTTTAAATCGTGGCATGAACGCAATGCAAAACATCAACACAAAAGAATAAACATAGTTCTGCGTAGTTCATTTTTATTCCGTTACACAGTAAAATGAAACCAATACATCCTATGATGTAAATGAACCTTTGAACCCAGAACGGCAGTTGGCAAAGCTTAATAATTTAAAAGAGGTCTCTGAGGAAACTCTTTAGGTTTTGCATGAACTTATACTCTAAACCAGTGATGTACTGTAGTGTAGTCTAACGTTATATGCTATGTACTGTACATACAGTACTTACATATACTCAACAAACAAAAACAATAAACGCATATAAACACATTTGTTTTTGCTCCCATTTTTCATGAGATGGACTTAAAGATCTAAAATTCATTCCAGATTCACAATATTACCATTTCTCTCAAACATTGTTCACAAATCTGTCTAAATGTGTGATACTGCGCACTTCTGCTTTGCTGAAATAATCCATCCCACCTCACAGATGTGCCACAACAAGATGCAGATGTGACATCATGATGAGTGCACAGGTGTGCCTTAGAATGTCCACAATAAATAATAAATGGGGACTCAGAACCAGTCAGCATCTGGTGTGACCATATCAGATTGTCAACTGTGGCCTGTGGAATGTTGGTCCACTCCTCTTCAATGGCTGTGCGAAGTTGCTGGATAGTAGTGGAAACCTGGTACTCACTGTCAAAATGATAATATTGTCTATCTGGAATGAAATTAAGGTCCATCTCATGAGCAAATGGGAGCAAAAACAAAACTGTGGCGTTTATTTTTTTTGTTGAGTAGGCCTATAGTATGCCACACTGTTGTTTTTGATAAAAATTGTATACTGTCTGTATCTAATGATTTCATCAATTCACTACGCAGTATAGCCTTTATGTGCCTGCTGTGCAGGAAAGAAGAAAGTATACCCCCTGAAAATAGGCTACATCACTGGTCTAAACTGTAAAACATAAGCATGTAATGATTCTCCTTGTTAAACAGAAACAACAACATAACACATGCCCTTTGAAAATGTATACCGACATGCCAGTAGCATGCATTAGAAACCTGAACCACGGTGAAAGTTAAAAGTGAAGCCCATTGGGAGACATGAACCTTTTGAAATGAATATGCTAATGTGAAACATTGTCTTAAAGAAGTTTAAAGTCTATATTCCATCCAAACATCATTATATGGAATGTCTTTGCTCATTAGCATGGGGTTCATTTTTGACTGAACGTAATGTTCACTGCTAGGGCATTTTTTTTCCTCTCCTCTTGCAGGAGGCTTTGCTATATAACGTTGTAAATGTATCACCGGTTGAATTGAATTATCTCTGATACAATGACATTACGGAGCGCACATGCCTGTCTCCTCCACTTTATACAGTATAAACAATTTTCTTTTTAACACAGCATTTGCCTAGTTGGGCTTTTAGATGAATATGCCACCTGCCCTGTGTACATTATTATTATAAACATCCAGGTTAGCATTCATTCGTGCATGCGTGTGTGTGTGTTCGTGTGCATGCTCACTTCCCATGCGCACGTGTGTGTTTGCGTAATGAACATAAACACCATTATGTTCCGAAGTCAAGTTGATGCAGGGTAAAAGTGGCTGTGTGATCAGCGTAAACATGATTAATTTCTGAATTAAAAAATGGGTGCGGGGAAAGACAACAGACTGCACTCAAGCCTGTGACAATCTGCATGTTCTTTGGATAATAATGTGATTTCACATAACGTGTGAGCACAGCTAAAAGGGTGTGTCTAATTTACATAGTAAATACATACATGGATTATTGATGGACAACATGGAACAGACCTACATGAATCTCCCGTAGCAGTGATTCTCTGCTATATGATGTGCATCACTATTCCAAATGGTAAATTGCAGACACTAGGCTACACAGTACTTAAAGGAGAATTCCACACCAAAAGTTTTTTTTTTAATCTTTATTTGCAGTTATTTTTATTTATTTTTATTTTTTTGACAAATGTGGTCCAGGTTTTCCGTTTCCCCTACCCCAAAATAGGCTTATAATGGGACTAAGGGCTGTTGTTCAAGTTCACCTATATCCATCGCTCCGAAAATGCAATTTTCTGCTATATATATTGCCTCTTCACCATGTCAGTAGTGAGTTAACACTCACACTTTCACTTTCACTTTTGGTTCAGCAGTGATTCAGCTGTCTCAAAAGGTGGGGGCGTGGCGCATGGTTTATGGCTGAACCACTGCTGAAAGTGAAAGTGTGAGTGTCAACACATTACTGGCATGGTGGAGAGACAATATATAGCAAAAACTCCAACATTTTGGAGTGATGTTTATAGGTGAACTTGAACAACACCCCTTAGCCCCATTATAAGCTTATTTTGGAATAGGGAAAACAGCCAGTGTTTTCACAAAATAACACCTGGACCACTTTTTTTTTTTCTAAAAAAATAACTGCAAATAAAGATAAAAAAAAAAAAAAAAAAAAAAAACTTTTGGTGTGGAATTCTCCTTTAAGTAAAAGTACTTTGTTATTGTCCAGTGTTAAGTGTCCACCACTGGTTATTAATAGATGTGTATGTTATCTACTGTATGGAACCCTGTTGTTGATTCATATTAGGTCAGGTTTTGCTTGAGGCTAGTGTGGAGGCACTCAATGCAGTTAGAACTACAGTATGATACGGTACATTATTTATTTACTTCCCAGCGTACTGTTTCTGACAGGTTCTAGTGGAGGAAAAAAAGGACTCCCAACACCAAAACAATGAAATAAATATAAAATAAAAAATGTTGTATGTCATCTTAGCCTATTGACAACATGTCCACCTGCAAACAGTGGTCACAGGGCCCCAAAAATATGTAACAAAGATTTGTGGTCCTAGGTTTAAATTGGCACCGTAATACGTAGCACAGAGAATTCCCTAGAGAGAGACATGCACAAAGCCTTGATGATATACAGCGTGGGTGTGTGTGTGTGTGTGCGTGTGTGTGCGCGTGTGTGTGTGTGTGTGTGTGTGTGTGTGTGTGTGTGTGTGTGTGTGTGTGTGTGTGTGTGTGTGTGTGTGTGTGTGTGTGTGTGTGTGTGTGTGTGTGTGTGTGTGTGTGTGTGTGTGTGTGTGTGTGTGTGTGTGCGTGCGTGCGTGCGTGCGTGCGTGCGTGCGTGCGTGCGTGCGTGCGTGCGTGCGTGCGTGCGTGCGTGCGTGCGTGTGTGTGTGTGCGCGTGCGTGCGTTAGGGCATTAACCAAACATGTTTTTGGTCGAAGAATCAAATACATTGGTAGTAGAACATGAAAATGAAGTAATTAACCAACACAATGGCATTTCTAAGCAATTTGGAGGCATAGGCAATGCCTGTAAAATCCTATAAAATGATGCCCCCAAGGGATAAAATTAACTATTTTTAAACATATTGTATGTGTTTTAAATGTTCAATTCTAGTTATAGAGGACAAGTATTATGTATTTATCCATATGAGGCTTATTAGCCTGGGATCCTTTTAAACCATGCCTGGTGGTTGCCCCCTCCCCTCATGGTCGCCCGACTCCCCTCATGGCGCCCTAGGCAACTTCCCAGTCTGCCTAATGGCAAAAACGCCCCTGAACCAGCAGTCACTATACCAACAGTACAGCACACAACATTACAGTATGTCTGATGTCAAATATTTAGTTAATGGGCCCAGTAGTGTGTGTGCGTCCGTGCAGGTGTGCGCCTGAATGTAAGTGTGTGTGCATGTGATTTCAAGATGAGAAAGCTCTTCTCTTTTGTTGTTCCAGACAGGAGTTCTCACCCTTGGTTATTCCCACTTCCTGTGAGGTTAGGTTTAAGGTCAGGTTTTGGGTGGCGGTGTCAGACTAATGCCTGTTGGGCATTTCGTACCTTGCTCTTTGTGTGTGTGTGTGTGTGTGTGTGTGTGTGTGTGTGTGTGTGTGTGTGTGTGTGTGTGTGTGTGTGTGTGTGTGTGTGTGTGTGTGTGCGCGCGCGCACATCAGGGGCGTATGTAACATTTCACAATTGGGGGGCAAGAGAAAATGGTATGGGGACGACTTCATCGCCCGTGTCGCTTCGCGCCACGGGTGATGAAGTCGCACCCATACCATTTTCGGTTACAATACTTTTATTAGGCAAGTAAAGCATCAATAATCAGTTGTTGTTGAAGTTGCAACAGACACGCAGCATGCATAAAGCTAAAGTTCTGACTCAGAGATTTTTCTGTTTTGAATGATGAAATGCTGTTGGTTTAGTGGTGCCACAGCTGTAGTTAGTTAGTAGCAGTAGTAGTGTTTCAAATCATTTTAAATATAAGCAATTTGAAATATCTTGGGTTGTTTTGCATGCCATTGTGTTTGTTGGGGCAGTCAGGGCATTTAGGAGGGCATTGCCCCCCCATGGCTAGATCCGCTCCTGGTGCACACTTTGTTTTTGCTTTGTTGATGGCCCTGGGCGATGCAATTGCAAAGAATTTCAATTCAGATGGGTGCCCCATGCCTCTCACACGGACTGAAAGATGATCCAGGATAAGAGCACTGTGGGAGACCAAGCCAAAGGCCTGAATAAACAACATGGCTGACTATCCTTCACCTCTATTAACCATTTCTGTACCGTATGCGTTCCGGTGTTTTTTAGTTTTATTAGCATAGTTAGCATTAGTTAGCATTATTAGCATTACTTAGCATTATTAGCGTTACTTGACATTATTAGCCACTTACTTAGGATTAGCAATACTTAGCCTTAATAGGCAGCATTAGCATTATTAGCATCAATTAGCATTAATTAGCATTATTAGCTTGTTTTTTTATATATATTTTTTTTATCCCATGATTTTGCGACCCATTTTTTCACACAGTGCCAATTCCTAATGTGATCCTGGGCTCTACACACCCTCCGCCAACCTGGGGAGACAGCAGCAGACTCGGCTCATGGTTCCTTCAATGCATGAGGAGTCCAACCTGCTTTCTTTTCACCCGACAGGGGCGAGTTTCCCTGGTTGGACGTAGCGCGTGGAAGGAACACGTTATTCCAACCAGCTCCAGTCTCCTCCCTCAGGCGCCCTGGCTGCCCAGGGGTAGGCAGTTTAGAGTCCAGGATTACTGCATGTTTTTGTGAGGGTATCTACCCTAGGGGACACGGGGAGAACATAGCATTACCATCATTGGCATTACTCATTGAAAAACATCAGACCTACAAGCTCATAGCGCGCCACTCTGGCGCGCTATGAGCTTGTAGGTCTGATATTTTTGAAAATGGTGAAAATGTGCGACAAATCTTTTGAGTTATTTTTCAGTTCAGAGGGGGTTAAAACAGACCGAGGAAAAAACACGTTTCGGTGTAGCGACTGGTGCCCCGAGAACATTGCATTGAGACAAACCATGTTGTTGCTCTTGACCCAATTTTCTATGATAAAACGCTCTGACGTGAGAGGGCTCTGTGTCTTGCAGCGGAATGAAATGAATTCTGGCGTAATTACGGACGGCGTGATTAATGGCACAAGCCGTCGCAAAGATTTCGAGGAATTAATAAATGGTCTTGATAACCTTGTTGTATTCAAATATTTTCCGCAAAGGTCACTGAATACATGGCCGGAGAACGTAATGAGAAAAAGAATGCTTTTCTCATTTTAAAAACCCACCGTCAGTGTTGTACTCTGACTGAATGTGGGGTTTACTGAATTATGGTTCTCAAAGAACACTCAACTTAATTTGTGTTATTCCATCACTGAACACAGGTAGATTTTAGCCAATATAAACTATTTATTAAAAAATATTTCTCATCTGAATCCATGGAAGTACACCAATACATGGCAACTTGGGGTACTATTCTTTCATATTTCATCATGACTTTTCACAAAAAAACTAAGAGGAATTAAGTTGGGAACTTCTCCTTTGGTCCAGAACATTCCAACAAGACCTGTGAGGTGGTTAAATAATAAAAAGTCAATTTTGAATGAATGGGATTTTTATGGATAAAATTTACTCACATGCAGTCTGCAAATGAAGTCAGTGACAGAGAAACGTTCTTATATCTAAAACGTCCAGATATAATGTTCTTCTAACATATTTTTTTCCCAGCAGGTGATGGTGATTGGATGAGTGTGGATTCAAGTAAGTAAACAGGCTGATAATTGGCAGATGAGATGACCAGTGACTTTACACCTGCAGAGGATGACAAAATGGAGGGAAGGAAGGAGAGACGGGAAGAATACAGAGCAACCCTACAGGGCGTGACACGTCATAGTTACATGTTTGAGACACCTATTATTATAACAATGGTTAGGAGGAACGTGCAAAGGTCAATTACATCTCCGTGATTGCTACTTAATCATAGTTGAATGGTTCCTTCAATTGTTACTTTCATTCAGAGAGAGAGAGAGAGAGAGAGAGAGAGAGAATGTAATTTGTAGGTATATTTTGGATTATCAGATAAATGTCTGACATGGCAATTAATAGGCTATATCTAGCATGTTACACAAGGCAACATGTTGGAATTACATGTAATTGACCTTTGCACATTCCTCCTAAGTATTGTTATAATAATAATAGGTGTCTCAAACATGTAACTGTTTCGTGCCACAGAGGATTGCTCTATATTCCTCCCCCGCTTCTCCTTCCCTAAGTCAGCGGTCATCTCATCTGCCAATTATCCGGTTGTTTACTTGACTCCACCCTCATAAAATCACCACCACCTGCTGCCTATAAGAGCTTCAGCTCCACCTCAACTCATTCTCTCAACCAGTTCATTTGTTTTCATTCGTCTTGCAGCCCTAGTGCCCCTGCTACCTCCTGTTTGGTCTTCCTTAGCAAACCCTAGGGTTTTAATTTTTATGCTCTCCTACTTTTATGTTCTCTTAGTAAATTCTATTGTATATGCCCTGGCTTGGGACAGGTAAGACAGAGCCCTCTATACATAGGCACCATGTAAGTAGAACCTTGTTAAGTACACTAGGTAAATGGTGATTGCCACCAGTTTTTGAACTAGGTTTTGGTTAGGGTAGTTAGGCAGGCAGGCTTTTGTTTTACCGATTAATAAGTAACTAGTTAATCTGTCTTTCATGCACCTATAGCTGCTTTGTTTCTTGTTTTGGCAACACGCGTGTCCCCTGGTAGTGGCTTAACGGTTTAATGTGTGCTTGTGCGTGCCTATATGCTTGTAAATATTATAAATATCGTACTTGAAAAGTCAACAGTCAAAGTGCACCTTTATGCTCAACCTAAATCTTTCATGTTATCCCATCCCTAGACCTCAAAAGGGTTTTGTAACAGCAACGTATAATATTAATGTGCAGAATGATACTTGATGTCTATGGTGCTGGACATCCCCTAGATCTAATGCTGATGCTTTAAGCGTAGCAACATATTTTGTCACACAGTACAGAACTTAAAGTGCTCTCCATAATTTGCTATGCTTCAGCAGTTCAAGCAGTGAACCAGGGAAACCAATACAAGCGTATTGGTATCGTGAGAGATGAAAGTGGTTAAACGCAGTTAAAAGCATCGCTGGTGCCCCTGGATCAAACAAGAGAGAAAAACAGGATCGGATTCCACACACCCAAAGGTAGAGTGGAAGAAACAGGCCATTATTAAAAGATAACAAGGCGACTTGCCCGCCGAATTTTGACCTTGAAAGGTTTTCATCAGAGTGAGAAATGAAAATCATACCCGTGTGAAGTGAGGTGTGCTCTATCATGTTACAACCTCGATTACAATGTAATGTTTGTTTGTTTGTTTGTTTTTTGCCTCAGACAAACATTAGATTTCTCTTTATTGCGTAAGGTATTTTCTTAAAGAGATAGTCCGTATTTTTTTTTTAAGATAAGCTGTATGAAATACTTGTCATTAACATAGTGGTGTCAACCGCATTAATTGATGTCCAGAGTCCCATGGTGGGAGTTCTGCTCTGGTTTTGGTGAAATTTGAAGTAGTTCTGGTCATTTTTGGGAGGTCATTGGGGGCCACGCTGAGAAGGTAGGTGGATAACAAAAAAACTGCTTTATGTTGTTGACCAATTTCTAAAAACATAGCACATTCTTCATTCATTTTTGACCCCTCTGTCACAGAGAACTATGTATTTTGTGTCCATATCACTACACCCAAAAAGTAGTTCCATGTGATGGGCGGGGCAAAAATGAATGAAGGAGGTCCTAATAATTCAGCAATACAAATTACGTTAGTTTTGTGGATCAATTTACTTTAACTGCGTGGCCCCAGGGACCCCCACAAAATGACCGAAACTACTTAATATTGACCAAAAGCAGAGCAGAACTCCCACCACAGGACTCTGGCAATCAATTAATACAGTTGAAACCACTATATTAATGGACAGCATTTCATACAACTTAAGTAAAAAAATCCAATCCCTTTAAACACCATCATTAAAGCTGTATATAGGAGGGGCTAGAACTCCAGGCATGCAACATTACAAAAAACGACACCCAAAGTTGTTTATAACTCGTAGCCACGTGCATTCCATGTCTCTCATTAAGACACCCTGCTGTCTAATGAGCGGTCATTTGTCTGGAGATGCCTGTGTAGTAGCCATACCTAATGGGGAAAGGGATGTTAATTAATAAACACTGCCTGGCCCTACATGTGTGGACAATTAATAGTGCTTAACGAGGAACAAGATGGATGACAAGGAGGCTGATGATGGACCTTGAGTCTTAAAGATGGCTCCGCCATGAATTTGACATTTTTGCCATCCCCAGTGTATTTTTAACCCCCCCAAAAGTTGTTTTTTAAACAGTCAAACCTATAATAATGTGTCCGAATGGGGCCACTGGAATGGCCAATGCAAGCGACTGGCAGATCATGCATATTCTAACTAGATCGGAACTCGATAAGAGTGCAAACTTGCGTGTTCATGGACATTAGGCATACCTTGTAGTGATGGTATCAGGCGGACTGCATTGTTGCAGTGCAGTGAGTGAGTGCAGTGGGCAGAATTCCTTTTCCCGTTGTTGATGCCGTCAGGTGCGGATGATATTGTTAGGTCAGGGGTCAACAGGTGGTCCAGGGACCACCAGTACAATGATACCAAATGGACCCTTGTGGCTCCATTTGGTATCATTTTACGCTCTCAAGTTAAATTATATTTAAACAGCTGAATTACTTACATTATTTGTCAAGAATCTACACAATTTGAAAATAGAGAAGAATTGTTAATTTGACAGAAATTTTGCCATTTTTTTTCAGTATCTCAAAAAGAATTGTGGACACAAACTTGAAAATCCTTAGTTTTGGGTCAAAGAGATTAAACTCGACATCAAATGGCGGTCCGTGGGTAAAATGCTGAATAAATACTGGGCCCTGCCTGGTATCACAAAGGTTGAAAACAACTGGTTTAAGGTAATGACCTTCTTACATTGTAGATAAAGAGATGGAGACATTTCACGTTGTCATAACAACAATGTCGTTTCATAAAAATACTTGCTGAGATAACATCATGCACTGAGCTATAAAAAAGACACATTTGTGCACACATTACACTATATCCAGCATGGTATGCCCATATAACAATCGCAGGCTCAGTCCCCTTTGTCTCTCTGTGTGTCAACAAGGTCTCCTTAATCCATCTTGTAGAAAGAAGGAAGGGGGCCTTGCTTGCTGGGGTTGTTGGCACTCATTTCTACAGCCACAGAAACACGTGTTCCTCAGTGGGCTCGGCATGTTAAACAGCTACAGGTCACTTCACCCTTGGATCTCCCCCAGTGGTTGTGACAGTGATGAATAAGCCCTATGGCCATGGGGTAGATGCCACCTCCTCGTGGGGGGGACCACGGGAACACATGATACCACAGGTGGGTGAACTACAGCAGGGGTGGGGCAACTTGGATGATGGAGAGGGTCACTGCCATTTCCACACCAACTTCCAGAGGAGCACGTTGCATATCTACTGTTGGGCAGAAACCTCTTATGTTTATACCCAGGGGTGCACATAACTATTTTGGTCCAGTACTCAGAGGAGCACCTGGAGATGTTACTTGGTGCTCCCAAAATGCGGTGACCTGCATCGCCAGGCCCTGAGACCCCTTTTTTCCACTCCGTACATCCTGATCAATGTACAATATTACAGTACAGGGCGATAGTTTGGGCGTTGCAATAGTGGCTAGCCTAGTAGTAGTACTACTAAGTGCACTCTACATCCATTCAAATACTAGTAGTATTTTAGACTTTAGTTAGAATTATTTCATTTTCAAGGCTTTTTTACTGGCCCAGTCAGGCAGTCATTATGAGCCCCAGCTGTGTGGTGCTCAAAGGAGCTTTCCACCCCTGGATTGGGAGCTCATTGTAGGATTTTTGGTGCTCCTGAGCACCGGAGCACCACTTATGTGCACCCCTGTTTATACCAGTGGTTTTCAGTCTTTTTCATACCAGGGTCCACTATTTATTCAGCATTTGAGCCACGCACGGACCACCATTTGCTGACATTTTAGCCCCACACAGACCCCCAAAACTAAAGATTTAAAGATTTGTGCTTTTGTCCACAATACCAGGCTGGATTTGGGAAACAAAACAGTCAAACGATAGATCGAAATGAGGGCAATTCTTCTTCATTCTCTAGTTGTGTAGACTTGAGCTTATTCAGATGATGAATATTTTAACTCTTGAGAGTGTAAACATGAAACCAAATCGACCCGCAAGGTTCCATTTGGTTTCATGTTTATGCTCTCAAAGAGTTGCATCTGGTTAACCAACTTTCCATCGTTTAGCCTGGGGATCACCTGGAACCCTCTCAAGGACCACTGGTGGTCCACGGACCACTGGTTGAAAACTACTATTCTATGTCAGAGAGGAGTAGCAAACATATTGCTCAAAAAGTGCAAGCGAAGTGGATCTAGCCCTTTTTTGATTGCTTGCAGATTGGCAATTTTCAGGCGAAGAGGTTCGGTACACAGGTGAAAAAGAGCGGTCAAAGGTTAAGTTTACAAATAAACACATGAATCTAATATGTAGTGGACCCCCCCCCTCTCTCTCCGCTAAGGGGTCCTTGGCCTGAAAACTTCATATCTAACACAGTAAAGATGACTTGTGGGCGCTAAAGGCTTCATGACCAAATTGTTCTGTCATGATGTGAATTAGAAGAATATAAAGAATATACAGTAGGTCCTCTCAGCTCAATCTCATTAACTTTTTTTTTAATTGAAAGTGCCATTTCATGTGAATGTATTTTCTTTAAAAGGGGACCCTTCTAGTGAAATTGTCAGCAAGGCAGCAACAACACTCAGGGAAAGACTTGACATTTTCCTGGTAAAGTACATTGTGAATACATTTATTGGTTCACTGATGTCTGACACTCAGCGTTGTGTTATATGCACTCATGTAAAATGCAGGAGAGGAGAGACGCTGAACACTCGCAGGCATCTGAGCCTCTAATCGTGTGTGTGTGTGTGTGTGTGTGTGTGTGTGTGTGTGTGTGTGTGTGTGTGTGTGTGTGTGTGTGTGTGTGTGTGTGTGTGTGTGTGTGTGTGTGTGTGTGTGTGTGTGTGTGTGTGTGTGTGTGTGTGTGTGTGTGTGTTGCATAGCAACATTATTCCAGGCAGTTCCTTATTCTCTCCACCAAACACCTTGGCTAGCTGGAGGGAGGCAGTTTAGGGAGTACTGCATGTTTTTTGAGGGTACTAGCTAGTCTACCCTTTTCCCCCACTCAGTGCCAATTTCCCTAATGTGATCCTGGGCTCTACACGCCCTCCACCAACCTGGAAGGCGGCAGACTGGCGTCATGCTTCCTTCAATGCTTGAGTAGTGGGGGGATGGACGATTGGACGTAGTGCATGGAAGGAACACGTTATTCCAACCAGTTTCTGTTCCCTCCATCAGGGTCCCTGGCTGAGCATGGGGAGGCAGTCTAGAGACCAGGATTACTGTGAGGGTACCTATTCCTAGGGGACACGGCGAGAACATGCAAACGGGAATCGAACCGACAACCTTCTAGCTGTGAGGCGTCACTACCACTGTCTTCCTACTAACTAAACAGTAACATTGTCGGTGGTTGTAACTCTAATATGTGTATCCCTGGTTCAGACCCATCAACGCGGTCTGGCCTTGGCCTACTGTCAACCTATAATTTGCTTCGGTGCCAAGATGTATTTATCCAATGAGAGTTGGAGTTGCTGGTTGGTCTAAAGACAAATCCAAACAGACGCAGCTGATTGGCCAGCAGCGCCGTCACTCAACAGCGCAACAGTTACAGTGGCAAACAACAAACATGACGGCAGCAACTGCGGTGAATCATGCCTGTATCATTCTGTCCATTAAACCAACCTATGATAAACAGTTCATTTAAAGAAGCGTCGGGTTGTATAAACATCGTCATCCAACATATTTTACTGCTTTTGTTCAAATGCTATTAGCGCTCCTTGGCTGTGTGTGTTTGGTTAGCAAATGGGTTATCCCATTAGCCACACGATTGACGAACAACCTCTGGTTTGTTTGGTGTGAACCAAACCCCTCCCCCCTTGAAATATCACAGACAGCGGACAATTCAAGACTCGAGCTTCAGAAAGCTGAACTTGAGTCTGATAATCAGGCTACTGTTAGTGTATATGTGTTGGTTCTTGGTTAGGTATACAGTGTGCACACTATAATGGATGTACTGTATCGCACCCTGAGGCATCATAATTTGCAGTTGGGTCATGGTACCATTCACACCCCACGCCAATGTTGCACCAAGGCAATAGTCATTTACTGTACTGTTTTCTGGCTTTCGGCATGCAAACATCCTTCCCACAGATTAGATATAATACACCCAAGGTGAGTTTGGAAACAAAACAAGCCCAGGAGGTATAGGAATGTGCGAACACAGCAGCAAGGTTTCTGAAAAGAATAACAACAGCCTAAGCACTACAGTACTAACTATTGTTTCTCGTCTGTACAGAGCACATCTCTCTGGCTGCACATACAGTATAAACAGAGTTTCTACCTTTAAGCACATTTTAAATCGGAGGCTGTTTTGTACACTATTTAAGTAGGCTAGTGGGAAAATGCTGGCGTTGTCCCAAAAGTGAATGCAAAATATTGCAGCTTTGTTTGTCTCCAAAAAACGTTTATACTCAGTAACATGTAGACCTACAGAAAACATTCCAATGTGACATGCTTTTTTAATGTTCCTTCTTATTGTTTACTTGGTAATGGTACTGTATGTATTCAATAAATAAAGCCAATAAGATACAAAAGCAAAACCGCTCTCAAGGGGAACCTATGAATGGCTGCCATTCAAAGCTGGTCACCATAAAATCTGATCCCCTCACCCCCTTTCCCCCATCACTGTGTATTTATTATTTTTCCTCCTCAATGATTCCCTGCTTTAGAAGTGTATATCTGAGTGTTTTGAAATGAAAATGGTGGGTTTTTGGTTGAATTGATTGGCAGAAAAGTAATCACTATAATAAATAACAAGGATCCTATTGTATAGACGTGCAAAGTATGTCAGGGTTTCCCCCAGCGCTTTATTATCAGGGCGGCCGCCCTGAGTGAAGCCCGGCCTTGGCTACGTCCCCCCCCCCCCCCTGTCCCACATTGTGACTGACAGACTACAGTGGTCAATTGTCCTAAAAGTCCCCCTTCTGTTTTCTGTTGTAAAGTTTTCTCACTGTCTCTGTTAATGCTAGATGTGTTTTAAGCCTGTTGAAATAACAGGTGAAATACATACTAACATGAATAAATAACAAATTCATGGCTAGGGACTACTTATGGACAAATGATGCATGAGGCATTTTTAATGCCAACTGTAATGTGTTGCTACCCTGCAATTAAATGTCCCTCTCAAGTAATACTTCTGTCCCTCAAATGAACAGTTTTGGTCCACTTAAGTCTGATTGATCAATCTATTGTGAAAGAAAAATATCTACCAGTCTGCCTGTTCTGATAAGAAATGAAATATGGCCTAATAATGACATAACTGCAGTAAATGGCCATTGAATATGTGATGACCGCGAAAATGCAGTCATTCCCTTATTGACTATAAGGGAATTTATAGTCATTTTTTACTGTGGCACTCTGAGTGTCAAGGAAAAAATCATGGCACTTCATGTCAAAAAGGTTGCCTACCCCTGGCCTACGGTATTGTAATTACATCACATGCACGCGCACATGCACGGACGTGCACGCGCACGAGCACAGACTCGAAGCCTCACCACCTTGACTAACCAATTTTCTGGGGGAAACACTGGATGTGCAAATTATTTGTGGTGTTGTCCACTCCCAGATAACAGTTTTGTATTGAGCTGTGCTTGAAATGATCTGCACACTGCATTTCAATGGTTCACTCAAAAAAGTGTCCATATTCCAGTTGCATATTGACTGGTGTGCATTCCTTGCCAACGTTTTTAACAGAGGGGGTTTCAATTTCAGTCATTGACTGCCAAGGACAAGTTAGACAGATTTTCTTTTACCTAGACTGCCAATATTTTCAGTGCTGAGTATATGGCCTGTATGATGCCAGAGGCGTTCGTTAATTGGGACGCTGAGGTGTCAGTTGTCCCTCAACAACTTCAATAATGTTGCATCATTTGCTTTGCCAAGTGCCTGCCTTTGGACCTGAGAATGTGTTGATGTAGTCTGTAATGTGTGTGCACTGAATCGGCAAATAATATTCAAATTGACTGGAGAGCAATATTGTATAGAAGGTGATATTTCACTTTCAAGCATGTTTGGACTTATTTAAGGAATATTCTGGCCTAAACTGAGTGAGTGAATTAATGAATGCATTAATTAATGGGTGAATGAATGGTTTATTTCTCATGGCCCCCGAATGCAGTTTTTAACATTGATCTCCATTTAGAACAGTTGAAAGGAGGATTTTCAAAGCTCCATAAATCAGTATAAAGCAGAGCTGTCCTTGGTGGATCTTCTGCCATCCAAAGTTTGGATGTAATTTGTGACTTTGTACCGTGTTCCTTCACTTCTGATGACAATGCTGGAAACTGTATAGATTTTAACTTTTAGATGCAATAAAACCATTTGTTAGTTACCATAAGTTATTAGTTATAAACCATTACCAAATAGTTAAGTTTTGTACAGGACGTCATACTGAATCAAGCAACTTTTGGGATGCTCACAAAAATGTGAATAGGGCTGTTTAAATGTCCCGAGACAGTGACACATCCCTGTCTCTTCCTCGCTGCATGTAGCCACATAATTAATATAACTGGCAAGTATTTATTACCTCAAAAAGCTAAAACTCCTGTCTGGAACAAAAAAAAAAGTAGAAGAGCTTACTCTAATTTGAAATCACACACACACACACACACACACACACACACACACACACACACACACACACACACACACACACACACACACACACACACACACACACACACACACACACACACACACACGCTTCAATACATCTCCGGTCGTTAATCACTTAAAAGAAGCTATTTGTGGAGAACCTGTCCCAAACGGAAGACTATTAGACTTTAGTGCACCATCCAATAACACCCTAATAGTACTTCGCCTGTGGAACTAGACACATTGGTTTCTGTCCCATTATATATAATACTGTCAGCCATCGTTACTGTTCATTATAGGGCAAACGTAATAGTCAGTCTATTTTTCAGGTACAGAAAAATGTTGTGGTTTTTAAATGGAACCTTTTATGGTCTACGTGAGTCCATTGGTATGCTCTCAGTGTTAAAGGGGAATTCCACCCATTTTCAAAATTTTCCTGAGAGGATACAAATGTGAACCAAATGGACCCTAGCGGGTCCATCTGGTTCCATTTGTACCCTCTCAGGAAAAATGAGTCTGAAAGAAAAATCATTAACATGGTCAAATACATGTTGATGATGTCATTTCAGCATCTTAATGATTTTTTCAGACCTCCATTTTTAGGAAATACAGAATTGGGGGAACTTTTTTTATCATGTCCACACAACATCTCTAAGGTATATCAATGACATTCCCTTTAAATTAATTAAATTAAATTTTACTCACTGTGAGTGTGAGTGCACAGCATGAATGTTGTTCGTAGTTACAAAAAACTGCTCAACCTTCAAAAGTAAGAACATACTGTACAGTATATGAACACATAAAGAGCTTTCCGAACGCTTGCATTCCTGTCAACTTGCCACTACTAATTCCCGTAAACATGACCAGGAACATGTGCTCAGCAAGCCGTGTTAAGTTTTTCGCAGTTTTGCATTGAATAAAGTGAGCAACAGCTCATTACAGAGGCACTAGTGGCCCACGCCGCATCAGACAGAGGGCATTTTGTCAATAATTGAAAAATGTGCTTGCTATTCATTGCTGTGGAATAGAAATGGCCACCTTCTCTCCGGGAACAGATTCTCATTACTGATTCCATTCTTCTCTTCAGAGGATTATGCACCTGGGGCGTCTGTCTGTCACTCCCGTTTCACTGTAAAGCCCCGGGGGTTGCTCGGGGGAATGTTGTGGCCCTGCTGCATCTGTGTACAGCCCTACAGTATCAGCATGAGCAAGGACAAGGCCCATCAATATTATTCTGTCATCTTTATCTGATTGTGACGAGCTCAGTGCTGAATCACCAGGGCTGAGAGTCGGCTAGGCCACAAGTTTTGTCAAACACTTCACTTCCACTATGAATATGGATGGCCTGCCTCTCTCTTTCTCTCTCCCCTCTCTTTGAAGCTGTGAGCACTTTCTGTTTGTCGGTGTTTACACGGTTTGTGGCAGTATTGACTCGAGCCAGGCAAGACCACGGCGGGAGTCGGACTCAAACGCACAATCAATCCTCATTTCTGACATGATCACCCCTGAGCTTCTGTACCGGTATCTTTATAATGGTAAGCAGGAGCAGTTGGGATGGTACTAGTGTACTATCGATACAGGAGTGTAGCACCTATAGGGTCAAGACCAAGACCTAGAGACGTTGAAACTGAGGTCGAGGCCTAGGACAAGACCTAGATAGGTCAGGGCCAAGACAGAGACCAAGACCACTGCGATGCAAGACCAAGACAAATTGAGGGCGAGACCAGGACAAGACCCACGAGACAAGGAAATGTCATAGCGGTGAGACCGAGACAAGACAAGACATTTGAGGGCGAAGCAAAAACAAGACGGAGACAACGAAAATTTGTCTTGAGGCTGGTCTTGAGACAATAGAGAATTTAAGTTCCCATCTCTAGGCCTTGGACATGACGAGAACGTGGCTTCTCTGATTTCCATGGTGACGCTCCTCTACAGCGTAGCTCTCGTCCACGTTGTTAACACGACGCCCAGAACTGTGTTTTTCCGTCCGAGTAGAGGGTCAGACGACCGCGAGGCTTATGTATCGCATACAGAGCACATTCTACCAATCTTAAATAGGCTAGTATCTCGTCTTGAGACTGAACTTGAGATGAGATGTCTCAAGAACTACAACACTAGATGGAACAGCAAACCTGCTAAAATACAACAATGGGGCAGTGATACAATTAGCATGCGATTAGCATAAAAGACTCATGAGGTACACCATACTGGTGCACCTACTGTAGCACCAACAGTGCCTGTCAGCCGTGATTAAGCGTTGTTTCCTCACCTTACTCACCTGTGTTGGGACAGCGGGTGTACAAGGGGCGGCCTGGTAAAGGTCACCGATTTGTCTCCTAGGCCTACACAGCATGTCCATGTGTCCCTCTGCAAGACATACTCCTCCCCCCTGAGTGCTTAGCATACTTAGCAGCCATCAGCAGGGGTGAAGCTGATAATGTTATGGTTTCCAACCGTTGGTCCGGGGACCACCGGTGGTCCTTCAGAGGTTTCCTTCCAGGTAATCCCCAGCTAAGTTGGTTGACCTGATGAAAAGTTGGTTACCCGTTGGTTAGACTCTTGCGAGTCCATTTCATGTTTACACTCTAATTCTAGGAAACACAGGATGGAGGGAACTATTGTTTCATGTCGACACAACATCTCTAAGGCATATTAATGACATACTGTAGTAAAGGGTTGAAAATGGGTGGAATTCCCCTTTAATCAGTGTATTAATGATTAGTGTAAAAGGGTCATACAAATAGTAGTGGAAAATACAACACAGCTACTGTAAATAGCAACTCTACTGGCTCATAAGATATTTCGGGTGATGTTTTGTGATGGAACTAAACATTGAGAAACAGTTGCATGAAAACATTAAATGAAATTTGCTGAAAAGGGAATGCACACACACATGCATGCACGCATGCCTGTGCTCGCACACGCACACGCACGCACGCACGCACGCACGCACGCACGCACGCACACACACACACACACACACACACACACACACACACCTGATTAGAGCTTCAGCTGCCCGCAAGTGTTCAGCACCTCTCCTGCATTTTACATGAGTGCATATAACACAACACTGAATGTCAGCCATCAGTGAACCAATAAATGTATTCACAATGTACTTTACCAGGAAAATGTCAAGTCTTCCCTGAGTGTTGACGCCTGGCTGACAATTTCACTAGAAGGCCCCTTTTTAAAGAAAATAAATACATTATGAAATGGCACTTTTGATTAAAAAAATAATTTACGGTAATTAGATTGAACTGAGAGGAGTACTTTATTGTTCCAACTCACATCATGCCAGAACAAATGAAGCTTTTAGCGCCTTCTTTGATGTGTGAAGTTTTCTAAAATGTTCAGGCCAAGAACCCCATAGCTGAGAGATAGGGAGACTGACTACATATTACATTTATTCACCTTGTAAACTTCACTTTCGGCTGTTTTGCCAATCTGCAAGCTCAAAATGCATCTGCAACATGTTGTGACTTTTTCATATTTATTTTACTTTACTTTATTGGTTTATTTGGACGAGACAATGCATGTTAATGAACATCACTAAAAGCGTTCATTTCCATCCGCAGTGCACAACATCCAACAAGAGACGAGAAGTTAAAACATGAAAAGACAACAAGAAAAAGTACAACATTGCAAATAAAAGACAGGTGACTAAAACAAGGTCTCAGGTGCAGCTATATAAGTAGCAGCATTTTTTTTTTTTTTTTTTTTTTTTTTTACAATAGTGCAAGTAAATTAAAGTACTAGTATAGTGCAAGTATGTTAAAGTACTAGTCAACTAGTGCATAGGGATTAATTAAATTTCAAGTAATATCACATATGATGTTTAAAGTGCACTTATTATTAAACTAAACACGGTCACAGCTCTGGTTGTCGAGCAACCATTTTTTTTTTAGATCATAAGATGGAAATGACAGTCAATCTCTTCTGGTCAGTGGTAAGACATTCCAAATTGAACAGAGGGTGTTTTTGCTAAAAGCGTTTTTCCTGAACGGTACTTTGCAGTCCCCTCTGGTAGTTGACCTCATGCTTCCACTATCCTTCCACTATTCCTTTGTATAAAGAGTAATATTATACACATTTTTATGTTTTTGGCTAATGTTCGCTGGCAGAATAGAAATACTAGGTTTAAATTGGTTTAAACTCAGCTGAACAAATGCGGAGTGCCCTTTGATTTACTTGAGTGTTGGAATGCTGACAGGTTTAGTTGTTGTTGCGGTTACTGTTATTGTTGAATACATCATGGTCTCTCAAGGCTAATTGTTTACCCTAAACTAATTGGTGGAGCATTAAAAGGGATGAGTTTGGCTCCGGTCCAGTCATACACAGGGTTGATGAATTATGCCCACGCATGCACGCTATATAGGGTCCAAATCCAAAACCATCTCTCCCTGCATTAGTGCAGATACACTGTAATGTGTTGCAGTCATGTCAAAGGGGTGGGTATGTACAGAACACGCTACTGTTTATTATGCATGACTTGTTGGCATATTATTCACTGAACGGTAGCTCTAAAAACGCTGTTAGTGGAATTGCCACAGGCTAGCCCATAGCAGTGTCCTCAGATAAGAGGGGGGGATCAAAAACAAAAATAAATAAATATGCAATTTAAATTATCAAGAGACTTGGGCTTGGATCGGATTATGAAGGTGAGTGGTTCTAAAATGGAGCAAAACACACATACTCTCGACATGTCCGCGGTGTGTGGGCTCAGCTGAAAACAGAAGCCAATTGCATGATGCATTCCGCTGCAACATTACTGCACTTCCCCGAGACACTGACAAAGAAATATACCGTAAATTACCGTCAAAAGCTGCAATCAGACATGGAAAACAGTCTTAGGATCCTACAACACAGGGTAACTCTCTACGTATTTACTGGTTGTCCTCTACACTGGGGGTTTTCAACAGGTGGTCCGGGGACCACCAGTGGTCCCTGAGAGGATTAGAGGTGGTCCCCAGGCTAAATGATGGAAAGTTGGTTAACCAGATGTAGCTCTTTAAGAACGTAAAAATGAATGTTTACACTCTCAAGAGTTAACTTATTCATGTGGATTATCCCAAATCTACACAACTAGAAATGTAAAAGGTTAAAGGGGAATATACCTTGGAGATGTTGTGTGGACATGATAAAAAAAAAAAAGTTCCCCCAATTCTGTATTTCCTAAAAATGGAGGTCTGAAAAAATCATTAACATTGTGAAATACATCTGTTGACATCATCAAGATGTCTTTCACCATGTTAATGATTTTTCTTTCAGGGTTCAAATGGACATTTGCATCTCAGGAAAATTTTGAAAATGGGTGGAATTCCCCTTTAATTGTCATTATGATCTGTATTTTGGACGTGTTTCTTTTCTCCGAAATCCAACCTGGTATTGTGGACAAAAGCAAAAGAAACCTTTAGTTTTGGGGTCTGTGTGGCTAAAAATGTCCTCAAATGGTGGTCTGTGGTTCAAATTCTGAATAAATAGTGGGCCCTGGTATGAAAGAGGTTGAAAACCCCTGGTGTAGACCAAATGTTGTAGAAGAATTACAAGCTCACAGTGGCTCACAATGTGGCCCCACAGAACAGGAACACTATAGGGTTAACATTTGGCTTGATTTATCCTTTTACATATTTTTACATGAGCACACAAATACATCATTTGCAAGATAAGACAAATCGCCCCCCAATGTTTCTTGGTTCCAAACATTCAAAATGTAATTTGTTATGTCTCGCCATGCATGAACATGAGCCGGATCCAAGCCCTTTTGCTAATAGATTCAAGGACGAGCTTACAGCCAGCAAGGTCATCATCGTGGGCTGGTGAAAGAATGTGCCGTGATCGTAATCTTCTTGGAGCCAGCAATTCATTTGCAAAAGGTTGCAGCTAATTACACAATCTGCACGGAGAACCCTGCCTCTATTGTGCATGTGAGGAAAGACATGAAAGCTACCGGATGAATGGCAAGTAGCCTACAGTCTCGTCGACAGCATCCAAATGTCAAATTAAGCATAGTCAACTTCAACTAGCATCATTTAACAGCAGATACGTATGAACGTGTGGGAGCAGATTTCATTGCAGGCCTTTTTTGAGAGACAGCGAAATCATGTGATGGCCCATCGGTCACGGCAGGTGGTGAATGAGTCCCGACTGTTTGTAACCAGCAGCATCTTATCGGTTATGGCAGGTATCCTATATTGGTCACAGCAGGAATCCTATCAGTCAGGGGGTTGAGGTTAGGTTTAGACGGTGGCTAATGGTCACGACCTATTCACGTACTGTACCACGTGCTGTGACAGTAGGACCATCGGTTGCGACTGTCATTTGCAGTCGCAAAGTGATTTCGCCTATCCTGCTTTTTTTTCCTACCAGTCATTTCACAAGGGTCCATTTGGTTTCATTTTGTGCTCCCAAGAGTTAAATTATGTTTAAACATCTGAATTAATTAATTTCCAAGAATCTACATGTACATTAGAAAATGTAGACGGATTGTTATTTTGACCAAAGTTTTGCCAGTTATCTCTGCTAAATTCTGAACGCAAACTTGAAAATCCTTGGGTTTTGTGTTGAGAGACTATACTCAACATCAAATGGTGGTTCATGGCTAGAATGCAGAATAGAGAAGCTGTCCGCACACGGTTCTTAAGCACCAATAACTTTATTCTGTTGTAGGTTTCAACGTTTCAACCCCTTCGGGTCTTCTTCATTCCAGAAGAAGACCCGAAGGGGTTGAAACCTACAACAGAAGATCTTCTCTCCTTCAAGTACTGTATGTACATACTGTATATTGTCCAGCACCTGTCAACATTTTTTGAGATGTGTGTGCTACCCAGTGGATTTTTTTTTCTCATTTAGAATGCAGAATAAATAGTGAGCCCTCGTATGAAAATGGTTGAAGACCATCTGCACGTTTTCAACTGCCTGGCAGCCTTGTCCCTTACCTTTCTATTTAATTTTATTTTTTTATAGTACAGTATCAACCTAAGGAAGGCCGCGTTAGGGCCTAACAATATAATATGTAATTCTACCAAAATTCTTCCTCAGTATACAGCGAGAAACTTGAAAGTCGCTGACCCTCTCTGACACAATCAATGTAGATGGGTCGTATGCTGCTGTCTTCTCCGCTTCTGTTGTTTTGTTGTTGTCGATGTGTTGATGATCAGCTCCTTGACACTGTGTGTGAGGTTTGCTCTCGTGACACCGCTGCGTCAGTGACCTAGCTGACCTCATCCCCGGAGGCTGTCTCATTGGCGTTGACGGTCGGGCCTGTTGTCAGCATACTTGATGATGATATTGGAGCTGTGCATACTGTAAACCAGGCCCGGATATAACTTTACCCAATTGGGGGGGCAGGTGAAAATGGTATGGGGCGTACCATACCATTTTCATTCAAATTCACCCCAAACCCCCACACTGATAGATACATAGATAACTATGCATTATGGCATATTTATACTGTATCTACAACACAAAATCCATATTCTATTTTATATATTTTCTTTAGTTTTGTGACTCACCTCATGCCTTGTACAACAGGACCTATACTAGGCAAGTAAGCATCAATAATAACGTCAGTTTTCAAATCACTTTAATTTGAAATGTCTTTGAAATTTGGCTTGTTTGCATGCCATCATGTTTAGCGGGGCAGTCAGGGAAGGCCAACCGCCCACACACACACACACACACACACACACACACACACACACACACACACACACACACACACACACACACACACACACACACACACACACACACACACACACACACGCAGGTGAGAGCGTAAAGGGAGTAGAGTAGGGGCCAAGGGTTGAGGTTCAGTGATTCTCACGTGATGCTGTCCAATCTCTACTGACGTCCTGTCAAGATGCACATACAGTAACGGCATTCGGCCTCACAAGACAAGACACATGGCCCTGGTCTCTGAGCCTTCCGTCAATCTTTTTCAGGAAAAACTGGCTTTGCATGCTGAACTGTACTTAGTCCACACACAAAACTCCTGTTAAAGGTTTAATTTTTACTTATATTGTTATTGTTTTCTTCATTTGCATAAGGAGTTCCTCCTTGTCCCCAGTGAGCCCCTGGGGTAAAAAAAAAAAAAAAAAAAAAAAAAAAAAATAGTATCAATTTGGGCATTGGGATAAAAGCCTTCCGTCCTTTCAGGATGAGAAAGGCATTCCTCCAATCAGGATTGACTGGGGGTAGTAGGCCTTGCTGCTATATGATGTTGGCCTGTTGCACTGCCCCTCATTGTAGAGTGGGTGCGTGTGCACATCTTGCTACTGGGGGGACTGGAGAGTTTTCCAAAGTATGCAAATCACTTACGATACCTTTAAGTCAATGGAAATCTCGACAAATCAATGTATTACAGCCAGCGAATTTATGAAAGCTTGACACCATATCTTATCCCTGTTTCTTTTCTGCCAGTTATACAACCTGATGTGATGTTTGTAGTTAAATTGGTGGTGGTAATCTCAGTTTGGTCTGTCCCAAAAATACACACATGAGAATGACTCATTATGAGTCATGCTCTTGTGTTTATTTTTGGAACATTGTTAGTTTTTATGCGAAGAAATATTAAACACGTCTATGGGAATTCAAAATGTTGATCAATTGGAAGTTTGGAACACAGGTTATGATTTTTATTTTTATTTTTTCTGTATATATTTAGGTAAAAAATCAAAATGTATGTTTTGTATTTTTACCTTTTCCCCCTCTACGTCACTTCTACTTTGATGCTGCAGCTGTTTCCCTGTAGAAAGACCTGCCAGAGGTCTAGAACTTTGTTGTTGTCAACAAATCATGAAAACAAAGCACATCAGCGGTACTAATGCGTGAGGGGGGTGGGGTTATGTGGGGTGAGGCCGTGTTTTAGGCTCGATTTGACCTATGGTTAAGAATTATTGTGAAATACATGGGTGTAAAAATATTCTTCTATAAGTAACTGAAATAAGGGAATATAAAAGCTATGATCCTAAAAGTTTCTATTATAAATAATTAAAATAGGGGTTAAAAAGTGTTTATTTAAAATATGGTTCAACATTGTTCTGTATCGTCTGATTTCATTCACATTGTTTCTGTACTGTATTGTTCTATATTTTACACATGCTCACTTACTACCTCATTTATGGTAAAGTTAGTGCTGCTCTAAACTCTACTGAGCATGCGCAATTGCAGGTACTGCGGTAGCTTTCATAGAAACGCAATGACGGTCAAGTTCATTACTACTACAACTTTTGCCAGGAGCACACGTCCCATCGGTAGGTAGCGATTCATGTCCAGTTTGTAACCATTATACTGTTTCAAATGTACATTCTTTATGGGTCATCTAAGTGCTGACATTGTTGCAAGAGTGTAAATGTTTGCTGTGCTTACGATGGTCGGGTTATTATAATTATAAAAGTAAGCAGCGCATGGCGCACAGTGAAAACAATCAGGCTGCGGCTAATTCTTGAATGCCATCCTGGCTAGCGTCCTTAGCCTTGACCAACGGAGGATAAACCCCCCTCCCCCCGCCTTCCTAACGTAGAGTACAGCAGCGTTGTAGGTGGTGGAGGTGTTCTTATAGCCTTTACTGTCACATGAGGTTGAGTCAAGTTTATACAGTGGTACATTGAAGAGTCACGGTAGGCGAAGCCACGGGCTCCGTGTAATATCTGTCGTCTCAAAGTACTGTTAAACAGCGCGAGTAGATGCTGCGTGCGCACTGCGCATGTGCGCACGGCGAAATGCATTCTGGGAAATGCAGTTCATATCACGTATGTCTAGCTTTGCTGGAATGACAGTATAAATGAGTCGTTTCTTTGTTTGGTTATTATTTAAATATACTGTGTAATGTGTATATATGAGTATGTATGCTTTAAAGTGTATATGCTGGAAGTATATATTATAATGTAAAATACAGTATATTGCAATAGCATTGTAATGTTTATTTTATTGTTCATTTTATATTCAAAAGAATATTTTGTGATACCCCTTTTTTATTTATCTTTCAGGTTTATGACCTGTGTCAGACCACTGTGTCAGACCACTGTGTCAGACCACTGTGTCAGACCACTGTGTCAGACCACTGTGTCAGACCCCTGTGGTCAGTCAATAAATATGACAAACACGAGTCGTAACATGTGTGCTGCCTGTCATTAGCCCCTTCGGATGGCTACACCCAAAAGATCCGAACAGTCATAAACCGGGGTCTGGCGGCTCAACCAAAGGCCAGCCAGTCATCCTAAACCGGGGCCCGGCTACAGTGAAGAAAGTGGACCGGATTCCTCCAAACAAGTAAACCCCTTGAGTGCCTCCAGTTAACTCTTCGCCTGCCGCCGACGAAAAGTGCACAAGACAGCAGGATGGCAGAAGAACAATTGGAGAAACTAAAACAGAAGCGCACAGCTGCCCAGACCGCATTCACCAAGAGAGCCAACCACCTCACCTCCAGAGTGAATGCGCTAGGAGAGAGTGATCTAAGAAGCGAGTGGAATAACTTCAAAATAGAACATACAAAAGTCACAGATGCAGGATTTGAGTACGCTACAGCCCTTCGAGAAACAAGTGATGAAGAGGCAATAAAAAAGGCGGACCAAGTCGAAGAGAAAGCATCAGAGTGTGACCGCAAGTTCGACGAAGTCCAACTTCTCGTTTTTAGCAACTTCTGGACCAGATTCGCTGAGGGTTACATCTCCACCCTCGCAAAAGAAGTCGACTCATCCTTAGACCAGGCAGAAGCAATCGACTACCAAAAGGTGTCTAGGATGGAGCGCGAACTAAAGAATAAAGACCTTGAGCGAGAGATCTACGAGCTCACCAATCTAGTGACTGAGTGGGCTAACCTGATCCCTCCAGCAAAGCTGACTGAGTCAAAAGACCGCAGAAGGAAGCTGATAAAGCGACAACAGCGGCTGTGGGATAAGTGGTCATGGCGGCGCAACGCATGGTCTGACGACGACGACGAGGAGCAAAAAGAACAGGCAAAGCCAACTGCTGTGGTGAAGGAAAACCAGGACGACGAGCAAGACAAGAACCGTGGCCAAACCACTGCAGCCGCTCATCCTGACCTTAACCTGTTCCAGCCTGTAGACGGTCAGAGCCCTGTAGGTGCAGTCCTATCAAGCCCACCCACCATGCCCCACAATCTCAGTTATGGTGTTCTTCCAAACGCGGCAAGCACACCGCTGCAAATCCAAGGTGTTTCCAGCATGTATCCAGGTCCAGTCAGCTTCAAGCCCCAAATTACTCTAGAAAGAGCACGCCTGCCCACATTTTCCGGTAACATGAGAGACTACTACCGCTGGAAAGCCGAATGGGAAGACCTTCAGCGACTGGGAAACCCTCATGGGCTGGAAAATGTGAAGAAGTTCCACCTTCTAGGCAGCCTCGATGACAAAGTCAAAAGAGACCTTGTGCTGTCCAGCTGTGGTTCTGCAGACGACGTGTTCAGGCTACTAGACAACAAGTATGGTAACAAGCCAAAAATAGTGCTGCTGATCTGCAAGGAAGTACATGGGCTTCCTCCCGTCAAGGGAAACCAACCTAGAAAGACAATTGAACTTATTCAGTCCGTGGAGAGAGCTCTTCATGATCTCCAAGTCCTGGGGGAAGAAGATGCTGTGAAGAATCGGGTGGTGGCACAGTCCATTGAAAGTAAACTGCCCGACTCCATGAAAGAAAAATGGATCGCTCACAAAAACGACCCTACAAGTGGCTTCTCACCACGTAACCACTTTGATTGTCTACTCCAGTACCTGAAAAAGCAGGAAGACATTCTCGAGGAGTTGGATCAACTCCAGTCCAGCCCAGTGGGTTATACAGAGAAGTCATTCGACAAAAGTAAAGAAAAGCAGGCATTCACTAAAGCCACAACAAGAGACAACCAAGAGGGTTTTCAACAAAGCTCATGCATCGCATGTGGAGACGAAAAGCATGCAGGCAGACTGTTTTCCTGCAAAGCGTTCAGAAAGCTCAACCTGTCAAGCAAGAAAG
Source organism: Benthosema pterotum (assembly GCA_039105355.1). Classification (NCBI taxonomy): domain Eukaryota; kingdom Metazoa; phylum Chordata; class Actinopteri; order Myctophiformes; family Myctophidae; genus Benthosema; species Benthosema pterotum. The sequence goes on from CM076978.1 coordinate 6,789,245, forward strand.
CTCTGCTGAAAAAGGCTGGAGCATGCTTCAAGTGCTTACTCCTCCACGACGAAGACGGCAGTTGCACCCGCAAGTTTCTCTGCTCGAAAGAGGAATGTCAGGATGTAGAGTCCTCAGACCACAACTACTTGCTCTGTCCGATACCACACACCAAAAATAAAGACAAAGGTGAAGAACAAAAAGAGCAAAGCAATGGAAACGTGGAAAGGAAAGGACTAGGGCTGACAAACAAACAAACAAGAGGAGCTTCTTGCCAAGCTCCCACCGGAACTAAAAGCAGAGTTCAAGGAAGCTTTCTCAAACAAGATCTCAACTACAGTATGCAGTAGCACCGGCAGTGAGCCAAGAGAGTATCCAGTCATCATGATGCTTCTAGATGTGACGACAAACTCAGGTCAGCAAGTCGGCACACTCATCGACCTCGCATCAGATACCAATTACATCTCCAACAGCGCCGCTGAACGGCTCAAGCTAAAGGGCGAGAACATCAAGTTGATTGTCCAAGGAGTCGGAGGGATGGAGAAGACAGTTGCCACCAAAAGGTACACCCTACGGCTAAGAGTAAAAACTCCCGAAGGTACAGTGGCAGAGCACAAGCTTCTCTGTTACGGTTTGGAACACATTGCAAAGGTGAACCAGGCAGTAACACCACAGCAACTGTTGAAATTCTTTCCAGACAACTCGACTAGTGACTTGGCTCGTCCCAAGAAGATCGACCTGTTGATAAGTCACAGAGAAGGTCGCCTGGTTCCACAACCAATCAAAGTAGAGGGAGACCTCGTCCTTTGGGACGGACCTCTCGGAAAAACGGTCGGTGGGACTCATCCCGATCTCTTCGAGGAGGTAGACCTAGCAGTGCACAGGTCTGAAACTCACTTCGCAAGGTCACTAAGAACGTCATGTGTGTACAAAGAAGTCCTTGTGGGCCCGACTGGACCTAGCAAAGCTACGGTCGGGGAACACCAAGACAACTTCGAGACATTGGCTGAGAGTGATGAAGGAGTCGAAGAGAGCTTCTCCCTCAAACCAGAAATCGTCTTGACAGACCAAAGTGGGAGGTTAGAAACTGCAAATGACTCCAGCAACACAGAAAAGATCCTGCCTGTGACAAAGACTCAAACAAGCCAGACACAAAACAAAGAAACCAAAGCTGAGTGGCCTGCGAAGAGGACCAGCGAAATTGTGACCGAAGTCGCGGATGGCGTAAAACGGCTGAAGAGAGAAATCTCAGCTGTAGTCACCAGGGCTCAGTCACGCAAAGCCTCAAGCCCCAGCAATACTGGCTTCTATGCAAACATAAACTCTGAACTGCAGCCACTGCCAAAAGACCATAGTGCAACTCAAGCAGTGCAAAGACCAAAGAGGAAACTTGAGAACATGCATCTAGTCCAGCCTAAGCAGTTCAAACATCAAGCCTCTGATTCAGCAAAGTGGGAGGCGAGAGGCTCTGAGCTTTCAGAGGAAAAGAGCTCAGAAACCGACAGCGTCCAACACCGCAAGTGGCAGTGGGACCGCCATCCTCCCGCCACGCTCGTCAAGCGAGTTCTTCAGCATCTCAACGGATCGACGACTGCCAACGAGACCGACGTGCGACGCATCGACACCGAGGTACCAGTTGCGCCGGGCAGACCAGGACATCGTGAGAGGACCGTTCCAGCCCTGCAGAATCGTCGTCGTGTATCCAGCCAAGACCTGGGGGGTCCGGCACCGGCCTGGGCCTTCCTGCCCCTCTTGTATCCAGAGCCGGGGGGAAAGACTCTAAAGACTCTACCCTGCTTTCGACCATCGTCCTCCGCAGCAGAGATTGGTCGTTACTTCCAGCAGAAGACCTGCAGAAGGTACAAAAGACCTCACCATGGGTACCCAAAAGACATTGAGAACTTTATTTGCTTCAGTTAGTGGGTAACCCTGGGGAGGCGGCTGAGCTGTTGGGCAGACTGGCACTCAGTTAGGAGGCAAGGTGGTGGTGCCTACCTCCTTAGTGAGCCTTGAGCTAATGATAACTTTGAAAGACATTTTCAGTTCTGATTTACATACGCCTAAAAGGTTGACTTTAAGTTTACATTCCCTACTGTGAGAAGAGAAAGAGACTCGAGACTGTGTTGGTGGCCTCCTTGGATCGAGATCAGTCGGCCAAGTGGGAGGTGTTCGGCTCGATTTGACCTATGGTTAAGAATTATTGTGAAATACATGGGTGTAAAAATATTCTTCTATAAGTAACTGAAATAAGGGAATATAAAAGCTATGATCATAAAAGTTCCTACTATAAATAATTAAAATAGGGGTTAAAAAGTGTTTATTTAAAATATGGTTCAACATTGTTCTGAATCGTCTGATTTCATTTACATTGTTTCTGTACTGTATTGTTCTATATTTAACACTTGCTCACTTACTACCTCACTTACGGTAAAGTTAGTGCTGCTCTAAACTCTACTGAGCATGCGCAATTGCAGGTACTGCGGTAGCTTTCATAGAAACGCAATGACGGTCAAGTTCATTACTACTACAACTTTTGCCAGGAGCACACGTCCCATCGGTAGGTAGCGATTCATGTCCAGTTTGTAAACATTATACTGTTTCAAATGTACATTCTCTATGGATCATCAACGTGCTGATATTGTTGCAAGAGTGTAAATGTTTGCTGTGCTTACGATGGTCGGGTTATTATAATTATAAAAGTAAGCAGCGCATGGCGCACAGTGAAAACAATCAGGCTGCGGCTAATTCCTGAATGCCATCCTGGCTAGCGTCCTTAGCCTTGACCAACGGAGGATAAACCCCCCTCCCCCCGCCTTCCTAACGTAGAGTACAGCAGCGTTGTAGGTGGTGGAGGTGTTCTTATAGCCTTTACTGTCACATGAGGTTGAGTCAAGTTTATACAGTGGTACATTGAAGAGTCACGGTAGGCGAAGCCACGGGCTCCGTGTAATATCTGTCGTCTCAAAGTACTGTTAAACAGCGCGAGTAGATGCTGCGTGCGCACTGCGCATGTGCGCACGGCGAAATGCATTCTGGGAAATGCAGTTCATATCACGTATGTCTAGCTTTGCTGGAATGACAGTATAAATGAGTCGTTTCTTTGTTTGGTTATTATTTAAATATACTGTGTAATGTGTATATATGAGTATGTATGCTTTAAAGTGTATATGCTGGAAGTATATATTATAATGTAAAGTACAGTATATTGCAATAGCATTGTAATGTTTATTTTATTGTTCATTTTATATTCAAAAGAATATTTTGTGATACCCCTTTTTTATTTATCTTTCAGGTTTATGACCTGTGTCAGACCACTGTGTCAGACCACTGTGTCAGACCACTGTGTCAGACCACTGTGTCAGACCACTGTGTCAGACCCCTGTGGTCAGTCAATAAATATGACAAACACGAGTCGTAACATGTGTGCTGCCTGTCATTAGCCCCTTCGGATGGCTACACCCAAAAGATCCGAACACCGTGTTTTAGCCAATCACAGCACAGCTATCTCCAGCAGCTTCATAATAAGGCAATAGAGCGGAGTTGAGGTGGAGTTAGCTTCTGTTCTAGACAAATCTGTTTACAAACAGTGTTCATATACACAAAAGTTGCCTATATTACCCTTTAAGGCACTGGTAAAAATTACAGCAATAATACTATAGCTACTATGAAAATTCCTGGGGTATCCAAAAAGCTAAAAATGTCTTGCTTATAGGACACTGAGAAAGGACTCTAACAAACTGAAGAAAAAGGGGGGCACAAGAGGTCATCGCAAATGGAGACAGCAACGTTTTCATTTCGTTCTAGGTCATTCGGGGGAGGAACTCTTCCAACCTTGATGCCGGCTCCTCCAAATGAAGGGTGCGGGATAGAGATATCGAGCTTTTGTTCCTGTCTTTGCACTCCACAAAGTGGGGGCTCCTCCTCATCTGTGCAAAATCGGAACAAGGTAAGAATCCTCCTCCGTCCCTATAGCTGAAGACTCAGCCTTTCCCTAAGTGTCTGTAGATCTTTGAGGGCACAGACAGAAGGGCAAAGAGGCAATGATTAAATTTAGAAATCGGTATTATTCAGCCAGGAGCGTTCGCATTACCATACCGTCCGTTTAGCCTATTCTGAACTGAAAAATATTTTTAAAAATAACGATTTGCGCCACATTCTCACCATTTAAAAAAATATCAGACCTGGTCTGATATTTTTCAATAACTAAATAATGCCAATGATGCTAAATAATGCTAACTAATGCTAAGTAATGCTAATTTTGAGTACTGTTAATAATATTAATAATGCTAAGTAATGCCAATAATGCTAATTGATGCTAATAATGAGTAATAAGTAATAAGTAATGCTGGTAAATAAAAACATCTAAAAGCTCAAAGCGTGCCACTCCGTGGCATACTGTGACCTTGTAGGTCTGATATAAGTATATAAGTATTGCCAATAATGCTAAGTATGCTTTATGCTTATAAAGCTTAGAACGCCAAAAGGTGTTCCCACTAAAAACGAGTTAGACAGAAATACGGCTTTGAAAGATAAAACGTAAGAAAGGCACCCCGCCCCCCCTTTCTTTCCCTCAACAGCCATAGGTTCTCAGTTCAGAGGCAGATAGTCGCTACGCACCTCCATAGTCTATACAGCTGAAGGATGTCAGATAAAAAAAGAAGCGTTATCTCTGTGCAATATGGCTGTAATTATCCTGACCCAGTGTCCTTCTGCACAGTCAGTTCTTTGGCCCAGCGACATGGGGCCACAGTAATGGCTCCGGAATAATTTTCACCTTCCCTACAGGCATGCTGAGAATTCAAATTCCGCTCACACTGAAGAAAAGCCCGGGCACAGATTGGCTCCCAGATTAGCTCCCCTTATCCCTGTGTCTCTGCGATGTCCAAGGGCACCCATCATAATGGAAACAACGAAAGATTTCCTAAAAGAAAGAATTGACTCAACCCTGACAGTAAAATGCTCCTCACCATTCTGGCTTGGAGAAAATGTTGGTGAAAAGATGAACTTGTGAGCGTTTTAATTTTAATTTTTCAGGGCAGAGAGCCTATTGATTTGGACAGGAAACTGCAGAAGTAAAGTGCTATTACTTTAAAGGTCGATACTGAATGTTTGCCGGTATTATTATGATATATGAGTGCTTCTCTCGCTGAACTTTTGCCAACAATGAAGAGTTTCCAGAGCATCCTTCACTACAAGACCCGAGTTTAGGCTATAGCCGCCAACACTGTGTAAGTGCTCATTACATGAATACAGCGTTCCATCATTGGAGACCTTTCATGACACTTCTGAATGCGCAAGCAAACGCTTGCGGAAATCAGTCACCCATTAGATTCCCGCAGCATTTGAGTTGAGCTATACATGAATAATGATGGAAAAGCAGCAAAGTGAATTAATCTCTGAACAGTGTGAAAACGGATGCACTTCACCCCGCATGAAAATTACACAGTCACCCTCATAGATACAGCAGATTTTTTTCTTTCCCCCTCAGCCACAATTTATTTTCTATTTTTATCTTAGCGGGTAGCTATTTTGAATGGAAAGTGTGGAGTTAATTACACAACTCAGTGGCTTCGGTGTGTTGCCTCATGGTTTCCTATTAGGAAATCCAGCGTGCGTGCACGACTTGCTTATGAAGTTATTTGTTTACCGGACTTAATTTGGTTTCTGTAAAAATTCAATCTAGCTAGAGGTTAATCAGCCAAACTACATACATCCTAGTCAGACACCTGTCGTTTTTATCAACAGCTGAACCAATTACGATAGATTGATTGATTAATTATAACCAGCAGGGTGTATGTAGTCCCACGTCATAGCGTTTGTGCAGGCTGACTTACTTTGTTTCGGAAAGCATCGTTAGCTGACACCTTGCAAGAGGGTGAACACTGCATCCATTGCATGCCAATTGATGCGCATACTGAAGGCGATGATTAGAGTTAGCAAGTTACTGACTACTGCCAATCTACTTAGCCAGTTGAATCCATATTCTGGAAAGAGTAGAGGCAAACAATGTATAGAGAAGGCATAATAATCTCCCACTGGGAGACGCCGGTCAATTCATTCATTCACTGCCAGAGTTTCCTGGCCACAGAACATTTTGTTTACGTCTATACGTCTATGTTAATACGAAACCTCTCAAAAGAAGAGGAGAGTCTCCACTTTCATCTGAGGAAAAAAGTGTTGTTTTCTGGCAGATGAATATAGCTTGTTTTCACCACAAAAACACAAGTCTGGGAATGAACAGAAAGCATTCCGTGCTCTAGCACGTCGTCCACCCTGTCTTTGTCGACATTACACCAAGCTGACTTGTATATCCTGAATTCAAAGATTATTATGTTATTTTTCCGGCAAACAAGGACAATATCACAGGCACAGCCACCAAAATGTAGCAGTTTGCTAAAAACAAAACAAAAAAGGAAGTAAAGTATTCACATTTACAATTTGATAGGGGTGTAGCTAGACTCTCACCACAGAGCACTCTCGAGGGGCCTTTCTTATCAAATGATTTAAAATGTATGTCTGTAAGCTGATTAACATTATTTGTCACTAATTGAAACCTGCTTTACATAAACAATAAAACAAAGACATGTAATGCACCTAGAATGGAATGACAACAAGCCAACGGCCGAATTAAATTAGCTGTGACATCATAGTTACACGACTATTCTTTTTGGTCAGTATATGAGAAACTGTAATGAAACAGTACTGGAAAGTAATTCTAATAATGAGCAATTAACAAACAAAAACAACCTTTACAGGGCCCCTAGTGAGCCATTGGCAGAATGTGAAGAATGGGGCATGGGGCGCACTCTACCCCACAAAGGCTTGAACTTGCTGATTTTGCGCTCTAATTCTGTTCTTTCATTCACGGTGGTGATTTTTGGGGGCAATGTTTAAGATCGAACTCCCTGCGACTTCGACACGTTGAGGAGGTAGGGCATTAGCCAGTCATTTGCAAGGTCAGAGCGATCTTAAATTATCGCCATTTAACAACGTAATTGTATGCTAATCACATGGGGGCACAGAGGAGACAGACATTTAGACGTGTTATTTAGAAGTGAGGTTTGACATTGGTAAGGAAAACATACTAAGGAATATGTTATGATAACACAACTTAAAGTCTCTGTGACACTCTCTTGTATATATAATCTCTGCGTCTGCCAAGTACAGTAAGTGTCATCAAGAGCTGTAGGTCCTACAACAAATAGAAGTAATGTTGAAAGTCGTGACAGTGTAACTTTTAGTCATTGCCTGAGACGGTCAGACCTTGGAAAAGGGGGTTCTATATTGCATCGAAGACAGCCTGCAATTGGCTTTATGTGCTGTGAAGACAATGATCAGAAAGAAAGATCAATATGTTGTAGCATAGGCCTGTCCCTCTGCAGCAGTCCTCTAGCCTGCTGCCACATCATTAATCCACCTCTAACGACCAGCGCGCTCAATGTTGTCTTGCTGCCGGCTGTCAGACGCCCATTAGACCCTGCTTTAGACCACACTGGGCGGCTACGCCTTTTGGTGTTCTAAGCGTTACATAACATAAACAGCATTACTTATCATTATTAACAATACTTAACATTAGCATTACTTAGCAATATTAGCGTTACTTACTTAGCATTAGCAATACTAAGCATTAGCAGCATTACTTTCCTAGTCAGAAAATCCTATAGGATTTCAATAGAAAAGTCCTATCAGATTTTGGAACAAATCCTTGGATTTCCAATATGAATCCAATGATTCCTATAAGAATCCTAGGATTTTATGAAAACTTTTAGGAATTCTATAGGATTTTCTTTTAGGATTCCTATAGGATTTTGGGAAAATCCTATAGGATTCTTATAGGAATCCTGCTGGATTCCGATTGGGAGTTCAAAAGGATTTGTTCCAAAATCTTGTAGGATGAATCCTATAGGATTTTGACTAGGGTTACTTATTATTAGCGTCTATTAGCATTACTTAGCATTATTAGCAATACTTGGCATTACCATTACTTAGCATTATTAACAATATTAGTTTTTCAGTTCAGAACAGGTTAGACCAAGGCAAGAAGTGTCCAGCCCATCACTTATGCGCTTGGTGCCATCACATCGCATCACCTCCGCCGCCTGTTCAAACACACTGTGAATCTTCACCCGTCAGCGGCGATGCCTTTGCTGAACCTTGAAACAGGAGCAGAAGCCTGCCGCGGGGGAGCGGCGCGCTGCTCAAAGGCTATTGGCTGTGAAGAAATATGCGTGACACGACGTGCGCGAGGCTGGGGAGAAGTGCGATGGGAAGGATCAAAGGCAATTAAATCAGTTCAATCTGAATTAGCCCAGCAGAACACAACAGCCTAAACAATGCTTAATAAAAAAACACCCTCAATTCATCTTAATTAGGAAACCTAAAATGAGAGAACCGCTGCTAGATAAAGCCGTAGTTTGGGGAGACACTTGAGGACAAATAATCCACCATATTGAAATGAGCAGCACACACTTTCATTCTACTAGAAATTGTGCTTTGCCTTCTGTGCCAACGCATCAGGGGCGGATGTAACATTTCCCAATTGGGGAGGGGGGGGGGGGGGGGGGGGGGGGGTGATGAAGCCGCACCCATACCATTTTCAGTTACAGGACTTTTATTAGAGAACTAAGCATCAATAACAATATCAGTTGTGGTTGAAGTTGCAACTGACACGCAGCATGCATAAAGCTAAAGGTTTGACTCAGAGAGTTTTCTGTGTTCAATGATGAAATGCTGTTGGTTTAATGGTGACACAACTGTAGTTAGTTAGTAGTATATATATATATAAATATGAGCACTTTAAATTGACATATGTTGGGTTGTTTTGCATGCCATCATGTTTGGAGGGGCAGACTGGGCATTTAGGGGGGCATTGCCCCCCCATGCCCATGCCTAGATCCACCCCTGCAACACATGGGATGTGGCTTAATCGCCTGAGGCCGAGTGGTTTTCTTTGCCACACAACTGGTTTGAACTAAGCTGTCTTCTCCACACATGACTATACATCAAACTCTCTCCTTTATTCATATCGTCTAATCATGCCGTTATTCATTCTTTTATGCTGGAGTCAGCTTCTTCAATGATGGGAAAGTCACAGAGGCCAGCCTCAATAACCATCCTCCTGTCCATGGCTCCACTCTTAAACACATGTGTCACCCTCTGAAATATCATTGCTGTCAGGCAGAAATGTTCTATCTTCCATTTTGTCCCATTTTATAGTTCAGTTTAGTTCAATTCAGTTTTTTGGGCCGTTTCAAGGGGAAAGAAAAGAGAGCAGGTTAATACAGAGTGCCTGCATTGTTTTCATATTAAATCTAGACCAAAAAGGTGTAGGCTGAAGCGATTAGCTTATAATGGGACAATTCTGGACCTATCCATTCATGTTTTAGCCTAAATGGATGTATGGGGAGGGTTATGGTTGTTACGGTACATACCTATCATCAAAGTTTTATATTGGCCTAGTAGTTTTAATATGTATATATTTTTTTAATGTTCTTACATTGTATTACAGTTCTTCATTTCATCATCTAGTCCATTCCACAGCTTAGCCCCTCTAGAAGACACCTGGCTTTTGTGTTTATTCTTGTTTTTGTGTGCGGATGGCAGTGCCCTTTCACATTTTCCCTCCCTTCCTGTGTTTTTCGTATTTTTGCTAAATGGTTTTCATCGCAATTCCCGTATTTCCCGTATTTTAATATTACAGCGAAAATCCATGTTGATCGCCAACATAGGGTTAATTTTGAGTCACTGTGATGATGAAAGCGGAAATCGAGCTGATGACATTGATGCAAAGACCTATGGGAAATCGAGTGCGCATCACTCCACAATGGAAGTGAATGGACAGCATTACGCACTGGGGCCAGGAGAGGGGGGGGTGCAATATTATGAATAAAGGCATATTCCCCTTTGCCAATGAAGGACTGAGGTTTATAAACAAGACGGTAAACCAGTCATCAGAGATGACAGCGGAGGGATACAACCGTCACTAGTATAGGCTTAATGATAACTGGACTGACATGGTACACATAGGCATGGTTACGATAGCGGTTCCATGAAATGTTTTCTGTTTGGGAAGGGGGAACTATTTTAAGCAAAATAAGATGCATCTAAAGGAGAAACACTTAGGCGATGTTTATTTTTATCGGCATATAAAAACATACTAATCTATGCCTCACGGCAGTAGAACTGTTAACTTGTAACAGCTCTCTCTAACCAAGACATTTTTTTCGTACGACAGTTACAAACTCAGAGCACTTTGTGACGTGTCCCATTGCGAGACAGATGGAGACAGAGAACACTATAAACAATGCATCCGGGCCTAATAGAGAACGCTTTGTAGTCACATTTGAATTTTGATAATGTCGACATCTCGCAAGCATCAGTTGGCACAAAGGTTCTGACCGAAGGCGTTTGATAGCCCCCATTGATTCCGCTACAGTGTAGCGCTGTATCCGAGGAGACAGATTGCCTCTGCAGACGATCGCAGGGCACTACGACGTGGACGTGACTGAAATGTATAAGCTCAGCCCAGGCAGGAACTGCCTGTCAGAATTCCATCCGCTTCTAAGAAACACAGCGTTGTACTGGGACCTAAATATTTCCCAAATGTTCATTTTCTTTCATTCTCGTTCAAGCGTATATTCTTTCTAACTACAGCTGGTATGTGCCGTTTCTTTGCAATGAGATATTGCAGAAGTAAAAAAAAAAACTGTCTTTAAAATGCCTCCTCATGAACCATCTCTAATTTAATCCACTGCCATTTAAAAACCAAAATACAGCGCTGCAATCAAAATGTTGTGTGTGTGTGTGCAGTGTGCACCCACCAGCTCCTAAGTGCTAGATTGCAGACAATTGGACTCGAGTCGTATCGACTCGACTCGAGTACGACTCGAGTCGCATTTTTCGGCGACTTGACTCGCTTGGGACTTGTAGGTAAAATACTTGAGACTCGGACTTGACTTGAGACAACCTGACTCGGCAACTCGTCCGAGTCACCATTGCCGGGAGGCAACGGTGTGCAAATGAAACCAAATGAACCAGTCAGGGAGCTAACGCGACCACCTATTTGCGGGGGTCCCGACCCACGGTCTGAACCACTGACGGGAGCGGAGCGGGGGTGAACGCCATTGCCATCTAGATCTAGTAGAAGAGTTGCGACATTGAGCGGTCAGAAAACAGTGAACGGAGTTTGCAGTACTTCCCAGTTTCCACAACTCTCCAACTGTCTATTTCAGTAATTCTAACGAACGCCACGCTATAGGTTCACGCGTTTATTGATTGATAGATTGATTGAGTGATTGGAGACAGGCATGTAGAGCGAGCAAGCACAAAAGACTCTGATCAGGCCATACGCCACAGCAGCCACACTACACCACACACAGAAACAAACACTGCTACTCCTGAGCGACAACCTCGTCCTCGTCTGCACAACAATCACCAAAGGTTGTCAAATTTGCTTTTAAAAACTTCCATTCTGATGGGAAACGGAGGATGGCCAAACAACAGAAAACAATATCACTCACCACTGTCACGAACGCTGATTTGGGCTCCTGTATGTCCGTATGTGACTGGCTGTATAATAATCCATCCATCCATCCATCCATATAGAAACTAGGAAGGCAGCAATCCATCTTCCAAAATTCTCACTTCTCATAACATGTATCCAGTTGTTGGGGTTAAAACCTCACTCCACGCAACCTCCACCTAAAATAGTTATTCATTCCTCCCCTTTCCACCGGTACGTTCTTCTCGCTAAATAGTTTTATTTAGTCCAGTTATTATTTCGCCAGCTCTGCTCTCCGAAGGACGGTAGGACCCCATCCCACCAAAACAAATGCACGTGTAGTCATAGACTCAGTGTTGCCAACTTCACGCATTTGACACTATATTTAGCTTTTTTCCAGACCCCCCTAGCGCCAAAATGATTGAAAAACTCAAGGTGATATTCACTACTAGTGCTTTTATAGTGAGCTGGGTTGAAAAACACTGCTCTAGCTCCTTGTAGTGCGTTTTGGAAGTGCCACTAGTGCATTTTGGATTTTGGCAGTTGGCAACTGAGTGTAGTACACTCAGAGAATGTAGCTAACTTAGTGCTTACTATGTTAAATTAATGATCCGTGTGCGTGCAGGTATGCCTGCTCTACAAAATGCTACACAAGCACAATTGTACTGTAACTCTCATCTCTATTAATACATTTTTTCTTTCATTTATATAATTCAAGTCACACTGCAACAAAACTGATAACTGATAAAACTGATATATATTTTTTTTTACATTTGACCGTAGGAAGTTGTAACCTGTGACTTGACTTGAAAACCAGTGACTTGACTTGAAAACATTGTGACTCGACGCGACTCGAAACAACCATGCGACTTGACTCGACTTGACTCGCCCAACTGTGTGGACTCGACTCGACTTGACTCGCCCACAACCTAAAAAAAACTTGACTTGCTTGAGACTTGGGACCAAATGACTTGTGCTTGCTTGAGACTCGGCTCGGAGGGACTCGTGCAATTGTCTGCTAGATTGTCACAGACATTTAACCATGAGCTTTGGTAGTGCTATTTTTTAAGAAGCTTTAACTCTCAACTCTCAAAATATAATCATATTTTTTTTTTACGTCTTCCTTTTAATGGATCAATGCAACGCTTTTCAACGTATCTTGGTCCTCTTAATGCTCATGATAGCGTAACTCTTTGAGAGCGTGAGAATCAAACATGTTTACACTCTCAAGAGTTAAAATATTCATCATCTGAATTTGCCCAAGCCCAAGTCTACACAACTAGATAATGTAGAAGATTAATGGCCATTGCGGACAAGAGCAAAATAAATCTTTAGTTTTGGGGTCTGTGTGGCTAAAAGGTCATCAAACGGTGATCCGTGGCTCAAATTCTGAATAAATAGTGGGCCCTGGTATCAAAAAGGTTGAAAACCACTGAAGTAGGGTGTTTGATAAAAAAAAAAAAAGCGCTAGTTGCTGCTCGTCATTCCGACCCTTCATCATCTCCCCTATATGCCTGTTGGTATACCTAGGAGTTCTCCGTTCGTTGTCCGTAAAGGCAATATACTTTTCCGTTTTCTCCCTGACAGGCAGACGGGAAACAGGTTGTCCCGGGACGCCCGCGAAGCATATCCGGAGGAGCAGGAGATGCTAGGGTGCAGACAGCTGTCAGATGCCAGCACTGCTTCCCCAAGTAACCTCGCTGTCAGCGAGTGGGACAACGGCGGAGTGCGGAGGAGGAGGAGGACGGATGCTGATAATCTCTCCTTTAACATTTCACTGCCAGCTTGGATACATAAATGAACTTTCAAGAAATTTCAAAGTGAATCGCATTGTCGTCTGTCTGTGAGTATCGTCTTAACTCAATTTAACTGACAAGGCTTTTTTTTTTTCTTTTCAAACCAGGCAAATCTCCTAGTCTGTTCATACAGTCTTAATTATTCCCAAAGCTAATGTCCTTGACCGTTTTGTTCAATATTTATGACAACCTCCTGCCTCAGAAATGCCAGGGAGGTCAGGTCCCATGTCAAGCAGCCAGATGTACATTTAGCAGGCAGTGTTAGACAGATGCTTGTGGGGAAGGACTCGGCATGACTCCAGCGTTGCTATGCAACAGTGGATGGCTGCTATACCGCTGAATAATGATCTGCCGCCTAAGTTCACTGCTCGGAAATGTGAACTTTAAATACGGCACCTTAGCCACAGGCCGTGCTCGACATTGGTTGCATGGCAAGTGTTCTACGCACCTGTGCTGTGATTGGCTAAAATGACACCCCCTCCCACACACACACACACACACACACGCACACACACACACTAGTGTCGCCTTGTCATGAGCCCGACGAAAAAGATTTGTCGATAACAACCAAGTTCTGGGCCGTCTGCAGGGAAATGCAAGTGTCTGTTAGCAGGGAAACAGTAGCAGCATCAAAGTAGAAGAAATAATATTGTAGCTATATATTTTTTATTTGGGCTTTAAAGATGCCTATGATACTTTAAAAGACAAACAAACGAATAAATTAACTACTATTAGTTCATACTATTAGCCTACTATTCTGTATTCCAAAGAACGACACAAACAAGAAAATATACTGTACAGTATATTAGTAGTAGTACAAACTCCTCTTCGCAATCTTGGTTTGAACACCTATTAAATGCCCAAGAGAAGTTGCTCAGAAATTGCCTGGACTTTCCTGGACCATAAAACCTAAACAAAAGTAACAATGGCGCTCTCTTATGCAGTCTATACAAATTACCCATTACATAATACAGTATTAACTTAGTTTATGGAATGCAAATTTGTGAAGAGATTATTTATGAAGCCCTTGCCTCTTCTCTCGCCGTGTACTAGATTCACTGAATAAGTTGCTGCCAGATTTAATTCCAACTGCCTTGTCTGCCTTCCATCTGCTGTGATTGCAAAGGTAAACAAAGCAAGGGGAGCTGTAGGCTGGCTGCTTGACAATGAGAAAATAAATGAGGAACATATTTGCCCACCATCGTTCCACAGCTGTCATGTTCCCACGCTGCGAATTAACATAACAGGCAAACATTTATTATATATACCAAAAGCAAACACTCTCGTCTGGAACAACAAAGTTGCTGAAATCTTAAACCGTCCTGCAGGCTTCTCCAGAACACCGGGGACACCACATACAGTACTGCATATGCATGAGTGCATGCTGTCCATGCAGCGAGGGTCCAGTGAGAACCCAGACAGCCTAGGACAGGGGTTTTCAACCTTTTTCATACCAGGGCCCACTATTTATTCATCATTTTAGCCACAGACCACCATTGAGTTTAGTTTTCAAGTTTTTGTCCACAATTTAGGAGAGTAACTGGCAAACGTTGGCCAAAATAACAATTCTTCACAAGAATGTTACGTAATTCAGATGCTTAAATGTAATTTAACTCTTGGGAGCTTAAGAGTTACAGATTGATAAGGGTCCATTTGGTTACCAACTGTCCATCGCTTAGCTGGGGACCACATGAATCTTCTTCGGGACCACTGGTGGTCCCCAGACCACCTGTTGAAAACCCTTGGCCTGGAAGGAGGAGGACAGGCTGGTGCGTCCTCTGCCTGCATGTCCTACAGCATTGTTTTTCAACCAGAGGTCCAGGGACCACTAGCGGTCCTTGAGGCAGGTCCAGGTGGTCCCCCCCCCCCCCCCCCCAGGTTGCTCTTAGTCGGTTTGGTGATCCCTGGATCAAAATATGTTGAAAACCACTGTCCTGAAAAGCACTCGCTCAGGGGCAATCAAATCTGTGATAAATCCATAGGCCGTACATTCATAGCATCTATTATGAATGCACGTTTGAATATTCCACAGTATTAGGCAATTGAATTATTTGCTGAATTCCATATAACACGGACACACGTGCACATTTTATACCGAATACTTTTCTTATCTGAGAGAACGGCGTCCATTCAGGCTGTGACTACACTCACAGCTCCATCCAATTCCCCCGGTCCTTTGCATCTCTTCCATTTGGCACAACGGCACAACCTGGACGCAAGACCAACAGATTTGCCGCTCAAAGTACTCTCTCCAACAAAAGGCATGCCTGTGGTCTTGAATTGAATTGTGCAGAAAAAAGGGGCTTTATACACCCTGACAAATGAGGAACGGTGATGATTCATTCCCATTAGAATCTCCCATCACCTGGGGCTACCCTTTCTCCAAGACGCTGCCAATCTAGCAAGCATGAATGGCTGTGACCGAATTTTCCACATTGTGTATAACTGGCACAGTTCAGAGAGAGATCCAGCATGCCTTTTTTTCTCCTCAACCACACCGGTTGAAGGAAATAACATGAATTGCACAGGGTCAAATGAAACAATTACAAAAAATATTATCCAAATATACTGTATATATATTTTTTTGCTTTGTTGAATCTGTTTATTTTTGCTCTTTTAATCAAAGCGTTTTCACCGGCTAGCCTGTTCAACCCTTAATAGCACTCTTGTTATACTTACTTACAATACTTACTTACAATATGCTGTATATTTTGATTTTGCCTCTAAAGTTGCCTATGATACCTTTAAAAGAAAAACAAAAGAATGAATTAATATAGGCCTACTATTCCGCATTCCGAAGATGACACAAACAAGAAAATATACTGTACAGTAGTATGAACAAAATGACAAAATGATATCTGGGAATGTATATGCACAATCTCCTCTTCACAATCTATGGGTTTGGACTGAACACCTATTCTATCTATGCATGAGAGAGTTGCCATGCTTAGAAATTACCTGGACTTTCCTGGACCATAAAACCTAAACAAAAGTAACAATATCCTCTCATATGTAGTCTATACAAATTACCTAAACCAAAAGGCTTTTCAACCCTTCTAAATAGCACTACACATTACAGGGGAAAAATGAATACAATGAATGCATGCAGAAGCTGTCGATGGTTTGTGAGTAAAACATCCAGATGCTCTGGTCATGTAGCCTACAAAGAGGAAATGAAGAACATTTAATTCACCACAAAACTGGATTAAGATCGCTGCAAGTTTTACAGAGTTATTGCAGGGTGAGATATTCATCTGTTATGCTAGTTTCAAAAGGAATATATAACTAAGAGGAAAAAGGAAAAAAAAATACTAAAAGCTTCTTAATCCGTGATCAATGAGCCTCAGCACACTTGTGGTTTGATTTATTGGTTCCAGAACATTTGAGTTTCTACCTCAGATAATTGATATAATGAATATAATGGAATAAATAGATAGGTGTGCCCTGTCTTCCACGCATCAAGGCACCACAGAGTGCCAGAGCACCCACTGTGAGAAGCCCTGCTGGAGAGTATTGATATGCTGTACAAAGCAAAGTCTTTGAGTTTGATTTAACTCAGTGAGTGTCCAAAACACGTGGACACTTGACCTTGAAACTGGACCACTCTTAACTGTTTCTCAAGTGCAGAATTACACCGACTTGCCATTAGGGGATGCTAGCGGACCTAGTCATGAATACTGATCTCAATGCAAACTCTGAGTGTGTTGTTGGTTGGCCACCAGCCCACCTTTTAAGTCCTCTATGGAAAATATGTGTTTGTCATGGTTGGTCCAGAATGCAGTTTCTAATTAATCTCTGTTTAGAGCAGTTGAAAGGAGGATTTTCAAAGCGCCAAAAAATCAGTAGATTAGAGAGCTGTCCTTGGTGGATCTTCTGCTTCCCGACAAAGTTTGGATGTAATTTGTGACTTTGTATAAACACTACTGTAGATCAGGCATTCGAAGAAAACCTTGAAGCGAAATTGACATAGTGGCCAAGTATTGCAGTTTCTGAGCGCAGTGGGCTGTATTCATGTGACGTCAACTAATACTCTGCTGTTGTTCGGTCGAGTGTGTTTGCGTAAATAAGGCCCAATGCATCCCACAATGCACTCTGTTCCTAACCTTGAAGGAGTGAGTGAAATCGTCTCATGCGCTGGCTGAGCAACATACTGTAAACACTTCTGATGGCAGGTAGAAGTGTGTGTGCGTGTCCAACGATACTGAAGTGTGTGAGTTGAATGTGTGTGTGGGGGGGCATGGGGGTCAGTCTAACTCGTTTTATTAATGCGAATGCTTATGGCGCCAGCTGGAACTTTATAGATGCCAACTTTTAGCCGCAAATAAAAGAGTTAACAACGTAGTACAGAGCACGTATTACATATCACAACGTTTATACGGCCTGCGCCCACTTCTTGGGGCGCTGCGCAGCGCTGGAAATCTGAAGAACAAGCCGGGGCCGGCAATTGCTCACAAAAATTTCATTATTCTCCAACAGAAATACGCCATTTCCCTTTTTGAGTGACGGCGCACTAGGAAGCCTCGGCAGACCCAGTGAAGCCGGAGGGTTTCGCGGGGAAAAGACTGATGACTTTTAAAGGATCATAAAGAAGCCCCGGGGGACGGCTCCACGGAGGATTATTCAAAAGCATTTTAATTTATTGGGTAATTCTAAGAGAAGGGCTCCCCCTTATCAATGAAACAGCTCCGGTCTGAATGAGAGTCGTGTGACATTTAATTTGCGCCGCCTCTCCCCCCACCACCACCCCCCTCCCTCTCTCTCTCTCTCTCTCTCCCCCTCTCTCACACACACACACACACACACGCACACACACACACACACACACACACACACGCACACAGGAGCTGCCAGTCTTAAATAACACAGCGGGAGCCAGATCTCTCCTCTGGATGCCATTAGGAGTAATATCATAACACACTGAGTGGATGCTGGGACTGCAGTGAAAGAAAGATCTGCGGCATCTGCAATTACCCCTAAAAATGCGTTTGCAAGAGTGACGTAACCCCTTAAACCAGTGGTTTTCAACCTTTTTCATACCAGGGCCCACTATTTATTCAGAATTTGAGACACGGATCAGCATTTGATGACATTTTTTGCTGCCCCACAGACCCCCAAAACTAAAGATTTCTTTTGCTTTTGTCCACAATTCCAGGCTGGATTTGGGAAACAAAAGAGTCGAACACAGTAAACACAGTAGACTTGGGGCTAATTCATATGATTTTAACTCTTGAGAGTGTGAACATGAAACCAAATGGAATCTTGTGGGTCCATTTGGCTTCATTTTTACATTCTGGTTACATCTGGTTAACCAAATTTCCATCATTTAGCCTGAACACTCTCGTGGAACTCTCTCAAGGACCACTGGTGGTCCCCGGACTACCAGTTAAAAACCACTGCCTTAAACCACACTGCTTCACAAACACAGGGCTGACACATTTCCGAGGGTCCTTTTTCCTGCTCGTTTGCTACATTATCAGTAATATTTTTCTGGGTCAAGAATTTTATTTTAAAAATAAATAAATAAATAAATAAATGTTTAGTGAAAATAGCTTATTTGCCACTTGAGAGCTGAGTGTCTGGTAAATGTCTAATTTATTTTTGTGGTCCTTAGCATTTTAACATTTGGGATCGACTGAGCTACAGCACAGTGATTTTCACACCCTTTTCTAAGTTTTCATGTCAAGGCCCATTATTTATTCTGCTTTCCAGCTACTGACCATCGTGAATGGTTGCATCTCTCAGACCCAAAATGTGGAATATGTTGTTGTTGGTTAAGAACGTTGATCATAAAATAACAATTAATTACTTAATAACTACATTCTCTGATTGTGCACTGTAGGCTGCTTGCAATGGACCCGTAAGGATCGATTTGGTTTAAGTTTTAAATCAATTTGATTACCAACCTAAACCCCCCCTCAAGGACCAGTGGTAGTCCCCGGACCCCTGGTTGAAAACCACTGTCATAACACATGAATCATGTTGGTGCCATCTGGGACTTCCGGCATGATTACTTTGAAGCTATAATAAGTGATTTCACGTAATTCAAATATTGTCAAATATTGTTATTATTTTGCTAATCGTTCCTATATAGAGTTTGGTAAAAGGAGTTCCTCACTGTCCCCAGTGAGCCCTTGGGTTTGGGAGGAAAGCATTTCGTCCATTCAGTATAAGAGGGGCCTTCTTCCAATCAGGGTCGAGTGGGGGTGGAACTTGGTGTATGTGCTGTAACAATAATTGCACTCCCCTCCACTGTAAAGTGTGTGCATGTGCACATGTTGTTACTGTTGTTACCAGGGGGACTAGAGGGTTTTCCAAATCACCCAAATCACTGAATGCTCCTTTGAAAGAAACTTTCATCATTAAAATTCATGATGCAATAATAATCCCTCAAAGAATATTCCTCTTTGATACACATTAAGATAAGCTGCTCGGCTCCATAATTATGTCCACCTAGAGCCAGGTGTTCGTTCTTCAGAGAGGGTAACATCAGCGACGGAAAAGGTATTCAAATGTGTTTGCCAGCCAGCCATGCTACGATAAAGGCATTAAAATTATTCAACCGAACAGTACGCCTTAGGTATTTTGTACGTTTTCCCACAGAGATTACTACAAAGGAGAGGAACTTGAGTCGTATGTCTTAACTAATTTTTGGCGGGAACACCTTTTGTTTTTGGCGGGAACACCTTTTGTTTTTTCGTTTGCTAAGCAGCGTTAGTTAGCATTATTAGACTAACCTACTTAGCATTAGCAGCATGACTTATTTAGCATTATTAGCATCAAATAGCATTATTAACAGTACTTAGCATTAGCATTACTTGGCATTATTAGCATTAGTTAGCATTACTTAGCATCATGGCACTAATTCTTGTTACAAACTCATAGCGTGCCGTGAAAATGTGGCACAAATCTTTGAATGATTTTTCGGTTCAGAGCGGGTTAACAGTCCCATTTGTTTGACTGTCAGAATCCCACAGCGTCATCATGTGTCTCCTAACCTCCATAGTTCTGTAGGCCCTCGCAGCTAATTAATCCACCTGTCAAATATACCCGTGAATTGAAGAATGAAGAGCGCCAGTGCTCTCTCTCTCTCTCTCTCTCCTGATATATAAAGTGGAATGTGCCCCAAAGTGCTAAAAATACTTTCGCCGACCGCGTGCGGGTGAAATGAATGACCTTATCATGATGACAGACATAACTGAAACGAGCATGTCCATCACAGCACTGATTAGTGAAGGGCAGATGACAGCGTTGATGGAAAGGTCACTTTGGAGTTACGCCGCCGCGCAATCTATTTCAATATCTAGTTCGATAGCAATGTCAAACGTTTTATTTTGTCGTACGTGACCTGTTTAATGTGCGTGAAAGTAAATGGGGTTGCAGTGTCACGAAACGTTTGTCTTCGAGTATCAAAATGTAACGCATGGCATGATGTCCAAAAGGTTAAAGACAAATAAGCATGACACTGGAATCCTGGATATTCATTATTATTTTACTTCATATAGGCCTACTGGTGGTATTACTGTATGTACTGTGTGTGTCAGACTTGTGTTCCCTCCATAAAACAAGTGTGATATCTCCTTGTGATGGAATATCCAATAGTAGAAAATATAAATTTATATACGAAGGTCAGTATTTGAATATAGTGCCCGAGAGACAGCGAGATCCAATAGCAACCAGCGAACACTTTGGGTAGAGCAGTGGACCCTTCGGGCTGGGTCCATTTGGTTTTATTGTTTACACTCTCAAGAGTTAAAATATCAATCATCTGAATTAGCACCACTTAATTAAGAAGTCTACACTGTTTTGTTTTTGCAAAATCCGGCCTGGCATTGTCGACAAAACCAAAAATAAATCTTTAGTTTTGAGTCTTTGGGGTGAAAATGTCCTCAAATGGTGATCTGTGGCTCAAATGCTGAATAAATGGGTGGTCTCTGGTATCAAAATGGTTCAAAACCACTGGTGTTAGAGGATTCAGAAAATGCCTCTTAATGCCTATTAATAGTTTTGCCTTAAACATACACATACAGATTTATTAGAACTATTCTAACAGTAAAACCATACGTACAGAAGCCTATATACTCTAAGTAATGACACATCTTATTAGACTACCTAGTCAATAGATGGCGCTCCTGTGAATTACAGAGGAACTCAGACTCATAGAGTGTAGACAGAGTTACACCAACTCCGTTCACTTCATGGGGCAGTCCAATGGTGACTCTTGTACATAGACTTCTATTGAGAATGGGACAACAAATAGGGACAAGTCCTTGACCTTGTCTACGCACGCGCAGTCAATAATTAAACACTGCTGACTGTACAACCAACATTCAACAATGCGCTGTTCCTCGTGTTTTCACAGGTAATAAATAAAAAATACCTAGACATTCCTCATGATGTTCTAACTACCGCGAGGTGTCAGTGACATGTTTTAGGAACGTTTCGAGAGTACTTAAAGTGAGTTCTGACCAGTAGTTTTACCGTTTTGGTCAAGTTGAATAATGGCTGGCTGCCAGGTAGTTTTCTACACCGTGTTACCCAACGCAAAGCACACGTGCGCGCGCACGTGCATGCATGCCTATGTGAATGTAAACATGCCTGAAAGTTACGTTTCATTGTATTCAAGCTAATGAATGCAATTGAAGGTAATCTGTACTAGATTATTGTTTATAAATGAAAGGTTTATTGTGCCATGACAGTATTAAGGGTATTATTGTGTATGAATTAGAATACAGAACACAGATTGTTGTTTTATTTTGTTTTTGTATTCTGAACTGCTGTGATTGATGGACCGAGATGTTTGTTATTGTTATGATGTTGAATATAGACCAGTACTGTGATATTTCATATTGACGGAATTTGGATATTGAATTTTCAAATATATTTTGATATTGATATGAGATTTATTTTGATATTTTGATAAATTGTCGATGATAAAACGCTGCTGACTGTGCAGGCAACATTTGGCATTGCGCTGTTCCTCGTATTTTCATAGTTTTCCAATTGCTTCCCGCCTGTGAAAACCTTGTGCCGACCCAGATTACCCCTAGGTCTGAGGAATTGAATTGGATTTGAATCTAGAGTTGCAATTCCGTCCATTGACTCCCCCATTAAGAGAAATGTCATTACCATTTTGAAAACAAGAGCTGAGGGGGGTGCTTGTTTTATACACTGACGCACACCTGGTGCACACCTGGTCGGTGCAAACGCAGTGTCATCACCAAACAAAGGGAACTGGCTTAATAAATGCAAGGAAATGTAATTGCAGAGGAGAGGTGCTTTTGTTTATTAACAACTTGGAGATGTAGCCTACTAACTAAATACAAGACTGATAACTGTGAATTTTACAATGGTAATTGTAAAATTGTTTATTTCATTCAAGACATTTACAGATAAGGGGGTGGGAATTGTAACCATGTGAATACTTTAAAAGGTAGCATTCCTTTAAAACACCTGTGACTGAACAAATGTCACTTTACTGGTAAGCCTGTTCTCTTTTCAAGCAGCAGCTTACGGAATTGCAACTCTAGATTCAATTGCAATTATCAAAGAATCGAGAGTTGTATTGCGGCTAAGGTGTATTGCGGCTAAGGCCGGTTACCTTTGCGACCTTGTCGCGTCTAGTTCCTTACTAGTCGCAACCAGGTTCTTAGTCACGCTTTGGGGGATATGTTTACCATAACCTGGTTTCAACCAACAGGTTGCAACTAGTAGGTTGCCCTCACAACCATAAAGTAACATGAAAGATGTGATGCATAGGTTAAATGCTGAATTATTCTTTGTGATGTACAGTATGTTGCAGAGGAGTAATATTTGGAGTTATATTGATTGTTGTTTGTTTCGAGTTGATTGCCACTTGGCTTATTCCTAGTCCTTATTTAGGACACCTTGAATGTGTATCTGACATTTAGAAATGTAGTGTCCAGTGGGAGGGGCTTGTCCTATAAGTAGGGAGACCTGCCACTAGCAGAGATCACTCTGTGTAGGACTGTGGAGGTGAAGGACCTGGGGCCAATCAGTCTAGTTCTATTTTTAAAACAATGTTTTATCAGATAGAAATACTATTGGTTACGAGGTTTGTCTATCACATGTTATGCTTAGCTGTGATTGGAGCATAGCAGTTTGGGGAGGGGCTTACTGAAAGGTCTATTGAACCAAATCAAGTCCACTCATCCTCTGTGATGGAGGGCGAGTGCTTTACCTCTTACCTCTCTTCTTTCAACTCAAGATTCTTTGTAGCTCTGATTTCATGCTAATAAATTCAATGCTATCAGGATCGATTATTACCGCCTAAAACATACCGACTGTACTTTACGTAACTCAGCCTTCAGCCTTGCTCTGTCTCTGTACGTCTTTGACCCTATAAGTACTCGGAGAGATGAGTGGAGTTTCTCACTCCAAAGGAATGTCAGCATCAGTATAGAGAGTGGATGGGACTGCCAGAGGGCAAAAGCAAGACATGGCAAAGACAAAGCCCCAAAGCTTGGAGGATGAAAGAGACGGATGCTTAATGAGCGACTAACCTAGCTTCACTGCAAATCCCAAGCTCACGCAAGTTTAGCGGTTTTGTTTGTAGCAGAGCTGTGTCATAATCATAGTAAAGGTTACCTTACAGCGGGGGTTGACACTAAGGTCTCGGAGGCACTTGCCCATCAGGCAAGTGCAAGTCAGGTTCTACTTGCCCTCAGCTCATGGTCACTTGCCCCCTTAAACATATAGGGGGCAAGTAAATATACATTTCAGCACCACGGACAGAGTCACTACAGCTACCATAACAGAAAGCTCATTTCAGCACCACGGACAGAGTAACAGAAAGCTCATTTCAGTACCACGGACAGAGTCACTACAGCTACCATAACAGAAAGCTCATTTCAGCACCACGGACAGATTAACAGAAAGCTCATTTCAGCACCACGGACAGAGTCTCTGCAGTCAGGTTCTACTTGCCCTCAGCTCATGGTCACTTGCCCCCTAAAATATATTGTAAATTTTGCAGATGTAACTCTTGAGAACGTAAAAATGAAACCAAATGGACCCTTGCGGGTCCATTTGGTTTCATTTTTAGGCTCCCAAGAGTTACAATTCATCATCTTAATTACCCCAGGTCTACACAACTAGAGAATGTAGAAGATTAGGTCATTTTGATGTGAAAGTTAAATTGCCTGTTTTGTTTCCCAAATCCAGCCTGGAATTGTGGATAGCTAGAAAGCAGGGAAAGACACAGAGGCAGAGTGCAACGACTGCCTTCAAGACAAATTTATCTTGTGTTGTGTTATAGTGCACTAAGTTGCACACTTGCCCGATCGGGCAACCGGGTAGCAGTCTTCACTTGCCCCACCATTTTTTTTTACTTGCCCCGGGCAAGCGGGCAAGTGTTAGTGTCAAGCTCTGCCTTACAGTGCTTGACTTGCACTGTATAAGGATTATAGACAAACCTGCTGTGCAGGAGCGTGTGGTTGTGTGCCTTTTCCTACTGGTCATGACAACATTTTGAACTTGTTTCCCTCCATTTTAATCTTTCTACAGTTACTGTATCATGTACCACGTCTAGCACAGAGTTTACAAAATGTCTGTCCTTAACTCATCGTTCTCTTCCACATGATTTTAACCCTGTAGTGCCGACAAGGTGCTTCTTTACTGCAAAAACGTCTTTTTTTCAACTGTACTAAACACCAAAAATAGCTTTACAAAAAAACAACAACAACAACGATGACTTTAACCCTGAGTGGCCCACCTATAAGCATTGTTCCACACCAGTGGTTTTCAACCTGTTTGATACCAGGGCCCTCTATTTATTCTGCACTTAAGCCATGAACCACCATTTGATGACATTTTAGCCCTATACCTCAAAACGAACCAAAATAGGCAAATATAATGACCAAAATGACCATTGATCTTCTACATTCCCTAGTTGTGTAGTCTTGGGCTAATTCAGATGATGAATATTTTAACTTTAGATGATGAATATTTTAACCCAAATGCTCTCGCTCTCAAAGAGTTAGATCATTATTAGATCATCATTTAGCTGGAGACCACCTGGAACCCTCTCAAGGACCACTGGTTAAAACCGCTACACGTCCATACACAAAATGTTTCAGTATTTCCAATTTGGTAATGTTGTCTTCAACCATATGACACTCTCATTTGTTTGAAAATAGCAGAGGAGGCAGTAAATGACTGCAGACAGTGGCAGAAGTTAAAATGAATGGGGTGTCGTAATTCTGCCGGAAGATTCCAACAGGCTTGGGAGATAATTGCATAATTAATCCTACATCTCAGTCAAGATCTCCAGCACAAGCCCTATTCATCTTTCTTTGTCAGTACCATAGACTTCTAATTAAAAAAAAAAAAGTTCTGGGAGTTAAGCATTTTGACACCTTTGTATCAAACGTTATTCTCCCAGACTGTGTTGCATTTGTTTGCATGCAGTGGTCCAAGTTTTCCAGGGGCTTTTCTACCACTGCACGACTGCCCCTGCTCGGCCCTTAAAGGAGAATTCCACACCAAAACACATTTGGCATCCATCTACCTTGATCACTGTGACAACATATACAGGTATATTGTACTAGAATTTTTTGCCATAGATCACCTTGAGGTCCCCCTCCCTTCCTACAGTTTGCATTGGTGCAGGTTATCTTTATTGTACTGCAGGCATTTTAGTAGCTCCAAACTTTTTTTTTTCCACACATCATATTTTAATAGTATACTGATACTCACACATGAGTTTTATGTCACTATGTAGTGGCCCAATTATCTTGTAGTGTGTGGTTTGATGATGTGTGAAAAAAGTTTGAAGCTACTAAAATACCCATATTAGAATAAGGCCAACCTGTGGCAATGCAAACTGCATTTTGGGAGGAGGGAGAGACGTCATCGTAAAGTGTAGAACAGGGGGCATCTATGACAAAAATCAAGGGCATTATGTATCATGTCAACCAAGGTAGATGGATGCCTAATGTGTTTTGGTGTGGAATTCTCCTTTAATGTGCGGCATGCCTGTCTGGAAATGCTGAGAACTTTGGCATGAATATACATGGCAGTCTGATACATGCACATATCACTGTTTATTATTTTCCATGTATTCAAGAAGCCTCTATTCCCCCTGTACGCTGGGGGGAAGGGGTTGGGGTAACGCTTATATGAAGAACTTGCAGAGTCTTGTTTGCCTTACTCAAGAATGCCAGAAGATAAATTTAGGTAATTAACGCAACCACTCTGCCAAGGCTAAGGCTAATTTCACAAGGGTTGCATCAGTCTACATAATCTGTATACCACTAATAATTGAGGGAACTCAATAGGTTTTGTATGAAGGCATATCTGAGGTTTTCTGAAGATACTTAATTATTGAATGGTGTGAACCACTTGGTTATGCGACCGCTGAGACACCCGGGCAGCTTAGAGGATTTTATGTACTGAAATGACTCTCTGAATGAGGAGAGCGTAATTGATTCAGTGACTTAACTTTGATTCTCTCTCTAGGAGTTAAATGCCAAGGATATGTGAACAGGGATAGGCCTTTAATGCAGTAAAACGTAAAAGTTAGGCAGATTAAGTTTCAAGAGAAGATGAGAATCTATTAGGAAAGGTGCACTCAGTAGACATGTGTCTACTGGCTAGGACTCACCCATGGCTTCCCTGTGAGGTTACGGTTAGGAGCGTTTGAGGTCGCGTGTCCGACTAAAGGCTCATGCATACTCCAGGGTGAAGTGATAAGGTTTTCTATAACCCTAAAAGGTTATCACTATTGTAGTTTTGTATTCGTTCACCTCGGAATATGCATGGGGCTTAATACTTCTTCTTGCCCTGAAGTGGGAACCAAAGTGGAAGGTTGGAAGATACAGATTGTGTGTGTGTGTGTGTGTGTGTGTGTGTGTGTGTGTGTGTGTGTGTGTGTGTGTGTGTGTGTGTGTGTGTGTGTGTGTGTGTGTGTGTGTGTGTGTGTGTGTGTGTGTGTGTGTGTGTGTAAACCATAATAAAACAGAACAAGTTCCAGAACCAAAGTTATTTTAGTTTCTTTCTTGCAACTGCAACTACATCTGTCAAAACTTATGATG
The DNA here is from genome assembly GCA_039105355.1 of Benthosema pterotum. Lineage (NCBI taxonomy): Eukaryota > Metazoa > Chordata > Actinopteri > Myctophiformes > Myctophidae > Benthosema > Benthosema pterotum. The sequence goes on from CM076978.1 coordinate 6,816,571, forward strand.
TGACAATAAGACGATTGAGGCTTGCGACTGTGATAATAAAGTTGATTCCATTTAATTTGATTAAATACATTGTTACATATAGGCTACTTGTGTGTTCAAGTATGTACAGTGTGTATATGGCTATGGAACTGACTTTCAGTCAGCTTTCAGTCTAGGGGCTCCCATTTTTGTCACGCTCTAAACCGCATATCCCTTTTTTATTATTTTGTTTCGGAATAGTTCAACGTGCCAATCTATTGACACATGTGAGCTTGTAAGCTGGCCATTTTAACTATTGAAAAATGTTTTTTTTAATAGTTTAAAAAGACACAGAAGTTAAGGGATAAGGGGTTTAGCGGTGACGAAAATCTAGGCCTAGGTCTTTCTAGGAGTAGGTCTTGTCTTCTCAATTGAATGGGAGGCATTGTGTCACAGTTTGTGCTGTAGCTGTTTTGTCACGCTGTCCAGAGTTTTGTAGTCAAACAAGCGCCATATTGTACTTGCTGTTGGTCCTCCAGATGTTTGGTGAGACCTCAGTATTCGAGTTGTTCAGGGGTTGACACTAAGGTCCCGAGGCACTTGCCCATCGGGCAAGTCCAAGTCAGGTTGTACTTGCCCTCAGGTCATGGTCGCTTGCCCCCCAGGTTCCAGGTGGTCCCCAGTTAAATTGGTTAACCAGATGTAACTCTTGAGAACGTAAAAATGAAACCAAATGAACCCTTGCGGGTCCATTTGGTTTCATTTTTACGCTCTCAAGAGTTAAAATTCATCATCTTAATTAGTCATTTTGATGTGTTAATTTGCCTGTTTTGTTTCCCAAATCCAGCCTGGAATTGTGGATAGCTAGAAAGCAGGGAAAGACACAGAGGCAGAGTGCAATGAATGCCTTCAAGACAAATTTATCTTGTGTTGTGTTATAGTGCACTAAGTTGCACACTTGCCCGATCGGGCAACCAGGTAGCAGTCTTCACTTGCCCCACCATTTTTTTTACTTGCCCCGGGCAAGCGGGCAAGTGTTAGTGTCAAGCCCTGGAGTTGTTCACATGTGACCCTTAACTTCTGAATTGTAGCAGCCAACTAGTATGTTTAATCTTGCTTGGAGTATTGCAGCGTGCTTATTGTAAAAGCCACTGTTTGACAGGTGAGGCCAGTGCAGCCAGTGGTGTTAGATCTAACCCATTTTGTTTTCAGTGTGTTAGGCAAACCAGAGGTTTTCGGAAAGTTGGGTTAAGAATGTGTTGATTATTTCTTTAATTAAATTTCCCTTAATTTGTCTTATTTAATAAAACAAAGCTTCACACAGCCTTTATTGCGATCCTTTAACCACCGTTAGAGCACTAGTTTAAGACAGCATTAAAGCCCTTTTCTTTACTCTGCCGAACTCGAATGAAGCTTTTTCTCTTGCCAATTAAGGTCAGTGTAGCCATTTTATCTTAAGTTAGCATGCACATCGCAAAGTTTTCTTTTCAGTCCATAACACTCTTGGCACTATATAGTCTTGAGTCTGAGTGGTTATGATGCCGACTGATCGCAGTAGCTCTCAGTGGACCCATGATTGGCATGTGTCTGTTGTTGCTCCCAGTGCAGCCTGTTAGTGGGGGGCTCTCCTCTAGGCCAGCTGTGCTGACGGATGCCTGCCTGGGGGGCATTTCAGAGACAACTGCCCTTGCAAACTCTACATGATCAGCTCAAAGTCACTGTCTTGATGGCTAAAGCCACAGGGATCGCCCGCTGGGCCGCGATTCAAAATCAGTCAGGGTCCTGCGAACACGCCATATGCTTTGTTGCAACCAAGAAATTAAAAATGAAGGAGAAAGGAAGGATGAAGAACCAGGACGGGGCATTTTTGAACGAAGGAGAAAAGAAGGATGTAGTAGAACCAGGACAGACGTTTTCAACCAGGACTCATTTTCCTGTGAAACGTCGGCCTGAACTTCATCTATGGGGGAGGGGGGAAAGAGAACAAGGACATTATTCAGGACGTCATTTAAGGGTCCTAGCGGAGGGTTGCCACTCCCTAGCCTTTGCGTTTAACCTCAAATTCAGTTATGTTATGCATTTCTTTTTTATAAATTATATTTTGGGGGCCTTGATAGATTTACAGTAGACTTGGCTAGGGAGAGAGAGAGATGAGTGCACGCTGGAGACTGTTGCCATGCCATCCGGGCCGTTTTATGCATATTATTTCAGATAATTCAGATTTCAGATCAGGATTGAAAATGTATGGGTAAAAAAAGCCACAAAAATGCATTCAAGGCTACATTGGCTAGTACCCCATTTTTTGAACTATGACAGGGGTTTTCAACAAGTGGTCCGGGGACCACCAGTGGTCTCTGACAGGATTCCAGGTGGTCCCCATGCAGGTAAATGATGGAACGTTGGTAACCAATTGGACCCTTATAGATCTGATTTAGAATCTAAATTAGAAATTAGAAAATGTAGAAGAATTGTTATTTTGGCCAACATTTTGCCAGTTACTGTATTTTCCGGACTATAAGGCGCACTTAAAAGCCTTTAATTTTCTCAAAAATCCACAGTGAGCCTTATAATCCAGTGCGCCTTATATATGGATTGGTTGACTGCAGTAGCTTCTATTCTATATTAACTGTAGTAGCTTCTATTCACTGCGCCTTATAATCCAGTGCGCCTTATATATGAAATCAGTTTTAAAAGGTGCGCCTTATAATCCGGTGCGCCTTATAATCCGGTGCGCCTTATAATCCGGTGCGCCTTATAGTGCGGAAAATACGGTATCTCTCTAAATTGTAGACAGACTTGAAAATCCTTCCTTTTGTGTCCGAGAGACTAAACTCAACATCAAATGGTAGTGGCCATGGTATGAAAAAGGTTGAAAACCACTGAACTATGGCATTGGTGGTTCCTTTAAAAAAAATCCAACTTCTGAAGTGATTCTGTAGGACACCAATTAAAAACTCACCATATGTTTGCTTACCATGGCGTGTCACACAGGGCCACTTTATTTGAGGATCTTGCTTAATATTCACCACCTCCTCCATTCTCCGTTGCCATTACTTATACAGCAACAGGCCCACAGGCCCCACCGATTCCTCAGTCTCTGTAACGAGGGGCTATCCCTCGCTGACCACCTCTCTAAGCACTTTGCCGGGGGTCCCCGGAGAGGGCTGCTGCCCAGCTCGCAGTGAGCCGCTGCGCTGCAGAAAGCAGAAAGACGGAGTTTAGCTCAATCAAAGCTGCTGACCTCAGCTCCTTAACCATTTCTGTACTGTTTTGGTGTTAAAAGCATTATATTACACTTCAGCTATTGAAAAATATCAGCTTGGTGGCGCACTCTGATCTTGTAGGTGTGAGATATATATATATATATATATATATATATATATATATATATATATATATATATATATATATATATATATATATATATATTTTTTATTATTATTTTTTTTTTGAAAATGTGACACAACTGTTTGAATATATTATTTCAGAAGCAAACATGTTTAACTCATTTTTTTTGCTTCTGAAGGTTCTCTAGAACAGCATGTTTTCAGAAGGGGGTCCGCAGCCAACTATAGATAATTCTGGTGGTCCTTGGCAGGAAATATGTTGAGTATCACTGACACAGGAACATAGATTTTTCAGAATGTAGCGTCAAAAACTAAAATCTAGGGTTAGAAACTAGAATCTAGTGTCAGAAACTAGAATGTGGAATCAAAAACTGAATGTGGCATCAAAAACTAAAATCTCGCATCATAAACTAGAATCTAATGTCAAAGTAGAATCTAGTGTCAGAAAGTAGAATCTAGCACCAGACACTAGAATGTAGCACCAAATAATAGAATCTAATATCTGAAAGTAGAATCTAGTGTCAGAAAATAGAATGTAGTGTCAAAAGCTAGAATCTAGTGATAGAAATTAGAATCTCATGCCAGAAACTAGATTCTAGTTTCAGGACAAAATGAATTAACCACCCCCATTAGCCGCCCAGATATCTCTTTGCATTCCCCACGCTGGAGTTTTGCTCCGGGGTTGGTGCATAAATTTTGTAAGGGTGGATGCTCGTTCTAATTAGATTTACGGTTAGAGAATGTTTGGGGATGTTGCGATATGGCACCGCTGTTTCATTATTATAAGCCCCACCAGAATCAGGTCAGATGAAATGAGCTGCATCAGAATGCTCTTTGATATTTATGAGTTGTGAAAGTGAAACAAGGTGCTCGGCTATAAAATGAAAAGGAGGAAAAAAATGGGAGAAATCACCAAAAGCATGTATGTTCAGATTGATTTGGGACTTCAAATCCATGACACGTTTAGTTGAAGAGTGGAGAAATACTTTGAAATTCTCCTCCCACACATTTTTACCAAAAAAACGTCTGGTCTTTGAATATGAACTGACTGAAATGTACCGTCTATTTTAAATACCTCATATTAATCTCCTGAGTCTTAAAGGACCACTTCGCCACTTTCATATCTTCATATAATAGGTCCTCAATAATGTACATGATAAAATACCACTATTTTCCTCTACTCGGGCTGTGGGCAGTTCAGAATCCAATGTTCCACGGGCATCATCGATGGGGAATAATATAAAGATAGAAGCCATCGTTCTGCCCATAATATATATATATATATATATATATATATATATATATATATATATATATATATATATATATATATATATATATATATATATATATATATATATATATATATATATATAATAGTATTTATATAATATTTTTTCAAAAATATTTTGTTTAAAAAAAATCTGACAAACATGGATGCACATGGAACTGCCCACAGCCCTTCAGTGAGAAGCAGACTGTGGAGAAAAAACATTGTTTTTTTTAAATAAGATATCGTAATGAGGATTATTATATTTAAAAGTGGTGAAGTGGTCCTTTAACTCTATTGGATAGGCCCATATTCACACCTGTCTCACACTGATATACTGAAACATTATGAAATATTTTTACTGATGTTTCCAAATATTACCCGATGTCCTGTATTTTCCCGTCCCAAAAAAGTACATCCGCTTGGCATTAAACAACCCTTGTTTTATGCACTGTATACAACAGTTTTGTTATTTTGGAATAGCAGTTGGGCCATATTGAGTAGTGAGCCCACATGGGCCTGTGAGGTTGGCCGGTTTGCCACTATCAAACTCCCGGCAGTCACTTCACGGGTTTTATTTATTTGTCCTTTGCAATGCTCCCTTACAATATAGACTGCAATTAAAATTATATAGAGAGTTTGCAGTTCATCGGGCACATGATTGAGTTCAGAATGATGAGAAGTGATGGGAGGCTGCAATGCACCAAAGCAATGTCAGCTCATTCATCATCTTATTCATGATGAAATATCTCATCTGTGTATTTTAGGCAACACAACTCCGGCAATCCATCATCAACCTCAGTCAGGCACTCAGGCTTCAAGACTAAAGGAAGGGCGTAAAGCAGCGCACATTATTAGTAAGATCATTAATAATCCTAATAAGCTTTAGAATTTGGACGTATTCGTATTCCAGTGAGTGCTCAGCCACACCAATAGCAATCACTGTTGATGAAGAGACCCTGGTCAAGAATCAGGACAGGTTTATTTGTCACTCATACAAGTACAAGCAGTGAAATGTTGGTGGCACAGAATAACACAATATTACAAAAAATATAAATAGATTATATCTAAAGTAAAAATAAGAAAATTGTACAAAGTACAGGCAAGCATAATGCCTACTGCACCCGGGCCGGATCTAGGCATGGGCATGGTGGAAATGCCCCCTAAATGCCCTGACTGACCCACCAAACATGATGCTATGCAAAACAACCCAAATTTCAAAGATCTATCAAATTAAAGTGCTTAGGCATAGTTTTACAGAGGTTAAGTTTCTGGTTCTGGGACTTCAGTGTTTTGTATTCTACAACTAAGGTTTGAGTGAGGATTAGTTTTAGGTGTAGTATTACAGACGTTAAGGTTAGGGTGATGGTTATGTTTAGGCATAGTGAGGGAAGATATGAGCTGAGGGAACATAAACACCCTCCCGTTTTATCAAGCATCCATCCATCAATATTTGTGAGATGTGTTTCCTTTTTGGATGTTTGTCTTTGTTGCGGTCATGAGTCATGACAATTCATTTAAAAATTTCACAATTGCATTCAATTAGTAGGATTCCACTAAGGGAGCAGCTAGAACATGGGAATGTTGTTGTGTGTGCTGTGTGTTTCCTTGTGAAACAGAATTACAAGCGCGCGCCGCTCCGCGCACCTGGCCGCTGTGAGGCTCAGAGGAGTCAGCTAATTGAATAAAGCCCACGTGTGCCGATTGAGTCTTCCACTGTGACCTCGTACAGTCCAAGGAACATCTATTTAGATTCCATCTGCTCCGAATTAGGGGCACGCACGGTCTCATTTTAGCACCGGCTGCTCCAAGCAAAACAATTGTTGGTGGGAATCACGTAAGCAGCGCCAAGTGCTCATAAGTGAAATGAGAGCAGCTGCCTCACAAAGGAGGAAAAATAGAAAAGTTTACTGTCACCAGATGGAAATGAATTGCATGGACTGTTGTGGCGTTGTGCACTGGCCTTGAACTTTGGGTTTCTTGTTGCCTATTATTTCTCTTGCAAAGGTTGTTATGTTATACTAGACCTGTAAGTTCCCTACAGCCAGCGGCCTACTTGAGCACAGCGTTCTCAAGTAGGCCGGTACTGTAGAGTAGTGTTGTGCATATCGATAAAATATTGATATAGTATATATCGATTCAATTCTGATTATCATTATCGTATCAAACGCTTAGGAAATATGGATATTCATATCATTAATATTGTTCAAATACAGCTGCAGCGTTGGAATGATGTGTGTCCACATTTCACAGTAGCTCCAGTGGAAGTACCGTGTGCTCACACTGTTACTCAAATGACTGGCCAATCACAGCACGTCTTTTCCGGGACTAATCAATTCAATCCAAAAGTGGTTCATTGGCATGAGTAAACAAACACATACATTGAGAAACTCGACTCAAAATATCATGTCTTCATAGTCAATATTTGCACAATATTCAATATTTTGATGAACTTTAGATATTGTATTTATCCTTTCATCGAATATCAAAATATCATATGTCTTCAGTCCATATTTGCACAATATTCAATATTTAGATGAACTTTAGATATTGTATTTATCCTTGTTAATCAAAATATCATATGTCTTCAGTCAATATTTGCACAATATTCAATATTTTGATGAACTTTAGATATTTTATTTATCCTTGTTAATGAAAAATATCATGTGTCTTCAGTCAATATTTGCACAATATTCAATATTTTGAGGAGCTTTAGATATTGTATTCATCCTTTCATCTAATACCAGTTACATTTACATATTTCCTTACCTTTTATAGACGTACTTTTATTTATTATTTTTGTTATGTATTGTGATTTTCCACCTATTTTTTATTATTTTCTATCTCAAACCAAAAAATATTGAATAGCGTATCAATGAAAAACAACACTACTGTAGAGAGGCAAAGGTCAACAATTAACTTAACTAAAATCTAAACAATGATAAGTGAGATTTCACCCAAGCCCAACCAGCATCAATTCACATCAAAACAACTTTGAAATCAATCACAATCTGCGCTGGCCTGCCAAGCAACGCTGCATAACGAGGCAACATGTCAGCCACAATGTCTTTCAATCACCAGTGATAATATCTCCGCCTCAGTGAGAGTGTCATCTTCTTGGCTTTAATATTTGGTTTCCTCCCCTCGGAGCAGACAGGCACAAAGCCACATTAGCATACAGCATGAATAATAAATGAACACAGAGCTTTTGTACAAGAGCTTGCGTTATTCGTGTATCGTATAATAATAAAAAAGAAAGCCTCAGCATGCCAGTCATGATCAAGCAAGTTTGTGACTTGTTGAAAGTCTCACCATTGTCTTTGAGTCCTTTTAGCGGATGTCTCAGTTAATTGCAGCATGCAAAGAAGCTCATTTTGACTGGCATCCACAAAACGGATCAGTCGTTTCCCCCCTGTGATGATATTATGTATGGACAGATATTAATTGCTTGGAAACAAACATTACTAAATATTGTCAATTGTTGATAGCATATGGCATTCTCTCTCTCTCTCTCTCTCTCTCTCTCTCTCTCTCTCTCTCTCTCTCTCTCTCTCTCTCTCTCTCTCTCTCTCTCTCTAGGCCTATTGTGTCAAATGTGTCGCGGTGAGCTTGTAGATCAGCTATTTTCATTTGTGCTGGTCTTCATGGACTTGTTTCTGATTGCTTGCTTGATTTAACGGGTTGTAGGAAAGTTGTAGAAAATACAAGGTGAATTTCCAGATGTTTTGTTCCAGAAGAGTGATATATATCGATAGCTTCCCAAACAAACTGCACTTGCTCATCAGCAGTCCACTACATAAGCCACACCCCACAAGCTGGCTGCAGGCAGTCAACAGGGAACACAGGTGTTGGTCGCACACTTGGCAATACATACTGACAAAGTCACTGTCGGTGTGAGTGCTATTATACTGATGACACATTTTTTTAGGTTCTGCCACACAGGTTGAGATGCATACCATGACTGTCTCTCTTCTAACTCTCTTATTTACTAGACTACAAGCCAGGGGTTTTCAACCGTTTTCATACCAGGGCCCACAATTTATTCAGCATTTTAGCCACGGACCACCATTGATGAGTTTAGTCCCTCGGACCCAGAAGCAATGATTTTCCAAGTTTTTGTCCACAATTTAGGAGAGATAACTGGCAAAGCGTTGGTCAACGTAGTCAGTCAGTCGTAAGTCATTTTGCACTATTCAGACTCATACAATAAAGGATAGTGGAGTGGCTTCTCACTGTCATTCTCTGTTCTAGGTCAGTGGTTTTCAACATTTTTGATACCAGGGCCCACTATTTATTCAGCATTTGAGCCATGGACCACCATTTGACATTTTAGACCAGGGTGGATTTGGGAAACAAAACTCTTGAGAACGTAAAAATGAAACCAAATGGACCCTTGCGGGTCCATTTGGTTTCATTTTTACACTCTCAAGAGTTAAATCATCTTAATTAGCCCAGTTCTACACAACTAGAGAATGTAGATTAGATTTTCTTTTTATGTGTATGTTAATTTGCCTGTTTTGTTTCCCAAATCCAGCCTGGAATTGTGGAGAGCTAGAATGCAGGGAAAGACACAGAGGCAGAGTGCAATGACTGCCTTCAAGACAAACTTATCTTGTGTTGTGTTATAGTGCACTAAGTTGCACACTTGCCCGATCGGGCAACCAGGTAGCAGTCTTCACTTGCCCCACCATTTTTTACTTGCCCTGGGCAAGCGGGCAAGTGTTAGTGTCAAGCCCTGATACAGATCAAAATGATCATTAATCTTCTACATTCTCTAGCTGTGTAGACTTATTCAGATGATGAATATTTTAACTATTAGGTGTAAACGTGAAACCAAATGGACCCGCATTTTGTTTCATGTTTACACTCTCAAAGAGTTACATCTGGTTAACCAACTGTCCATCATTTAGCCTGGGGACCACCAGGAATCCTCTCAGGGACCAGTGGTGGCCCCCGAAACCACTGGTTGAAAACCACTGTTCTAGGTGAATAGGAGCTGAGCTCCCACCTTTAAAGAAGATGTCTCTGTTGTATCGAATTCCCTAGAAAATACGCTGCATTACCTCCCCGTTTCTCCAGTGAAATATTAGTGCCATTCGACAGTTTGGAACGATAAGGAGGCTAAGGTTAAATGACTTACCGATCCCTGTTGAAATCCGAAATATCACCTACCAGGGCACTGGAATGCTCGTATTGACATTCCCTCGAAATTGGAGAATGAATCAACTGCACTTATCTCAAAAAACAACCCTGAAAGAAACACCCAGGGGCTAAACCTCCCTGTGAAGAGAAATGAGTTAATCACTTACCTTGGAAGGCCCCCGCCGAGTCGTAGACCACTGAAAGGCAGAAGGCCGTGTCATTATTATTTTAGTTCACTTCGGCTCAGAAGGACCATAGACCATTTATCGCAAAGCTTTTGCATGTTAGTAGCATGTTAGTATGTTGGTGTGGCTCCACTCATGCGATATCAAATCTTTTTATATCAAGACATACAGTAGATCTGATGTCAAATTTGTGTCTCAGATTTCTGTGCACCGAGACACAGCTCTGAAATCAACTGAGCAGAGCCTAACATGAAGACATGTAACAACATAGTTACAATTCATTCCAAATACATACTGAACATACTGTATGACAGACCATAGACCACATAATGATCACAGATACTCATAACAGAACTAGACGCCATAATATATTATAATCCATAAAATATGATCACATCACATAATCATCCACTCAGAACTAGTGCCACAGGGAGGAGGCCGGGAGGTGGAGGAAATTTGAACAGTGACATCTGAACATGGAGTCAGCTAGCATGAAGACTGAGGATAGAGTAGTGACTGTTTATGAAGAACAGCTGATTGAATGTGGGTGTGAGTGACTTATTGACAGCCAATGAGACTGAAGGGAGTTGACATGGAGACATGTCACCCCCTAAACATGTGCGAAATTGGACAAAATAGAAAAAACACCGCACTCCATCTTCAACTTTTCCTCATACCAATGACCCTTTAAGTCATTGGTATGCATTTCCAAAGTTCAAGGTTCTTTATTTGTCACTCCAGTGTATGTCAGGACATATACAGGAATGAAATAACGTTTCCATTGTTCCACAGTTTATGGATCAGTCAAAAAAGCAGCCGACTAGAGGTAAATAGATAAATCGTGTGGAAAATGACATTTCATTAGTGCAGACATTTTCTTCTTTTCCTAATGCAGATTTCAGTCCCCACCTCCTCCCACTGTGATTCAATGTACTCCTTAGCTAAGTGGTGAGGAAGACGGGGGGCGACAAAGTGTATATTCAACGCTAGTCGAGCAATCACTGTTACTACAGATGTCTCACGTGTACTGTACAATTCTCTTCAGAGTTTAGCAATCTGTTATCATTCGACATACACAGAGACAAGACAGGAGAGGGGTGGGCGATCCGGCCCAGCATAAACGCTGCCTTCCCCCTGTTGGCTATTAACAATTAGCTTAAAAGGCAGCTGTGAGATTTGTAGCATGCCTAACCTATGGATTCACTCAATTTCCCTCAGAGAGAAAAGACATGCGGACCGCGCAAACACATTACGTACAAAGCAAAAATTGAGCTTTCAGCTGTCAGGGCTAGTGAGTGACTGAGAGGTCTGCAGCGAAAGAGCTGCAAGCTGGTGGTTTTTTTTCCTTTCATGTGTCATGCCATAGTTCAAAGGGACCCCCGTAAGCACACACACACACACACACACACACACACACACACACACACACACACACACACACACACACACACACACACACACACACACACACACACACACACACACCAGGGCCGAGCAGAAGAAGCTATACCCACTCATTCATTTTCTAATTGGGAGCAGACAGGGCGAATGCCCCACCCGAGGCTCACCGCCTCTCCGACACATCACTGTCTGCCTCCTCAGCTGGGACACCTCAGTTCTCATTACTCTTACCGGCAGGGTGTCCCCACGGTGCTGCACCGCCTTCAAGACCTGTCGAATATCAGTTCAGCCTTATCTACATACGCCACAAAGTGAATAGACTTAACGGTATACTGTAACGTAACCGTGTCATTCCCACCCGCAAACAAGCGTATGGCAGCCTACTGCGCCGTTGCCACTACCCTCACCCCTTCCCTTCCCTACCCTCCCCGACACATGACTGCTGCTGTTGCTTCACACAGTGTTGCCAACTTGGCGCATTGTCGCTGTATTTAGCTTTTGTTCCAGACTGGAACTTAGTGAAAAACTGGCGGAAAATCTAGTGCTTTTTTGGCGGTGAGTTGGGCCGAAATTGGTTGATAAATGGACCCGTCCATTTGGTTTAATTTCACGCTCTCAAGAGTTAAATTATATTTAATTCTGAATAACATATTATTCAAGAATCTACAAATTTAGAAAATGTAGAAGAATTGCTTTTTTGACCCACATTTTGCCAGTTATCTCTGTCACTTATGGTGGACCTCCATGGCTAAAATGCAGAATAAATAGTGGAACCCCGGTATGAAAATGATTAAAAACCCACTGCTCTAGCGCATTGATTCTAGTGCATTGTTGGTTAGCGCCCACTAGTGCATTTTGGATTTTGGCAGTTGGCAACACTGTCTTCTACATTTCTGTCGCCCGTATTGCAAAATGCCAAAGGGGCAGAGGGGGGGGTAGGTGACACAGACGTCACGCGACCAGCATATTTTATCAGACAGCAGATGTTATTGCCACAGTGTTGCATTCTTGAGAAGGCCATGTCACGGAGACACTGCCGTCTCTGAGAAGTGACAGGTGCATTGAGGGGAGCACAGTCAGACACACTGCCATGCCTCCAGCAAAAGCCTGTCTATATATCCACACAACTAGGAAGGGATTGGTATCAACCCCCAGTATTTGTCTGTGAAATGCTTCCACGGTCTGCATGTTAAAGTGTGTGTGTGTGTGTGTGTGTGTGTGTGTGTGTGTGTGTGTGTGTGTGTGTGTGTGTGTGTGTGTGTGTGTGTGTGTGTGTGTGTGTGTGCGCTCGTGCGCGCGCACGCCCCAGTGCTAATGATGTCGACAGCATTTCTTATTGAAACAGCATGTGTTTTTGGAAATGCAAAATCAAGACACACAACAGGGATGTAGGCTACAGTGCTTTGACTGTCTTCTCACATGTACGCAAAGACCCGTTACTTGTGGGGGCTGCTGTTGCGATGATGATTACTGGACTATAACAATCATTTCCACCCCAGACCATGAAAACAGTTGACGTTCCGTATATATCCCTCATTAATTTGATATCCAGCCAGGCCCAGTCGCAGGCTCACAAACAAAATGCTTCTGACAGGCTCAGCTAGGACAATTGGCTGTATGCCTTTTAAGAAGCTTTAGTTGGTTGGGGGCCAAACACCAGACAGTGAAAGTGAAGTATTAATCCAAATGTTATACCAGAAGAACATTAAAAACATATACTATTTCTACTACTATTTATATATTGTACTGCAGGGGTGGGGGGTCACAGAGAGGTCACTAGGTTCCGTCTGTCTGTCTAACTTCTAGCTTGCCGTTGCACTCTGGGGGGGCAGGGGCTATTTTTTCCATTAGGCAGACTAGACACTTGCCTGGGGCGCCATGAGGGGAGTGGCACCTTAAGCCTCATATGGATAAATACATTACCGTATTTTCCGCACTATAAGGCGCACCGGATTATAAGGCGCACCGGATTATAAGGCGCACCTTTTAGAACTGTTTTCATATATAAGGCGCACTGGATTATAAGGCGCAGAGAATAGAAGCTACTACAGTTAACATAGAATAGAAGCTACTGCAGTCAAACGATCCATATATAAGGCGCACTGGATTATAAGGCGCAGTGTGGATTTTTGAGAAAATTAAAGGCTTTTAGGTGCGCCTTATAGTCCGGAAAATACGGTATACTTATTTTATAACTAGAATTGAACATTTAAATCACATATAATATGTTCTTAAAATAGTTCATAATTTTATCCCTTGGGGGTGCCATTTTGCTGTGCCTGTCATAGGTATGACGTCACAGGAGATTTTCCCTGTGATTTCCCCCTTATCCAGGGAAAATCTTGCCTGGTGCTCCAAATTGCTTAGAAACGCCACTGGGTGTGGGAGTGAGTTATTGACTAAAAAAAAAGAATTTGATAAAAGCATAAAATGTGGTACATATGTCCCTTGGGTATCTGAAGAATCTGATTTTGTTTCCCCTTCCCCTGACTATTTGGAGCAGCACGCCAAATCGATTTGTGTAGGTCTCCATGTTTTTCCCCGACCTTTGCAAAAGTGGTTAACGCTTTCCTGTGACTTCAGAACTCTTCTTTGCAATCACTTGTTGCACCACCATGTACCAGAAATAGCTCCTGGTGAATAGAGTGATGTATTACAGAGAAAACGCTGCGCGTAAACTTGCTACACTTGCTGGATTTTGCACACACCGGAAATCTCCAGGTGCCAGCACTCAAGGGCTTTTGGTGTTATTCATCTGTGATGTTGCATCCTCAGCACTTTTTAGTCTATACTCCTCCACTACAACACTCTATGTATAACTAGCATTACATTCATGAAGTGCCATATAGAGGAAATACAGTCACCCATTAAAAGCCCACAACAATGGCGCCTTATTTATTATTACTTTTAGGTTGTGCTCACAGGAGACGTATTGTAATCAAGGCCTGTGTGTGTGCGTGCGTGCGTGCGTGCGTGCGTGCGTGCGTGCGTGCATGTGTGTGTGTGTGTGTGTGTGTGTGTGTGTCAGGGCCGGATATAGGCATGGCTGCGGGGCAATGCCCCCCTAAATGCGCGGACTGCCCCATCAAACATGATGGCATGCAAACAACCCAAATTTCAAAGATATTTCGAATTAAATTGCTTATATTTAAAAAGATTCGAAACACTCCTACTAAGTCCAATTGTGGCACCTCTAAACCAACACCATTTCATCATTGAAAACAGAAAACTCTCTGACTCAGACCTTTAGCTTTATGCATGCTGCGTGTCTGTTGAAACTTCAACAAGAATTGATGTTATTATTGATGCTTACTTGCCTAATATAAGTCCTGTACAAATGTTGCATCCGGCCCTGGTGTATGTCTGCGCGTGCATGCGCCCTTGGATGACCGAAACTGCACCCACAATGTATGCAAGCCTGTGTCTTTGTGTCACAACAGGCTATGGCTGATTTTCATTGTTTAAAATGATGAAAGTTCACCGTCAAAGTCGATGCGAAAAAGGACGTATAGTTTGATTAGAACGGAAAGAAATAGCTAGACTCGGTTTCCTTTCTTTTTTGTTGATCTCCAGGTTCTTATGCTATGCCTACACAATCAGGTTCAGGCCATTCCATGTCCCAGACAGTCCTTTGATGTACACAAACAACCCCAGCCCCTTTGCACAGAGAACCTGCAAACACAACGGTTGAGCAAACAACTGAAGCAAATTAATGGCAACTTGCTGGTGGATCTCAAAGGGCTGCTGAGGAGATGCCAGTGCACTTCAGATTACACGGAAAGTGACTGAGGGGCTTTGATGACATTCCTGCTTTAACTAATGTTGACAGGACTTTGTTAACTGGCATCAGAAGGTTTGGTACAGGCAGAAAAGGTTGAGATTGAAGGTTAAAAAAACAAGGAGAAAAAATTTAAATGCAGACCTTAGATGTACTCATTTCGTCCTGACATTGTAGATTCTACAAAAAATTTGCTCTGATAGAACATACTGGAAGATTTGTGCTGCATTCTCACATTCTCCCCAAAAATGGCAGGCGTTCACAGAGTGGCGCGCGATGAGCCGTGAACGCCTGCTATTTTTCATTTAAAGTTAAAACACCAAAAGCAGTATAGAATTATTTAAAGGTAATAATAAAGGCAACTTTAGTGTGTACAAACGCCATGTTTGTGATCAAATTTTGTTTAAAACCAGAATCTAACTCCACCTCACCTCCACTCTATTGGCTCATTATGCAACCGCTGGAGACTGCCTTGCTGTGATTGGCTAAAATCCTGCCTCGCCCCACCCAACCCCCCTCCCCTTCACACATTAGCTCCGCCTGTCCTGAGCCCGACGAATGTTTTGTTTTCATGAATTGTTGACCATCTGCAGGACAAAGCACGTGTCTGTCTGCAGGGAAACAGCTGCAGCATCAAAGTAGAAGCAACGTAGAGGGGAAAAAAAATGTATATCTACAGTATATACTGTATATCTATTTTGATTGTGGGCATAAGAGTTGCCTCTATTGGGAATTCCACACATTTTATAAATTTTCCTGAGAGCGTACGCTCTCCATTTGTATGCTCTCAGAAAAAGGGGCTCTGAAAAAAAAAAAAAAAAAAAAAAAAACAATAACATGGTGAAACATGTTTTTTCCACCATGTTAACGATTTTTTCAGACCTCCATTTTTAGGAAACACAGGACGGGGGAACTTTACAACATCTCTAAAGGTATTTCAGTGACATAGTAAAATGTTGAAAATGGATGGAATTCCTCTTTCTATTAGAGATGAAGGGGGCTCTTCACACATACAGTATGTCACCCAGCAGAGACTTGGCATTGAGGCTGCAATATATCTCTTTCTGTGTGTTTTTCTGTGAGGCAGTCTCTGTTTGCCAGGTTATATCATGCAAGAATAAGGCATCTCTGTCTCCCTTGGGCCCTGGCAGGCAAGGACTAATAAAAGCTGATGTGGCAGCCACTCATTATCCACTGATTGCTAGCCCAAGGACAAGTCAAATACCCCTCTGTCAATGCACACATCAAACACGCGCTGCACACGTATTATGGATTCTAACCACATCAGGGCCGTGCACACATACATTCACTATAGTGTACCCCAGATCCTAAAACCCAGCATATGATCTAAAAAGAGTTAAACAAGGTAACAAAAAGACATTCTATTTTCAGTGAAATTCTTTACAAAGTCATTGTTTTATTTAAAAAAACATGTAGGCTAAACAGACATGCAAATTGGTCTAGGGTGAAAAAGGTGAGAGTGTGAGGAAAGAATTGAGGCTTTTCAGGGCTACCAAAGGGTGGCAGGACACTAGGATTATACTGCAAGAGTCATCGTAGTAAGAAAGATATTAAAAGTAATGGCGATATCATGAAAATCCATCCATCCATCCATCCATCCATACAGCAGCACCATGCATCTTTTCTGAGCCTGTATTATGACAAGTGCCACAAAGATTTTTTAGCCTTGAGTCTTGAGAGAAGGTAGTGTGGTTGGACGTGTGAAAATATTCCTTCAGGTCGTGGCTATAGCTGTGATGACCTAGATCTGGAGTCAAATCCAGTAAGCCTCCTATTACTGTACATGTTTTCTTTAGACTGGGGCCTTCACCTGGAGGTCTGGGTGGCCGCCAATGTTTGTGGGATAGGAATAGAATCGTTCTTTTTTTACATTCCCCACTTGACAGGGGCGGATCTAGGCATGGGCAGGGGGGGTAATGCCCTCCTAAATGTCCTGTCTGCCCAACCAAACATGATGGCGTGCAAAACAACCCAAGAAAATTCACATTAAAGTGCTTATATTTAAAATGATTTGAAACACTACTACTGCTACTAACTACAATCACCTACTAAACCAACAGCATTTCATCATTGAAACTACAATCACCACTAAACTACAAACTACAAACTAAACTACAATCACCACTAAACCAACAGCATTTCATCATTGAAAACAGAAAACTCTCTGAGTCAGACCTTTAGCTTTATGCATGCTGCGTGTCTGTTGCAACTTCAACAACAACTGATGTTATTATTGATGCTTTACTTGACTAATAAAAGTCCTGTAACAGAAAATGGTATGGGTGCGGCTTCATCGCTCGTGTCACCATTTTCTCCTGCCCCCCCAAATGGGAAATGTTACATTGACCCTTGCCACTTCAACCCTGACATCCCTTTTTTGAGGAGAACTTTACCCCAGTATCCCTTTTTTATAAGGATAACTTCAGCCAAAATAGCAATCTCACAACGCCTCAAGGTGGTAGGTGTTGTGAGCTTGTAGATCAGCTAGGAACACAGCACTATAGGGCGATATTAACTTAAGCTTCAAGATTATTCACCATGAGTGTGCTTTAGGTGTTACAGTACATTAAATAAACCATGTCTAGACCCTTTCTCAGGGGTTGACACTAGGGCTGGGAATCGATCCGAATTCCCTAGATCGATTCGATTTCGATTCACAAGGTCACGATCCGATTCGATCCACGATTCGATTCGATTCGATTCGATATCGATCTATTTACAGACATAATGGCCCCACGTGTTGAAACTAAAGATTTCCTTTGCTTCTGTGACCAAATGGACCCGCAAGGGTCCATTTGGTTTCATTTTTACGTTCTCAATTTGGTTAAACAACTTAGCTGGGGACCACCTGGAACCCTCTCAGGGACCACTGGTGGTCCCTGGACCACCTGTTGAAAACCCCTGATTAATGAATACACAGTGAGACAGAATTAGTAATAGAGGGAGAGGAATGATGCTGTAACATTTTACCTGGGTCAAACACAAGCATTAATACTGCAACATACAGTATATTAGTGCAGTGGTTTTCAACCTTTTTGACACCAGGGACCACCATTTATTCAGCATTTGAGCCACCATTTGATTTTCAGCCCCAAAGACCTAAAACTAAAGAATTCTTTTGGTTTTGTTCACAATTCCAGGCTGGATGTTGCAAACTAAACAGTGTAGCCTAAACTTCTTAATTAAATAGTGCTAATTCAGATGATGATTATTTTTTTAGAATGTAAAAATGAAACCAAATGGACCCTTGCGGGTCCATCTGGTTTCATTTTCACACTCTCAAGAGTTACATCTGGTTAACAAATTTCATTTAGCCTGGGGACCACCTGGAACCCTCTCAAGGACCACTGGTGGTCCCCGGACCACCTGTTGAAAACCCCTGAGATGTCTACTTTGTAAAATAAATATACTGCAGTATTCGCGCGGCATAATTCACTAGAACTAGGTGCTGCAGCTCACTTATAGGCTAATGCTCTGTGAGCTTGTAGATTGTATATTTATCGCGCAGCGCACAGCTTAACATTGCATACAGTAGCCTATATAGTACGCAGCATGCCGAGTGTGGGACTCACTTAGCTCCGTGTGAGAGAACATTATAAACTTCATTGGCTAAGAAGGCACAAATACTCCTGTCCAGATGGGAGATGACAATGGATTTGTTCTGCAGCAAGACGGCCCCGCGTCTGTGTTATATATTTGGAGAACGTCGTGTGTCGGATGAAAACTCATTCGGTGAGAGACTGCGACTGAATGAATTGAATTGTGTGCGCGCACGGCTGCGTGTAAGTAAATCTTGCACTGAGACTGACCGTTCTAATGTGAAAGTAATGGGAAAGTAAAAGTCTTTGGAGCGAAGCGTGCGTACAAACTTTTTTTTTTGCCCGGATCTAACATTTCACAATTGGGGGGGCTTTATGAGGCAGCGTCATTATAGCGTCATTAGGCCTATATGAAGGGCGTTTAGGGGGGCATTCCCCCCCATGGCCCCAGCTGTATAGCCGGCTCTGCAAACACGAGCCTCCAAAAAAGAAAAGAAAGCAAGAAAGAAGGCGATCACACGCTGTTTCCCCTCCCTCGACCATCGCTGCGCGTGATGGATATAATTGATAAAATACTGCAAAAGATACACAGTAACAGCCTAATTTAACATGATTCTCTCAGAACACATGCACAGGGCGCTCGCTGCGTTAGTGATCTCGTCAGGCAGCGAACACAGAGTGTTTGTGCTGTAACGCACGCACGTAAAAGAAAATAGTGCCAGCCGCCTGGAGAAGATCGATCCACACATTTTTGGATCGATGTCGTGTTTTTGAGCGTGAATCGATATCGGATCGCTGGATCGATTTTTTGAACCCAGCCCTAGTTGACACTAAGGTCTCCGAGGCACTTGCCCATTGGGCAAGTGCAAATCAGGTTCTACTTGCCCTCAGGTCATGGTCACTTGCCCCCCCAAAAATATATTGTAAATTTAAGTTTACTTCGTACTTGGGTGCTTTAAACCAGGGGTTTTCAACAGGTGGTCCGGGGACCACCAGTGGTCCCTGAAAGGGTTCCAGGTGGTCCCCAGCTAAGTTGGTTAACCAGATGTAACTCTTGAGAACGTAAAAATGAAACCAAATGGACCCTTGCGGGTCCATTTGGTTTCATTTTTACACTCTCAATAGTTAAAATTCATCATCTTAATTAGCCCATAGTGGTCACAGACCCAGTGGTCCCTGGCCCCAGCAAAATGATAGTTTGGAACCAAATGGACCTGGGAGAGAGATAGGTAGAGATGGCTAGAAAGCAGGGAAAGACACAGAGGCAGAGTGCAATGACTGCCTTCAAGACAAATTTATCTTGTGTTGTGTTATAGTGCCCTAAGTTGCACACTTGCCCGATCGGGCAACCAGGTAGCAGTCTTCACTTGCCCCACCATTTTTTTACTTGCCCCGGGCAAGCGGGCAAGTGTTAGTGTCAAGCCCTGCTTTCCCTTTAACAGGTGCTTAATCTATGGGGCGGCAGTGGTTCAGGGGTAGAGTCACCGGATGGTAACCACAAGGTTGCCGGTTCAATCCCGGGCTCCCGCAGAGTTAGTTGTCGAAGTGTCCTTGAGCAAGACACTGAACCTCTAATTGCTCCTGATGTGCTAGTAGGTACCTTGCATGGTTTCCACTGCCATCAGTGTATGAAAGTGTGTGTGAATGGGTGAATGTGATGCACAAGCTATGTTAAGCACCTTGGATAAAGGCACTATATAAATGCACCATTTACCATTGAATCTATGGACCCAGGCACATGATTTGTATTTATATGACAGGTCGAAGACAACAATTATCAGCTGTGGAAAATCTATCAGTGATTTCATATGGACTTAACAATCACTTGCTCATTCTCATGTACTGTATGTACTTAAAGAAAATATGCATTCAGTGTCAGAGCTCAATGGATATTGATTGCTATATAGCTACAGGTAACTGCTGTCTGAAGAAAATGCCCAGAGGGTACTATGGATTGGATTCACAATTATTCTTACTGGTACATGATTCAGTTTCAATAAAATTGCTATGCAAGCGAGGCCTACTTCATGAAACCTGCACCACATCAACATGATGTATTATGGGTACTATTCTAAAATGACAAAGTGGGTCACTTGAAATTACAGTGAATTCTAAAATGATAACCTCACAGCATCAAGAACCAAATAACAGGAGAAACATGCTACAACGGTGAGAGACAGTCAATTTAGAAGTCATGATTACCCAAGATCTGGAGCATAAATTTAACTTGGATGATGTAAATTATGGATCAATAAGGCAAGATTTTCCCTCTGACGGTAATATCAACACTTTGGAGACAACATTTTGATCCTTCAGTAATTATTTCCTGATAAATGATGAATGAATGATCAGACAGTGAAGACTTCCAAGTCCTCTCTAAAGGAAACTACTGTAGAACTGGAGTGAACACAACTATTACAACTATGTATATCCTTACCGAGACACTTATGTAGCGTATATAGAATCCACAGCACAGATTCAGGGCTGTTGTCGTTTATCAAAGGAGGAACCGTGTATTAAGTAGGTCATTCTGAGCCTTGGATATCATGGGGATGTTTAATCAAGTTGTTTATTTGAGAGCCTGCCTTAAAAACACGTTTTTTGACAGCACTCCATCAAAAAACTATTTTCAGAGGGATCTTGAAGGTCTTCGATGATTGGTGACAGCATTTTGGCCATTTGTTCTTGTCAGAAAATGCAGTCCCCTGCACTAGGGGAACTGTATTTGCCCTGTCAGCTTAAACCTTGGCAAACAATTTTGAAAACATTCGGAGCAAATGAACAACTACGTACTGACTTTCCCGCTCCCGGCTGGGCTAGGCCCGGGACACAAAGCAATATAGATTCTCACATATCTCATATTCGATGTCTGACTTGGCGATACTTCTTCGACAGCCTGCGCCTGAATGCTTGAAAAGTCTGTAAATCTGTGGTAGTGCTGTGCCTTGCAACCATGAGCCTCCCCTGTTTGGAGATTTGAAGCATGGATCCTCTGCAGTATAGTAGCTTGTCTATTGCGTGTGTAGTAATCTATCAGAAACTTGAGTTTCCCATAGATTTCTCTCTCCCCTGTATTCATAAAGAATGCATACACTGCACAAGCACATATTGTACCAAACAGGGGCGGAACTAGGGCTCATCAGCGGTGGGTTTTCTTATGCCCCTCACGCTCGTACATACGATACGATACGATACGATACGTTACTTACAACTTTATTCAGTTTGCACTGAAATTTGTCTTGCATCCGTGGCGACACCGTTCACACATAAGACAACATACAAGTGCAACATACAATACATTACAAACATTACATTACAGATATTACAGACAACAGAAACAAAGAACAAGACATGATGATCATGACCTTCGATTCATCGATTCTGGTTTAGGAGTAGGACAGACTGAAAGTACAAAAGAGTTCTTTAGTCTGTTTTTCTTAAATTTAGGAACTTTGAACCGCCTCATGGATGGCAATAGCTGGTATTCTTCATTCAGAACATGTGAGGGGTCAGAAGAGAAACTATTTGCCAGTCTGAGCATGCTCTTAGTGTGGGCTTCTTTGAATGAGTGTGACGCATGCGCACCTACGTCGCACATGTATTAATCCACACATTTCATTCATCAGCAGCATCACATGCATTGCAAAACATGAAAGAAAACATTTCAGCAACTCACCATAGGTGAAATGTAGGATGTAAGAACACACGTTTGTTGATTACAGAACAGGTTTTGCCCCATTTTCTACTCCTGCATTTTCTACTCTGTATATATTTTTTTCTGTCCAGGTTGGTGGCGTGTTGTTGTTATGTTTTACATGCATTGGCCGGGTTCTTCCTCCTCCCGTCAGCCCTACAGTCACTGGTGAGACGGCGCCCCCTAGTGGTCTAGAGGAGGGCCCGTGGATTTGCTGGACGCATGAACCCTATGTAAATTACGTTACTGGTACCAAAGGAGTTTACCGTAGGTTGTCTTGTCTTGCAGAAGTCTGTAGCAGCTACTTGCCATGAGGTGACCTTGACTCTAGGTCCAGAGCAACATGCTATTTTCGGAATAGACCTCCCAGAAACACACAACACACCTCGTGGGATTTAAGGTACATAAGCCATTAAACTACTTAATGCATGGACATGACTTGCACATGATTGCCATTTAGTCAACGGGTACGAGGTTGAGTTTCATGCACGCCGGCAAAGCAAAGTGTGGAGGACATTTTTGACCTCATTAAATGGAACGCCACCATTATCATTATCGCTCCCACCATATCTCAAACTCCTACGAGAGTTCCAACATAGGCTTCTCTCTCTCTGAGCCCTACTAGGGTGAGCCTCCCCCTCGTTAATCATTTAGGGGAAGCAATTTGCAGAGCACCTGTCCCAAGAAGGAGCCTATTAGGGGGCCTTCGATGAAAGAGGAACGGCACGACTAATGGTCGAGAAGCTGGAGCTCGTTTAGAGAAATATTGCCTTCTTCGGATTGTTTGATGAGCAGGGGCCGGGGCTGTTGGTCCATTTTCCCCCGTAAAAAAGGAGCGGATCGCTGTTCAGTCAGTCATTTGGACCCAATATTCTCAGGTGAAGTGTGTGCTTAGTCAAGGCAGACGTGCTGATTGTGATTAATGTGCTCCTGTCGTTTCCTCTCCAGTGACCCAAGGTCTTGGTGTCCCTCCCGGTGGAGATAAGATTGCGGGGCTTCTGTTCATGAAAAACGAGATCCGATACTGTACCACTTTTGTTAAATGCGCAGTAGTATTTCTGTCTGCCTGTACCTTAACAGCACTATATCTGCATTTCACACTGACGTCAGTGTGCAGGTTTAGTAGCATCTGTATTTACCCACAGCCACCTCCTGGTTCCAGCGTTGCATTTTCTTGCGGCATGCCAAGTTTCAGGATCAAGGTAATGTGTTCAGGATTGTGGCTCTGTGATGCTGGCACCTCTCTCCCATGACAGTCTATGCAGTGCAGCTCTGTACGCATGCATTAGTTGACTCAGTGTTGCCAACTGCACAAAATCCAAAATGCACTAGCGGCACTTCCAAAATGCACTAGAATGCGCTAGAGCAGTGGGGTTTTAACCATTTTCATACCAGGGCCCACTGTTTATTCTGCATTTTAGCCACGGAGGACCACCATTTGATGTTGAGTTTAGTCTCTCGGACTAGTTTAGGAGAAATAACTGGCAAAATGCTGGTCAAAATAGCAATTCTTCTACATTTTCTAAATGTGTAGATTCTTGAAAATTAGGTAATTCAGATGTTTAAATATAATTTAACTCTTGAGAGCATAAAATGAAACGCTCTCAAGAAATGGACCGATAAGGGTCCATTTGATTTCCATGTAGGTTCATTCGTACCATTTGGTACCATGGAAAAAGCAAATATAGCGACAAATGCACCAAGTTGGCAACACTGGGTTGGCTCCAATCTTTCATTGGCAGGAGTGTGCTGCGTTGTCCAAGAGACACTGCAACATCCAGCGCACTTGAGTACTGTACTGTACTGTACAGTTTTTCAGCATATGACCTACAGTATATTCAAAAGAAACTCATGTACACGTTCAAGATAAGATGGAAGGTAATGATTGACCAGGAACATTTTGACCCTGAGAACAGTTCAGATACAGTAATTGCACTCCTCTAGCAAGACTACATATTGAAAGCTGTTTCACTGGCATGGTCGGCAGGAGAAGAAGCATTCAATAGCATGACTATGTTATATATAGTCAAGGGCAGGGCCGGATGTAAAATTTCACAATTGGGGGGGCGAGAGAAAATGCACCAATACCATTTTCGGTTAGAATACTTATATTAGTCAAGTAAAGCATCAATTTGGTGGCAAGTTGCAACAGGCACGCAGCATGCATAAAGCTAAAGGTCTGACTCAGAGAGTTTTCTGTTTTCAATGATGAAATGCTGCTCGTTGGAGAGTTTGGTGGTGCCACAGCTATAGTTAGTTAGTAGCAGTAGAGTGTTTCAAACATTTTAAATATAAACAAATATCTTGGGTTGTTTTGCATGCCATTGTGTTTGGTGGGGCAGTCAGGGCATTTGGGGGGGGGGGGGGGGGGGGGGGCATTGCCCCCCATGCCCATGCCTTGATCTGCCCCTGGTCAAGGGGATGCACGTGGAAGCCATCCACGTTCAATAGCCGTGTGTGACATAATTGAAAGAAGAGAAAACTGGGAAAAGGCTGGCTGTGCCCTCTATGGCATTGTCAGTCCTCTCCTCCATTCCTAATGTGAGTGTCTGTCATTCTTTCCTGTGTTGAAAGGCCCAGAGCTCCTGGGGCTTTGAATATTTCATGTGTGATGTCTATTGTCAAAGACAGGTCAGATCAGTAGCACACTTTTAGTTTTAATAACTAATCTGAGGGAGAAAGTAAAGTGTATAGGTGGCTTAAATGCAAAGTCATTGTTTTGTAGTCTAGGGCTGTACAATGAATGAGACAAAAGTTCTTGATCCTGTGGGGTTTTTAGGCGTTAAAGCAAATCTTGCTATAAGCTTGTGATAGTTATAACTGTATCACATGCAGTGCTAGTTACATATTACTATTTTATTACTTATACCATTAATGGAGTGGAGTAACAAGATTACTCTGCCAAAATGGTAAACATTGAAACTACTGTTTGAATGATATTATTTAAAAGGTCAAGATTGCTGTTTTTTTGAGATTCTGCACCCAATGTATGCAGTTCAGATTGTTGGAACATGCAGACGAAAATGACTGAGAGGCTGTTGAATATTTAATGTCATATAGCTAAATAAGAGTCATAATCCGATTAATCGATGAATCGGTGAAATAATCGGCCGATGAATCGATTTTGAAAATAATAGTTGATTGCTGACCTCCAACAGCAAGTGAATGAATTTTTTGGGTGCAATTGCCAGTAATGAGGTGGTTTTGGTGACAATAAACGAAGTGGAAAAAAGAAGGGTTCTAGAGACAAGGCCAGTAAAAGAGGAAACAAAAGGCTTGGGAAATTAGCTCCTAATGGACAACCAAAAGCTTGAACTGCAAGTTTTGAAGGCTGGAACTAAAGGTGTATTGTACTGTATCACTACACCCATTAAATATTATAATCCAATGATGGATGGCCGCACAAAGGAGGCTTTATGTAGGGGCCTATTAATGATGCACTATCTGCCATAGCTGGAAAAGACTGTCTGGAAGAAAAAAAACAAAAAAACGTTTTTTATATGCCTGATATTTATGAGAGGCATTTCAAAGGTGGAAGTGTGTTGGAGATATAATACAACATGACTCCATGATGGAATCACACGCTGGAATTACTGCTCTGTACAGGTGGACTGCCCATAATGTTGAACCTCTCCTCATAGTGGCCGACCAACGTGGCAGGTTAAGACTGAATGTTGTAGTTAGCAACCTACGTGGCCAGTTAAGAGCTTGGGCTTAGAGCTTGGGATAGTGTTAAAAGGATCCATGGCTAATAAGACAAATATGCCTTAAAACACTATACTTGCCTGTTGCCTTATATAACTAAAACATGCAGATAAAAACACCTTCGATACTCTATTCCTTTCATAAATAGAGAATCTTTCACTCAATAGGAGGTGCTCCTGTCGCAGGATGATGATGTCACATGAGCATGTTCATCCATATATCCATAGAGCTAGATCACACATGACATCATCATCCTGCGCCAGGAGCAGTTCCTGTTGCATGAGATATTCTTTATTTATGAAAGAAATAAGATGCCATTGGTGTTTTTATTTGTTTATTTTAGTTATATAGGGAAAGTACAATGTTTTAAGCGATGTTTATCTTAGTAGTCAGGGATCCTTTTAAGGCTCAATCATATACTCCACAGTGAAGTGACTCGAGGTGCAAGAGTTTCACCGTGGTTTAGTTTTTTAAGGCTTCGCCTTGGCTCATACATACTCCAGGGTGAAGCCATACCACCACGGTGAAAGCTCTTCACCTAACCCACTTCACCCTGGAGCATGTTTGAGCCTTTAGTGTATATCAGTGGTTTTCAACCTTTTTGATACCAGGACCCACTATTTATTCAGAATTTGGGCCACAGACCACCATTTGAGGACATATTAGCCCCACAGACCTCAAAACTAAAGATTTCTTTTGATTTTCTATAATGGTTAGACTTGGGCTAATTCACATGACGAATATTTAACTCTTGAGAGTGTAAAATGAAACCAAAGGGACCTGCAAGGGTCCATTTGGTTTCATTTTTTCGCTCTCAAAGAGTTACATCTGTTTAACCAGCTCTCCATCATTTAGCCCAGGGACCACCTGGAATCCTCTCAGGGACCACTGGTGGTCCCCGGACCACCTGTTGAAAACCACTGGTATAAATAATGGCTCGGCACCGAATATATGGTCTTTTGCTCGGCATGCTGTGGAGCCAGTCTAGCCTATGCTAATTTAAAGAAGAAGCACTCCACTTCTAAGTGCTATATACCTTCATTCTGACTGTGAGGAAAACACTCAGGAACACGCTCCGCTTCCTTTTCCTAAGTGGGTTCAGTCACTCAAACCAAAGGACATTTGTGGCTTTTTTTCTTAGCTAATTAGTGATTTTATACGTGAAAAGGAATGTATGCTGTGCTCAGTGCATATAGATCTCTTCCAGGCGGGGTGCAGCTTTAAAGGGATAGTTCTGATTTTTGGAACTTAAATTATATGAAATACTTGACATTAATATAGTAGTGTCAACTGTATGAATTGATGCCCAGAGTCCCGTGGTGGGAGTTCTGATCTGGTTTTGGTGAAATATGTAAGGGATAACACCCGACGAGTGATTTGTTTCCTAACTAACTGACCTCGGCTGCGGCTGCGCCTCGGTCAGTTAATAGGAAACAAATCACCGGCTCGAAGGGTGTTATCCCGCTTATTACATGGCTTACGTCAGTGGTTTTCAACGCCCGAGGACCACCAGTGGTCCTTGAGAGGGTGACGGCAACGGCATGTATCAACCAAATACGTAGCTAACCAAATGGACCCGCTAACGGCGTGCTGGAACTAAATGCGGAAGCGCACCGCGGGCTTACGCCAGTGGTTTTCAACGTCCGAGGACCACCAGTGGTCCTTGAGAGGGTGACGGCAACGGCATGTAAACAACCAAATACGTAGCCAAATGGACCCGCTAACGGCGTGCTGGAACTAAATGCGGAAGCGCACCGCGGATTGATATGAACACAGCTGTTTGCACTTTGGGGACCTTGATTATGCAGCGGTCCAATATAGCGGTGATTATAGTGTATTATGTGACCGCTCACATGACCAGAACACTGGCTTCTGATTGGAGCATTCATTCAAGCCATGTAATAAATAGTAATAATGAATCCAAATGTTCAATTCTAGTTATGGAGTATAATGTATTTATCCATATGAGGCTTATTAGACTGGGATTTAGGTCTACTTGCATCCAATCTGCTGAGGAGCTGGCCGTTATGATCATCATCATGGTCACTGTCGTCATATTCCTCTGATGCAGATGAAGTGCAGGAGACAGACAGAGGAGGAATTAAAATTCACCACCTCGACACCAGTCCAACAGAATAGTCATTAATCTCCACGCGGACGACCCCACTTCTCACACATCCCGTTAACCACACACACACACACACACGCACACACACATGCACACACACATGCATCAAACCTCCGGCCCAACTCCGCAAGCCATGAATCTGTGTTACAAAATGTATTCCATTTGCATACAAATCAGAATCCCCTGCATGCAGAGCCATCTTGATATGATGCTGCGCAGAGAAAAAAAACTTCTGTCTTTATAGATCCTAGTGGGGTTTGATGTGCCGTATATATGGGCTCCTCATAAAGCATGGGAAAAGGACAGGGAACAGGGTCAAGTCCCTTCCTAACGCGGAGGAGGGGGCGACGAGGATCGGCTTTAGCGTACAACCCATATGGCCCCCCCTTTTTTTTTACCCCTGCCCAGTGCCCACCCCTGATATAATGGACCATCTGAGCGGAGGAATAATCACGCTGAAATACCGCATGAAGAAATTAAAATGTGCATAGATCATATTATATATGGGATTCACGGTGCCTTGTGTGCTATAGAGTTATGTTAAGCCTTTCTGTACTCTATCGTGTTTTGGTGTTGTAAGCATTATGCTATACTTTAGCTATTGAAAAATAGCAGATCTACAAGCTCTATGCTATGAGCTTGTAGATTTGTTCAGAAAAACTACAATCCAGTGTCAAAAATATACAATCTAAAATCTTCCAGCAAAAAAAATAGAATGGAGCATCAGAAACTAGAATTTAGCACCAGAAGTTAGCATTGGGAAATATAATCTTATGTCGGAAACTAGAATCTAGCACCAGAAGCGAGAATCTAGTTCAGGAAACAAGAATCTAGCCCCGGAAATGAGAATCTAGCACTAGGAACTAGAATCTAGCGTCGGGGACTAGAATCTAGCACCAGAAACTATATAAAATCTAGCGTCAGAAACTAGAATCTGGTCAGAACAACATGGATTAATATTAGTCTCTCACATTACTGTTGGCATCAATTAACATTCGCAGCCGCCCAGAGTGTGATGTGTTTATAATTTACAAACCGTGCGTGCCTCGTGAGAGCACAGCTCACATGCTTATATTGCCGGTGGGCTTGAAGTTTTCCATGTGTGAACTTTATTACATTACTGCCGTTCCACACAGAACCAAGTAATTGTGTTATTCCACTTTTGGCTCCATGTGCCGTGTGTAGGCGTGTAGAGCTTTTGCCCTCCACCTCGGAACGTTCCGGTATAAATCAGCATCGGCTAGTGGTCAAAGGGTCAAGGTGCTATAGCTATGGCAGCTGGCCTGGATGTAACATTTGCCAATTGAGGGGGGGCAGGTTAAAATGGTATGGGTGCAGCTTCATCACCCGTGGCGCGAAGAGCCACGGGCGATGAAGCGGCACCCATACCATTTTCGGTTACAGGACTTTTATTAGGCAAGTAAGCATCGATAATAACATCAGTTGTTGTTGAAGTTGCAACAGACACGCAGCATGCATAAAGCTAAAGGTCTGACTCAGAGAGTTAGATGTTTTGGTGGTTTAGTGCAGGGAGTTTCAACCAGTGGTCCGGGGACCACCAGTGGTCCTTGAGAGGGTCTGTACGTACAGAGAGGGTCTGTACGTTTGACTGTTTTGTTTCCCAAATCCAGCCTGGAATTGTGGACAAAGGCAAAAAAGAAATCTTTAGTTTTGGCGTCTGTGGGGCTAAAATGTCATCGAATGGTGGTCCATAGCTCAAATGCTGAATAAAGAGTGGGCCCTGGTATGAAAAAAGTTGAAAAACCCTGGTTTAGTGGTACGACAATTGTAGTTAGTTAGTTTAGTATCATAGTGTTTCAAATGTTTTTGATTACAAGCACCAGATTTGGGTTGTTTTGCATGCCATCGTGTTTGATGGGGCAGTCAGGGAATTTAGGGGGGCATTGCCCCCCTAAATCCCCTCCCCCCATGCCTAGATCCGGCCCTGTATATGGCAGAGTCACGGTGTCATCTCTGGGCCCACAGTCTTGCTCCGCAGGTCTCTCAAATGTGCTCACACCTACCTCAGGCTCGGGGGCTCCAGCCTGTCCCTAGAGGTCGGACCACAAGCGGAGGCACATTGGCCTGGCCGCAGGCGATAAGGGGGGGAGTGTACGGGGGTCGCCTGCAAATACGGTACAAGGCAAACAGAGAAGGGAAGTGCATGGATGTGATGCCCCCTGCATTGTGCTGAAATGCAAAAGGCAGTGACCCTTATGAATTGGATATGCTGCTCTAAAAAAACATGTTGGCTTACAAAAAAGAACATAATCTGTGTCCATGCCCTCCAGCTTACAGTTTTGCAAGCAATTTGTATCGAACTCAAACCCATGTATAAAAGAGTTAGTGTGAGCGTAGGCTGTAATGTTGTATGAGACCAGAGCCCGATCACTGCCAGAATTCCAACAACCATCATTTAATTAAAAAGTGAAAGCACACACACACACACACACACACACACACACACACACACACACACACACACACACGCGCGCGCGCACGCACACACACACACACGCACACACACAAAGAGAACATTGAGAACATTTCACTTATTGGGGGGCAAACTAATATATTCAACTGCAATCCATGAAAAGAACATTCAACTTTAATAAATAAGCAAAATGCAAACCACATTTGCTTTGTCTGAAAGAAATTGACATTGATTAATGACATTCGCAAAATAGGGGCACAATGTTAAATATTCTCTCTCCCTCTCTCTCTCCCTCTCTCTCTCTCTCTCTCACAATGTCTCAATGTCACCGTGCTAAAGTGCAACGGGTGTGCGCTGCGTTTGTAGATGACGGCCGTCAAAATCAAAGGCAAGAAAAAAGTTTAATATAGTTTTAATCCTCAACTGGAGCATAACCTCAGTGAAGCCTTGTGTGCGTGGGCTTCAGGCAATGACGTACAAAGCAAGAACTGTGTGAAGGTCTAAGAAGTGACACCAAGAGCTGAGGGAACACGAGGTGGAAGGTGAATGTGAAGAAAGGATTCTTTGAAACCTTTCCGTGTCCCCGGTTTGGTGACATTGGCCTAGTTCAACAGTAAAGTATTTTGGAAATTAAAACAACTGAAAATTGAACCCGGAGCGCTATGGTTTACCTCATACCTGGGCATTATGCGGCCTGGGGGCCAAATGCGGCCCTTTGGCTGACTCTGACCGGCCCGTGAAAGGGTACCATGGTTTTCAACCAGTGGTCCGGGGACCACCAGTGGTCCTTGAGGGGGTTCCAGTTAAATATGGAAAGTTGGTTCACCAGATGTAACTCTTGAGAGTGTAAAAAAACAAACAAAAAACAAAAGAAATCTACTTTTGGGGTCTGTGGGACTAAAATGTCATCAAATGGCGGTCGTCTGTCACTCAAATACTGAATAAATAGAGGGGCCCAAGTATCAAAATGGTTGGTCTTATTCTTACTTTTATTTTGAAATGAAATTAATTTTACGCACACTTTAGTTCAGCCTTTAGTCTTGGCCCTCCACAATATTTCATGTATCTCATTTGGCCCATTGGGAAAAATAATTGCCCACACCTGAATTACCTATTACCACTCCATATGGCTTTTAGGGTGGCTATATCCTCAACACCTGCTTGCCCACCGACTACATATTTGACAGTATAATTTGTGTTCCACGCCCCACACCCAGTGCAGTGCCCGCTGTCGGCACTGTAGGTGTTTGGACCCACAGTTATCCAGAACCGCCACAAATGGCTTCTGGCTATATTACAAATACAGTAGATGATAGATTACGATATGATAACTATTGTGGGAGATATTTAGTGTTTTTTTTTTTTGTATTTTTCTTTCTAGTCAATTTAATGCATTAATTTTCTTTGTTTTCCTTAATTAAGTTGCAGCTAAAAGCTTTTATTTTGAAAGGCCACAGGCACTCTGGGGATTCAGCTGAGTTTACTTAGCTGATGAGCAGTGCACACACACACACACACACACGCACACGCACACGCACACACACACACACACACACACACACACACACACACACACACACACACACAGGTAGATGAGCACCAGGCAGGGCATATGTTCTTTTTTTTCTTTTGTTTTACCAGCTATTGCTGTTTTAAAATCTGTCCAATAAAACCATCAAAATGGCGCTGCCTGACAGTCTGACATTGGACTTTTCCCCCTGGTCTCTGCGTAACACCTGCTTACCTGATGCCCTTTAGTGACTTTTGACATTTTAAAGGTAGGGTAAGTGATTTGAAATTCATCCTGTAGTTCCAGCCTGGTGCACTAGGGGCGCCAAACAGTAGCTACACTATGTGAGCCTGCCGCTCGATCCTGATTGGAGGAGAATTCGCCACCACCTGGGGAACTTTTATTAGCTCCTCTGCTAACGTGGGGGAGGGGGAAACTCCATATGTGGTTTCCACACCTTATAATAGAGCATTTTAACAGAAAAAAATATTTTTTGGGTGATATCTGACAAAAGTGAAATCACTTCCCCTACCTTTAAGTTTTATTGTTGCTGTAAATTAGCCACTACAACTATTTTGCGAATGTCCTGATGGACACTTCACCTGATAGACTCTCTGCCTTAGGTTGTGTTCAGAGGCTGTGTTTTAGCCAATCACAGTGCAGCAGTCTCCAGCAGTTTCATAATGAGCCAATAGAGTGGAGGGGAGGTGGAGTTACATTAAAACCTGTTTATAAACACAGATTATGTACAGTTGCCTATATTACCTTTAAGACTGTTATTTTTCCACAGCATCCCCCGAAAAATATGCCAATCTTTCCCTTGAGACAATGACAACTTGAGAGAATATTCCAATTCCATTATAGGACAAAAAGACACATTTATAATTGACGTTTAAAACCACTTGAACAACGGCATCCCAATTCTTGGGGCACTATTAAGCAGACGAGTTGGCACTGATTTGGCTCAACAAATGACAGCAGAGCACATAATTACATCTTAGCCCCGCTATGAATCAGGGATTGAGCCCCCATCCATTTACAGCTGGGCCTCCCCTATGGTGACAGAATAGCAGTGGCTTGATTGGCATCTATTCATTTCACCCCTGAAAGCGGGTCCATGGGCCCCAAACCGTGTAGTCAATCATTGACCCATTCAAACGCACAGCAAAAGCTTCCACGGATGGAACGGATCAGCCACCACCAGGGCACGGCCCTGTTTACTTCCGACATTCACAAGCCCAGTGTAATGTTACATAAATTGCCACAAGACCATTAATCATGGCACACAGATTTTCCATTCCCTTCCCCACCACACCCCGCGTTCAAAGGATTTCATTTCCTGTCCAACATCCTCGTATCTCGACAATAAGCAGAGAGGATAATGCTTAATTTATGTCCCATCGTAAGCTGGTGTTGCACAACACTGCATGAATCAGGCTACTATTATGCATTCACGACAATGAAGACAACGCCATTGTAGCAAATGGCACTAAGGCGGCTTCAGTAATGCCATTTGAGTAAGATGACAAGAATTTCATTGTCTGCTTCGACAGCAGAGAAACAAATAGATAATCGAAATTATTTTTCATCACAATACTCCTTGGCTAAAAAGAAAGAAAGAAAGAAAGAAATGGCTTTCTCCCACCAGAAAATTGCACTGTTCTCCTGTGTGCAAATACAGTACAGGCAGATGATGCTGGTGGGTCTTATCATTGTGTTTTTTTAAGCTTCTCGTCATTGGATATGTCCATTCCTGGCTGAGTTAAGACATAAAAAAATGTATTTTCATGATAGGTGTTTAACCTTTTCTTTACTGCGCACGTTTTGGTGTTTTAACTGTTGAAAAATAGCAGATCTACAAGTTCATATCGCGCCACCGAGTGGCGCGATATGAACTTGTAGTTCTGCTATTTTTGAAAAAATGTGAAAATGTGGTGCAAATCTTTGAATATATTATTTCGGAAGCAAACATTTTGAACTCAAATCTTTGCTTCTGGGGGATCCCTAGAATAACATGTCTTCAGATGGGGGTCCACAGCCAAATAATAGATATCTCTGGGGGTCCTTCCCATGAAATATGTTAAGCATCACTGACACAGAAAGAGATTTTTCCAGAAAAACTAGAATTTAGTGTCTGTACGGATTTCAGTAGATTCACTCAACAACCTAATGACTAGCCCTCCGTAGGGACATTTGTCTGGCTGGATAACATTGCATTACTCGACTCTTAAAAAAAATCCTTTGTTCCAAGTAGAAGACCAGGCGACATCACCGAGGCGACTCATTTACTAGTTTTGTTATATTTATTCACACACACACACAAACTCAATCACAACATTTAACACACGTGCATGAACTATAAACTAAGTAAATAAAACGCCAACAGTCAAACCTGTCCGACAGTTGTATAAAAGCAATAATAGTTGTAGTAGCAGTAGAGCAGGTAATTGAACAAAAACGCATCCAGCTCAAACAAAACTTTTTCGGAGACTGACTCACGAAGGGCATGGCCAGGCAAATCCTCTGGTTGGCGCATGCGCACTGGAGCTTTTCATTACAATACAAATCTGTAAGTGCCCCCTAAACCCACTAGGGGCCACCACCTCACTGCAAATAAAACATGTATACATAAATCTACATATATATATACAGTAAACAAAGTATAAACATGACACCTCCCACTTAGGCTACGGATCACATGATTCACGTAGGCTACACAACCTCCCACTTAGGTTATTCACATATAAAAGGCATCAGGTATCACACGTACAAAAAGCCTCATAAAAAAGAATGGCATCAGTTACAAAAAAAACAACATAGTTTCAATCACAAGACAACTTAGTAAGCATGGACAATACTGTATAACAGTCTGCTTGCATAAGAAAAAAAAGAAGAGAGTCAACATAAGCCATTATGCATCATTTGTGGGGATAAATACAATTACTGATCCTCCACCGGTATCAAGACTACCAGCCTCCTCACGTCCCTATGGAGGATGGTAGATGGACATGACCCTCTGTCCTCCTTTACTCGAGACCAACTGATGGGCAGACTGTGGCAGGTCTTCACCCTGACGTCTCGCACAACACCTTTGGAGTCAGGATGTGAGTCCACCACACGACCCAGCCGAAACCGACCACGGAGTGCGTTTTGGTCTGCGACCCACACAATGTCGCCGACGCTGACATTCCGGGCCGGAGCATGCCACTTCTCACGTACAAAGAGGTGTGGACCCGCCAGTTGGCTCCACCGCCTCCAGAATTTGTCCACCTCAATCCGGACTGCCCGTAGACGGCTGAATGGGTATGAGGGAAACTCAAAACCCAAAGTGTCTCCTCTGGGCCCTGCACGCCCCAACAGCAACGAGTTCGGTGTGATAATGTCCACAGACTCCTCCTGGACTTGAGCCCGTGCACCGATAGGCCTCTCGTTTGTCAGGTTAGCTGCAAGAAATAGTGCAGTCTGCAGCTCCAATGCAGACAGGTCTTCGTTCTCGCCGATGCTGCCCATAGACCTCTTTAGAACGCGTACCGCTGCTTCCGCCGCGCCATTACGATGTGGAGAGTCCGCCGGGCTGAATTCCCACGCCCAGTCAGTCCCCGCCACTGCCGCCGTTCTTTGAACAACTCCCTGGTCTATGCTGTCCAGGAAGCTGTAGAGGTCCTCCAGCGCTGGTTTGGCTCCAACAAAGTTACTCCCTTGGTCTGACCACAACTTTGACGGATGTCCCCGCAATGCAGTGAAACGCTGATAGGTTAGGAGAAACCCTTCAGTCGACAGGTCTCCCACCAGATCAGCATGGACAGCCCGTGAAGCCATGCAGCTAAATACGACACCCCACACTTTCTTTTTGGAGCGTCGCTTCACAACATCTCTGACCATATACGGCCCAAACAGATCCAGTGTGGTGTACTGAAAGGGAGCCGCTGGACTGGAACGCACAGTAGGAAGAGCGGCCATCACCTGTGTAGACAGTTTGGCTGCCCTCTTCTTGCAGTGTAGACAGGAGTCGATCACCTTGCGCGCGATTCTTGGACCCTGCACCACCCAGGCTTTTCTTCTCATCCGCAGCAGAGTGCCAGCTATACCCTCGTGGTTGGCACGATGTGCCTCCTCGCCCACAAGCGTGCTGATTTGTGCACCATACGGCAACAATGGCACACCCTGGCTCTCTCCGCTGACTGACTGTACACGGCCGTGGCACAGCAAAAGTCCTGTCTCTTTGTCCTTACACACAACAAGCCGGTTCAGTGTAGTTGTGGGGAAGGACATGCCGGCCTGAGCAGCATGACACAAGTCATGGAACGCCATCTTACGCTCCTGGACCGTGAGCCCCGCCTCCCACTGCTTGCGATTGCCGGTCTTGCCGCACAGCCAAAACTGAACTGCTCTGCGGACGTATGCCACCACACCACAGAGTTTAGACATGGTGCCACACCTCGTCAGGTCCATTTGGTTCACAAGAAGTGCCCCCCACAGTCTTTCTGTGTCAACGCTGGAATCTGCCGCGGAAGCCCCTGTAGTAGTCCCAGTTGACGGCCCCATGGCTGGTGGAGACGGCGCAGCCAAGTTCAAAGCCTGCGCTCTAGTCACAACTGCAGTGAACGCCTTTCTCTGCAGTGCACTGACGCTCTCTCTAGCCTCAGAAGCCACCTCCGCTGCTGACTTTATGGGCCAGCTCTCCAACGGCAGGGACAGGAAACAGGGACCGCGCTGCCACGCAAATTCTCTCGCCAACTCCTCGGGTGAACTTCCTCTCGTGACCAGGTCAGCAATGTTCTGTGGACCAGGGACCCACCACCAGTCGGTCACGGGCCCAGCCTTATGTATTTCACCAACACGGTTAGCAAAGAAAGTCTGGAAACCATAACTCTCTCTTTGGATGGCTCCCAACACCGTCCGGCTGTCGATGAAATGGAACCACTTCTCCACCTCCACACGGCCGTGTTTCTGCACGTACCCCTTCAGCCGGGAAGCGAAGACGGCTCCACACATCTCCGCCTTGACCGCGTCGCCCTTCTGGTTCAGAGGAGTCAACTTCGCCTTTGACTCAACCAGCCGGGTTACCACTCCGCTCGATGTCGCCCAGCGCAGATACAACACCGCCCCATAGGAGTCCGAGCTTCCATCGGAAAAAGTAATCCCCCACGGTCTACCCACCCAGCCGGGTGGCGTAACACACCTGGGGAAGGAGATTGAGCCCAGCCGAGCGTATTCCTTAAACAGCTCAACTGCTCTCCTGCGTAGTTCGTCTGATAGCGGCTCATCCCACGTGTCTCTGGTGAGCGACCCCGCCTCCTGAAATGCTCTGCGGACCAATATAACGCCTTTCTGTTTCAGGGGGGTGGCGAGACCGATGGGGTCGTAGAGTCCGGCTACCTGACTCAATAACATGCGGCGAGTGAGCGGGTTTGGCGTCTTGTCTTCCACCTCCTCCATAGTGAGGTTTGGCTCTGTGCGCATCTTTTTCTTTCGTGTAGAGAAATTGATGGCCACCATCAAGAAAAGGCTGTCCTCGCTCACGTTGTAGCCCACCCCCAGAGCCTTGTTGTCTTCTTCCCGCAACTGGTTTGGCAACAAAATAGTCTCTGGACGTGTCAGTGCATCGCCTTCCCTCCCACTTTGACCAGACCGCAACCAGGGCTTGAGATGGAAACCCCCGGTAGCGAGAATGGTCTCGACCCCCGCTAAAATCTCCGTCAGTCTTTGGGGATCGTTGTGGGAATAGGCGATGTCGTCCACATATGCGTGGTCGACAATGACTGCTCTCTCCTCGACCATGTCGATGAACTGGGGTAGACAGGCAGTCTCGTGCATGGCCACCTGCGCGATGCACCCCGCCGGCTTGTCACCCATGTTGACCCGCACCACAGCGTAGTCCTCGATGTCACTAGCAGGAGTCTCTCGCCACAGGAAGCGATGCAGATGCACCTCCTGCTCCTCCAGCCACACGGAGTTGTACATCTTAGACACGTCTCCGATGGCAGCGTGTAGTCCTTCTCGGAACCGCAGCAGCACAGCCCGGATAGGATTAAGGACGTCCGGGCCCTTCAGCAGGATACTGTTCAAACTGACCCCCTTGAACTCCTGGCTGCTGTCCCACACAATACGGACTGGTGTGGTCACAGAGTGCGGATTGGGTGCAGCAAGATGGTTAATCCACCACACGGCGCCGTCCCAATTGTCCATCACAGTCTTTGAGAGCTTAACAGCAGCTCCCCTGTCAATCATGTCCTGTACCTGCTTTCTGTAAGTGTCCTTCCATGCAGGCTCTTTCTCAAGACGTTTCTCCGACCGCAGGAAAGTCGCCTCCACAGCTCGGCGGTTGTTGGGTAGAGTTGTGGGGTCCTCTTTCCACGGATATTTGGCGTCCCAGTGTGACTTGTCGCTGTGAGCGTCGCTTGTCCTGAAGGTCAGTCCTGCCTTGATGATCTCGAGCTCCTTCTCGTCCGCCAGCGACATCTCCTTCCCTCCAGGAGCACACTTCCCGCAGCGACAGCCACCGCACACAGGATCACAGGCCGCGCCGATACTGTCCCACTGCAGCCACCTGATGAGTTCAGCGTTGCTAGCAGCAGATGTCTTGACGTCCACGCAGCTCTGCTCTGGGCGAATGACTCTGTCCCGGGCCTCGACTCTCACAGCCCCGGCCCGCATGGACCAGGCGAAGTGAGTCGAAGCCTGACGTGCTGTCAATTCTACGCCCTCGGACAGCTCAGGATGCACGCCGCTGACTGTTTTCCCCAACGGCCCGTCCCACAGGACCAGGTCACCGCATCTCTTCATCCGTTGAGGCACGAGACGACCTTCTCGTGCACTGATCAGCAACTGCACTTCTTGCGGGCGCCTCAATTCCCCCGGCTTGACTACAGCCGGAAAGAACCGCTCCAACCGCTCAGAGTCCACTGTATAGTCGATTCTGGCGATTTCGTCAAGTCCATAGCAGATCATCTCGTGGGCCTGCAATGAACCCTTCTTCATCTCCACTTTCAGGCTTACAATGTACTTCATTGTGTCAACCTTTGACTCCATGCCACCCACACCCCGCACAACAAGTGTGACAGGCTCGCCGGACAGTCCAAGCTCCTCCGCTGCCCGGTGAGTGACATAGTTCGTATCGGAGGCTAGATCGATTAAAGCACCCAGCCAGTCACCTCTCTTGGTCGTGACATCGACCATCATCATGAGCACTGGGTGCTCCTGTAGACTGCTACTATCCACAGGATCGGTATCCACACAGATCGTAGTCGACACCTTGTTCGTGCACGCTTCACGAACACCAGCCATTTGCTCCGGCGTAAGTCCCAACTTGGCAAAGATGGCCTCCTGCTGCGCTGTTGGACCTCGAGGTTCTCTCTGTTGATCCCCCTTGGCTCCAGCTTTTGCAGTGTCTTTAGGCGTGGAGCTTTTATTTCCACGTGGCTTCAGGCACAACATGTAGTGGTGGTCTGCCGGCGTATCACCCCTCCTGCACTCGTCCTTGCGACACAAAAAGTCTCTCTTGCACGGCCCATCGTGGACATCCAGGCATTTAAAGCAAGCTTTCGCCTTTTTTGCCTGGGCTCTCTTATCCGCAGCGCTAGCGTCTCGGAATGTCTTGCAGCGATATATTCCAGAATGACCCGCCTTTCCACACATGCTGCACAGTTCGTGTGACACGTCGCTTCTGGTCTCATTCACCGTTGCTTTGGTGAACGCACGCTTCTCTTGCCCTCTGTCGCGTGCTTTCCCAGCTGGCTTGTTGTGCTGCGGCTCACCTGCCTTGGTGGCGGCTGGTTTCTTGGCCTGCAATTGTTCTTGCTGTGACAAAACAGTTTTCTGATCACGCAGGAACTGCAAAAGCATATCAAACCGGTTTCGGGTGGTGACATTGTTCGCTGCGTCACACCGAAATAAGAGCCACCGCTCCTGCATGCTGGGCGGTAACTTCCCCTCGAGTGCTCGGACCACCAACTGGTTGCTTATGGCGTCCTCACACCGTAAGTCTGTAAGGTCACACAACGCCCTTTCCACCGCCTGGATCAGCTGTAATGCCTCCCTTGGCTGATTGCTGCGCACCACTGGTAAGTCATGTAATTCCATAACGATATCGTCAGCGATGTGTGAAATGTCCCCGTACCGATCCTCCAGGGCACGGAAAACTTCGTCTGCATCACGGCAATGGAAAAGTCTCAGTTCGTTTTTCACTGCGTCAGCAATACTGTCCAGCAAGTGAAATAAACGTAGTTCCCGAGAGCCCGATGGCTCAGCCAGATGCTGCAGGTTAATCCAGTTGTCCTTCCAGCGGTAGTAACCCCTTCTGTCCCCACTGAACCTGGGCAGGCTCAGCGGTGCAAGAGCTAACCGTGGCGCTACTGCCCCCATCGAATGGGCAGAAGCACTGGCACTGTTCATGGGTGCAGCGGTGGAATGTCTCACTCCACCACTCCCTGGTGGCGCACCAACAGCAGCGTACGATCCATGTGGGTTACTGTCCGGTGGCCCAACCAACGCTCTCGACGGCAGCCTAGAGCGTGCTCCGCCATACTCCTGCGATGACGTGACCACACCTTGCTGCTGATGAACTCCATGCTGCCGCTGCTGTGTAGTGTAGCCTTGTGATGCGGAAGCCACACCAGGATGCTGCTGCTGCTGCTGTTGCTGTGTGATGTAGCCTTGTGATGCGGAAGCCACACCAGGATGCTGCTGCTGTGTGATGTAGCCTTGCGAAGAGTACAGTACTCCCTGTTGCCGCAGAAAACGAAGGTCGCCAAAGCCCATCCATGGGGGAGCTGCACCTCGCTGCTGCGGTGGATGTGTCTCAACGTAGGCTGCCTCCTGCTGTGCTCCTCGCTGCTGCTGAGACGGATGGTCGCCGTAGCCTGGTGGCGGAGGAAGTGGCCGATGCTGTAGGGTACCAGCAGTCTCTAACTTCAGGAACGGCTCTTGCTTCATTGATTGCGGCGGCGGGACTTGAGATGATGGGGCCGGATCACTCTGTGTTGGCATCCGCACAGTCGTGTGCGTCGCCGTCAGCGCCGGCGTGTGCGTTGCCACCAGCGCCGGCATGTGCGTTGCCACCAGCGCCGGCGTGTGCGTCGTCACCTGCGTTGGCGTGGTGGTCGTCACCGGCGTGGGTGTGTGCGTCGTCACCAGCGTCGGCGTGGTCGTCGTCACCGGCGTGGGCGTGGGCGCAGCCACCTGCATTGTCACTTCAGGCTGGCTAGCACCCCCACCTAGTCCGCCGGTACCTCCAAAAGCACCCTCAGCGTGATCGGCCGGCCCATGGACTACGGTGGCGGAGCTTAGCTGTCCATCATCGCCACATGACTCGTAGCCATCCCCAGCACTTAGTTCACTCTCCCCGTGACCAGAAAGGTCTGCTTCAAGTCCAGAGGCGTCGGCGTCAACCCTACTTCCCAGCACACGTAGAGTCACCTCCTTCCTCTCCTTGTACTCAAAGCAGCATGTCTCCATGACAACAACATTGTTATCATTAACAAAAGGTGCCCAAGTCTGTCCATATTCCTCAAGACATGCCAACTTAGACTCCAATTGACTGCGCAGTAGTGCATATTCCTCCACCGAGACAGCTCCTCCCATGCTGCACTGCTGCTCAATGACGTCCATAAAGCGACCAACATTGTCACTATGGGCATGGAACTGCTGTGAGACATGCTTGTCCCACAACAGCCCCTTGAGTTTAAAGTCAATGTCAAAAAACTTTGAGGTTTTGTCATCCAACCTCGCCCTCTCTGCCCCAATGTCATCAGCAAAATCAGCAGAAGAGTCCTCCATTGCAGCACAGTACTCAAAACTAGCTTCCATAAATTCCTCATAATCATGCTTAAGTGCATAATGTTCAGCCTTTAGTTCATTCACACTCAGTCTCTTCATCATGTGTGAAACAGCATTGGCCCTCTTGTTGAATGCTGCCTCAGCCTGTGCACGACTGTCTTTAAGCTCCTCCATCACACCACGTAACATTGACGAGGCTTAGGCGGAACAAAAAATCGGCCGGAACTAAAGTCCGTCGGAAAAAGTTGCACGTCGGACCTATTTGGGCGCCGGACCCGTTTCCGGCTCGCGGCAAACAAAGTCAATGCAAAGTTACTTTAGCAACAACAATCGGCTTATCCTGTACCGATTGCCTAAACACACACAAGCACATCGATCCATAAACTTTATTGAAGACAGCTTGGTTGTTCCAGAGCGCCGTCGATCAGACAGATGATGATGTTGTTCACTCCCGAGTGCAGTCCACCGATCCGTCCCGGGTAGCCTGGGCTGCCGTCAGCTCCGTTGACGAACAGCCGCACTCCACCGTCCCACCGTCGATGTCCGCCGAAACTCCTCTTTGGTTGTTGGCAAAACACGGCCTGGCCTCGCTCCTTCGTGCAGGCCTGGTGGTGACGCAGTTCTTTTTCTCGACCACAACTCGCTCTCCGACACGAGTGTAATGGCGGCGAGATTTTCTCAAACGCTGTCCTGCCGTGCGCTCTCCTCGCACGGGCTGGCCATTGTTCAATTACTGTACGGATTTCAGTAGATTCACTCACAACCTAATGACTAGCCCTCCGTAGGGACATTTGTCTGGCTGGATAACATTGCATTACTCGACTCTTAAAAAAAATCCTTTGTTCCAAGTAGAAGACCAGGCGACATCACCGAGGCGACTCGTTTACTAGTTTTGTTATATTTATTCACACACACACAAACTCAATCACAACATTTAACACACGTGCATGAACTATAAACTAAGTAAATAAAACGCCAACAGTCAAACCTGTCCAACAGTTGTATAAAAGCAGTAGTAGTAGTAGTAGTAGTAGAGCAGGTAATTGAACAAAAACGCATCCAGCTCAAACAAAACTTTTCGGAGACTGACTCACGAAGGGCATGGCCAGGCAAATCCTCTGGTTGGCGCATGCGCACTGGAGCTTTTCATTACAATACAAATCTGTAAGTGCCCCCTAAACCCACTAGGGGCCACCACCACACTGCAAATAAAACATGTATACATAAATCTACATATATATATACAGTAACAAAGTATAAACATGACAGTGTCACAAACTAGAATTTAGTGTCATGGACTAGAATTTAGTGCCACAAAATAGATCTTAATGTCACTAGAATCTAGTGTCTACTGAGAGGAACTACAATCTACCGTGGGGGACTAGAATCTAACTTGAGGAACTAGAATCTGATCAAGACACAATGGGTTAAGTAAGCCCTCAAAACAAAAGCCACCCTTATCGCATGCCGGTGTTAACAAGTGAACGAATATGCCTGTGTTAGAATTGCACATAGTAAATTGAGTATCAGTGGAGGCACTGTCATTTGTTTTGTCTCCTCTCATGCCAGGGGCTCATCAGCATGAGGAGGAGCGATCGTGCTTTTGTTTGATAACTGCGTTCGCTGCACCTCTAGAATTAAAAATCAACTGGTGCATGAAATAAACAAAAAGGCAGAGCGCAAGATGGCCTCTTCTCCTCTCCAGTGATAAAATGTACCAATATGTATAGTACTATTAAGTTATGCCAAAGTTCCCCGGGAGAGGCAGAGAGCTATTCCAAGGTGGTTCAGTTTCAGTTTCATGCAATGAATGCATGCATTGATTGAAGGACATACTTCCCATCCCTTTACAGTAAATGGACTAGATTGTGGAGCTTGATTTTTTTGTTGTGAAATTTAATTGCATTGTTGTATAGAGCTGAGCAGTCCCGCCCCCAGCCAGGAAGTAAATTCCCAATTAAGGTGCACGTCCACACGGAGACGATCCGCAGTGTAAACGCAAAACTTTTTTAACGATTCGCCCTTTCATTCCCACTGAAACGCCCAAAATGGTAAACGAAACCGACAAACTTTGAATCGGCCTTCCAGAGTGGATCGAAACTTATCCGGTCATTTTGCGTCTCCGTGTGGACAGTCGAAACGGGCGAAACCGTATAG
The DNA here is from genome assembly GCA_039105355.1 of Benthosema pterotum. NCBI lineage: Eukaryota > Metazoa > Chordata > Actinopteri > Myctophiformes > Myctophidae > Benthosema > Benthosema pterotum. The sequence goes on from CM076978.1 coordinate 6,860,617, forward strand.
TTTTTTAACTGAGATCCCACAGCGCATGCTCACCCCTGAACAACAATAAACAAACATGGCGGCACCCAGCGTTTGCATTCATTGCATTAATGCTGTAGAAAATAGTTCACAGTTAGTGCGTTTCCAACAACATGTACTGCTTCTATGCAACAACACCACTGCTGTTTGTAACAAGTGTCTAGAGAAATGAATGTTGTCTTATATTTGGTTTAAAACGGTGCATTTATGCATATAGGCTACCATGGAAAAAAGTGACCAATTTTTTTATTAATGATTTTAACAACACAAATTTGGTATGGTGGTCACTTCCTTTATCTTAAGTCAAGTTATACTTTCAACAAATCCTCAATAGGCTACACAAAATCACAAGACTAGACAGTCTGTTACAGCTCATATATATAATATAGTCATATATTATATATTTAGTCTTTAATTGTTTGGTTTTATAATGAGCTAAAACAAATCCAATGAAACAGGCTCAACGTTAATACTATATACACTCTGAAGAAACAGGCCCAAAGTCACTTATAATACGCAAACATGGCACCGCTTATCTTTCCTCTTCTTGATATTTGTGCCAACGAGTTGCTACAGCGACACCTACAGGCCCGGCCATATATACTGCACCCTTCTCAATGCGTTTTCAGTGGTCAGTGGAGACGGTAAACTTTTTGAGACCGTTTTCATTTTTGCACGGCGGATCGTCTTAGTGGAAACGGGGCCTAAGTTGCACGCACACCACACTTTGCATTGCGTACAAAAGACGCAGGGCTCCATTTCCGTTAACGCTAAACCCTTATCCCTTAACGTCTTTGCCTTTTTAAACTATTAAAAAAACATTTTTTAATAGTTCAAATGGCCAGACTACATGCTCACGACGTGTTAATAGATTAGCACATTGAACTACCCCCCCCCCCCCCCCCCCCCAAAAAAAAAAAAAAAAAAAAGTAAAAAAGTGATAAGGAGTTTGGGATAAGGGGTTTAGCATGTAACGGAAATGGAGCCCCCTGCATCTTGATGTCATGTGCCTACGTTGGAGGCAGCTTCTTTTTGCCGCAAGGCTGTGCGTTCTCTGGAAGCAGGGCATCGTGGCACTTGCGGCAACGGCCATTTTTATTTCCCATCCACAGCCATTCTAAAACTCCAAACATGGCGGCTGCATCTGCGTCTTTTGGAAGTTGTAATGTGCTCCTAGCCTGACAAGGCTGAGACTTGAGTCACAGGACAGGTCAAGCTGGCATACCAAGTACCAGTGTAGCCAATCGGGACACAGTATTTAAATATGTTTGCATGCTGCGTCCTGATTGGCCACCCCAATTTTCTGGAGTATTAAGTGGGTGTACAATTAAGCTATTCCAGACCTGCTGACGGGCATTTTTTTTTGGCCACCAGCTGATCCATTCAGGCTTTAGCCAGGCTAGTCATCCCCCTACAAAGGATCAAAGTGTCTGAAAGTCTATAATATTTAATTAATTTAATAATATTTCATATTTATTCTTTACTTCTTCCTAAGTGCACCAAAGGTTAAAAGGGTTTTCTTTCCATATCAGTTCACTTTATAAGGCTAGCACCTCTGATTCCTCTGTATCAGTTGCTATATCAAAAGATAAAATATCTGCAAAAAGCCCATAATGGAGAAGGCAGAGACGTTTTTTCACTCTGACGACTGTAAAAGGGAATAATTATGCTTATTCCAACAAAAGGTAAAAACATGAATCTTTCAGTTGTTCCAGAAAATTGCTGGGAATGAAAAAAAAACATGAAAGCTTTAAAAATACAGCACTTTTGGAGGCACCAATTTAACTTGACGTCTTGCAGTAAAATAAATCCTTTAGTTTTCGATTAGAGGGGGTCAGGATAGCAGTTAAAGAGGCCCGGCTAGTCTGAAAATGTATTATATTCAACCAAAATTGTAAGACATTTTTTACATGAATAGAAAATAGTGAACACTTGTTGTTTAATGAAAGCAAAGGTCTTTTGCCAAACAGACCCAGGATTTTATTATTGCACTTTTTGAATCAACAAGATCATTCTTGTGTACTGTCGATTTCGTCATTAAAAAAAAAAAAATGCATACTGCATAGCATGTTGTCCGAGACCAGATACTATAGCCTGACGTTTTTCTTCGATTTCATCATTTTTCGAAAATCCTCAAACGACTATTTTCGACGTATAGAGTTAGCGTAAGGGTATGTTGAAAATTCTCGATTACATCCTCAATTTCAAATCCTCAAAAACGACATGAAACCGAAAAACTGTCAAAATCGTGAATTGTCGTTATACTACATGTCAAAAGTTGTTTTGTAGGATTTTTGAAATATGACGAAATCGAAGAAAAACATCAGGCTAGACCGCTATTTTTCATCGTTAATGAGTCGGGCAACGACTCCATAGGACGACTTTAGAAGTTGTTTCTGGGTCACAAGCACCATTGCCATGGAAAGCAATGGTAAGTTGTCACCGGCACAGTTGTCACTTCACCCTTGCATTGAAAGCAATGGAGAGTTGTTGTCACTTCACCGTTGACATTATGTCATTATAAGGTACTTTGCAAGTGTATAGCTTGCGCATTCATGGCTGCTTGTTTCTCTCTGAAAATGTGACAACATGCTTAGCCCTCTGGTCTCCGCCCACTCTACAATGTCTATAGCTTAAGGCTCTTAAGGCTCGGAGTAGCCTGAAACACGAGCGCCATGCGATGCATGGCTAGGTCAATTACTGTATATCATTACATTTTAAATGTATTTATTTTTGTTCATTATTTAACAGATTGATGTTTTTTATAGACTGTAATATTATTATGATCACCATAATCATAGGTAGTAGCAGCACCACCACCATCAATAGAGTTGTTTATACTGTATTATTTCCATCATATACTTGTTGAACATGAAAGGATGTTGAATATAGCCAATCTTAAAACTTGATTATTTCTGACCAGATCATGAAGGAAGGTTTTAATGCTATGCTATGTACATTTTTTTATGTACATAGCATAGCATTTTATGTACCAATGTCTCTGGTACATTTCCAAAAAGACCTGATCTACAAGCTGCGCTGTATGACAGTTCTCATAATTTCCCCTTAGCCCCACCAAATCAGCAGACTCAATATGAATTATATACTCATGTAGGACATGATGTGAATATGCACAACACACCGGTAGTGGGTATTGCTGTGAGCCTCTGGTTCCAGGAACAGGGTTCGAATCCCTGCGGTGTGAGCTTAATGTTTCACATTTTTTCCTATATGTTTACATATAATGTCAGTTAGCAATCAGTGTATTTATTTGTAATACCTGAATGCACTTTAATTACACTTCATCAAGCATAGAGGGCTTTTATTCATTATCAGTTAACATTCTTTCATGTGCATGTATAGTTAGTTATAGTATAGTAGTTCATGATGACCTTTGGCGCATGTTTTTCAAATGTTCGCCTGTGTCTGAATATGAATGTAGAAAAACCTAATTTCCAAAAAGGTAACCGCTGGTCAAATTGACACATTGCTTAGATAAACCGCATTCACGTGTGACTGCTATACATCCACTCGTCCATCCACTTGCTCTCGCACGCCCACAAACACACAAACAAACTCTATAACCTTGAGGTTTTTTGAAATTTTGACATTTTTTCGAAAATGCTCAAAAATCCTCAAAACAATGGAAAACGGCATGCTGTGCAAGAATGTAAGGCTGTAGCCTTGCGTTTTTGTCAGGTTTCATCATTTTTCGAAAATCCTCGAAACGATGAAAACGGTAAGACAAAATTTTGACATTTTTCGAAAACCCTCAAAAATGCACAAAACAATGAAAAACGGCAGGCTGTGCAAGACCGTAAGGATATAGCCTTGTGTTTTTACCAGGTTTCGTCATTTTTCGAAAATCTTCAAAAATCCTCAAACGATGAAAAACAGTAAGTTTATAGCCTTACCGTTTTTTTTTTTTTTTTTTTTTTTTTTTTTTGAAATTTCGACATTTTTCAAAAATCCTCAAAATTCCTCAAATGATGAAAAACGGACAGGTTTCGTCATTTTTTGAAAATCCCCAAAAATCCTCAAAATGATGAAAAACCGTAAGGCTATAGCCTTGCGTCTTTTCAAAATTTCTACATTTTTCGGAAATGCTCAAAACTACTCAAAACGATGAAAAACGGCATGCTGTCGTCCAAGACCATGTACTATAGCCTTTGTTTTTTCTTTGATTTCGACGTTTTTTTCAAAAATCCTCTAAAACGATGAAAAAAGCCATACTATAGTATGTCGTCCGAGACCATGCACTATAGCCTTTGGTTTTTCTTCGATTTCGGCATTTTTTCAAAAACCTCAAAATCGATAAAAAATGCCATACTATAGTATGTTGTCCGAGACCATGTACTATTGCCTTTGTTTTTTCTTCGATTTCGGCATTTTTTCAAAAACCTCAAAAACGATGAAAAACGCCATACTATAGTATGACGTCCGAGACCATGTACTATAGCCTTTGGTTTTTCTTCGATTTCGGCATTTTTTCAAAACCTCAAAATCGATAAAAAATGCCATACTATAGTATGTTGTCCGAGACCATGTACTATTGCCTTTGTTTTTTTCTTCGATTTTTGACGTTTTTTTCAAAATCCTCTAAAACGATGAAAAAAGCCATACTATAGTATGTCGTCCGAGACCATGCACTATAGCCTTTGCTTTTTCTTCGATTTCGACATTTTTTCAAAAATCTCAAAGACGATGAAGAACGCCATACTATAGTATGTCGTCCGAGACCATGCACTATAGCCTTTGTTTTTTCTTCGATTTCGACACTTTTTCAAAAACGATAAAAAACGCCATAGTATAGTATGTCGTCCGAGACCATGTACTATAGCCTTTGGTTTTTCTTCGATTTCGGCATTTTTTCAAAATCCTCAAAAACGATGAAAAACGCCATACTATATTATGTCGTCTGAGACCATGTACTATAGCCTTTGGTTTTTCTTCGATTTCGGCATTTTTTCAAAAACCTCAAAATCTTTGAAAAATGCCATACTATAGTATGTCGTCCGAGACCATGTACTATAGCCTTTGCTTTTTCTTCAATTTCGACACTTTTTCAAAAACGATGAAAAACGCCATACTATAGTATGTCGTCCGAGACCATGTACTATAGCCTTTGGTTTTTCTTCGATTTCGGCATTTTTTCAAAAACCTCAAAAATGATGAAAAACGCCATACTATAGTATGTCGTCCGAGACCATTTACTATAGCCTTTGGTTTTTCTTCGATTTCGCATCTTTTCAAAAACCTCAAAATCGATGAAAATTCCATACTATAGTATGTCGTCCGAGACCATGTACTATAGCCTTTGGTTTTTCTTCGATTTCGGCATTTTTTCAAAAACCTCAAAATCGTTGAAAAATGCCATACTATAGTATGTCGTCCGAGACCATGTACTATAGCCTTTGCTTTTTCTTCAATTTCGACACTTTTTCAAAAACGATGAAAAACGCCATACTATAGTATGTCGTCCGAGACCATGTACTATAGCCTTTGGTTTTTCTTCGATTTCGGCATTTTTTCAAAAACCTCAAAAATGATGAAAAACGCCATACTATAGTATGTCGTCCGAGACCATGTACTATAGCCTTTGGTTTTTCTTCGATTTCGGCATCTTTTCAAAAACCTCAAAATCGATGAAAAATGCCATACTATAGTATGTCGTCCGAGACCATGTACTATAGCCTTTGGTTTTTCTTCGATTTCGACATTTTTTCAAAAACCTCAAAAACGATGAAAAATGCCATACTATATTATGTCGTCCGAGACCATGTACTATAGCCTTTGGTTTTTCTTCGATTTCGGCATTTTTTCAAAAGCCTCAAAATCGATGAAAATGCCATACTATAGTATGTCGTCCGAGACCATGTACTATAGCCTTTGCTTTTCTTCAATTTCGACACTTTTTCTTCGATTTCGACATTTTTTCAAAAACCTCAAAAACGATGAAAAATGCCATACTATATTATGTCGTCCGAAACCATGTACTATAGCCTTTGGTTTTTCTTCGATTTCGGCATTTTTTCAAAATCCTCAAAAACGATGAAAAATGCCATACTATAGTATGTCGTCCGAGACCATGTACTATAGCCTTTGGTTTTTCTTCGATTTCGGCATTTTTTCAAAAACCTCAAAAATGATGAAAAACGCCATACTATAGTATGTCGTCCGAGACCATGTACTATAGCCTTTGTTTTTTTCTTCGATTTCGGCATTTTTTCAAAAACCTCAAAAATGATGAAAAAACGCCATACTATAGTATGTCGTCCGAGACCATGTACTATAGCTTTGGTTTTTCTTCGATTTCGGCATTTTTTTCAAAACCTCAAAATCGATGAAAAATGCCATACTATAGTATGTCGTCCGAGACCATGTACTATAGCCTTTGCTTTTTCTTCAATTTCAACACTTTTTCTTTGATTTCGACATTTTTTCAAAAACCTCAAAAACGATGAAAAATGCCATACTATATTATGTCGTCCGAGACCATGTACTATAGCCTTTGGTTTTTCTTCGATTTCGGCATTTTTTCAAAATCCTCAAAAACGATGAAAAATGCCATACTATATTATGTCGTCCGAGACCATGTACTATAGCCTTTGCTTTTTCTTCGATTTCGACACTTTTTCAAAAACAATGAAAAACGCCATACTATAGTATGTCGTCCGAGACCATGTACTATAGCCTTTGGTTTTTCTTCGATTTCGGCATTTTTTCAAAAACTTCAAAATCGATGAAAAATGCCATACTATAGTATGTCGTCCGAGACCATGTACTATAGCCTTTGCTTTTTCTTCAATTTCGACACTTTTTAAAAAACGATGAAAAACGCCATACTATAGTATGTCGTCCGAGACCATGTACTATAGCCTTTGGTTTTTCTTCGATTTCGGCATTTTTTCAAAAACCTCAAAAACGATGAAAAATGCCATACTATAGTATGTCGTCCGAGACCATGTACTATAGCCTTTGGTTTTTCTTCGATTTCGGCATTTTTTCAAAAGCCTCAAAATCGATGAAAAATGCCATACTATAGTATGTCGTCCGAGACCATGTACTATAGCCTTTGCTTTTTCTTCAATTTCGACACTTTTTCTTCGATTTCGACATTTTTTTCAAAAACCTCAAAAACGATGAAAAATGCCATACTATATTATGTCGTCCGAGACCATGTACTATAGCCTTTGGTTTTTCTTCGATTTCGGCATTTTTTCAAAATCCTCAAAAACGATGAAAAATGCCGTACTATATTATGTCGTCCGAGACCATGTACTATAGCCTTTGGTTTTTCTTCGATTTCGGCATTTTTTCAAAATCCTCAAAAACGATGAAAAATGCCATACTATAGTATGTCGTCCGAGACCATGTACTATAGCCTTTGGTTTTTCTTTGATTTCGACACTTTTTCAAAAACGATGAAAAACGCCATACTATAGTATGTCGTCTGAGACCATGTACTATAGCCTTTGGTTTTTCTTCGATTTCGGCATTTTTCCAAAAACCTCAAAAATGATGAAAAACGCCATACTATAGTATGTCGTCCGAGACCATGTACTATAGCCTTGGTTTTTTTTCTTCGATTTCGCATTTTTTCCAAAAACCTCAAAATCGATGAAAAATGCCATACTATAGTATGTCGTCCGAGACCATGTACTATAGCCTTTGCTTTTTCTTCAATTTCAACACTTTTCTTGATTTCGACATTTTTTCAAAACCTCAAAAACGATGAAAAATGCCATACTATATTATGTCGTCCGAGACCATGTACTATAGCCTTTGGTTTTTTCTTCGATTTCGGCATTTTTTCAAAATCCTCAAAAACGATGAAAAATGCCATACTATATTATGTCGTCCGAGACCATGTACTATAGCCTTTGCTTTTTCTATGATTTCGACACTTTTTCAAAAACAATGAAAAACGCCATACTATAGTATGTCGTCCGAGACCATGTACTATAGCCTTTGGTTTTTCTTCAATTTCGGCATTTTTTCAAAACTTCAAAATCGATGAAAAATGCCATACTATAGTATGTCGTCCGAGACCATGTACTATAGCCTTTGCTTTTTCTTCAATTTCGACACTTTTTTAAAAAACGATGAAAAACGCCATACTATAGTATGTCGTCCGAGACCATGTACTATAGCCTTTGGTTTTTCTTCGATTTCGGCATTTTTTCAAAATCCTCAAAAATATGAAAAATGCTATACTATAGTATGTCGTCCGAGACCATGTACTATAGCCTTTGGTTTTTCTTCGATTTCAGCATTTTTTCAAAATCCTCAAAATCGATGAAAAACGCCATACTATAGTATGTCGTTCGAGACCATGTACTATAGCCTTTGGTTTTTCTTCGATTTCGGCATTTTTCAAAAACCTCAAAAACGATGAAAAATGCCATACTATAGTATGTCGCCGAGACCATGTACTATAGACTTTGGTTTTTCTTCGATTTCAGCATTTTTTCAAAATCCTCAAAATCGATGAAAAATGCCATACTATAGTATGTCGTCCAAGACCATGTACTATAGCCTTTGGTTTTTCTTCGATTTCGGCATTTTTTAAAAACCTCAAAAACGATGAAAATGCCATATTATACTATGTCGTCCGAGACCATGTACTATAGCCTTTGTTTTTCTTCGATTTCGGCATTTTTTCAAGAACCTCAAAATAGATGAAAAACCATACTATAATATGTCGTCCGAGACCATGTACTATAGCCTTTGGTTTTTCTTCGATTTCGACATTTTTTCAAAAACCTCAAAAACGATGAAAAATGCCATACTATATTATGTCGTCCGAGACCATGTACTATAGCCTTTGGTTTTTCTTCGATTTCGGCATTTTTTCAAAATCCTCAAAAACGATGAAAAATGCTATACTATAGTATGTCGTCCGAGACCATGTACTATAGCCTTTGGTTTTTCTTCGATTTCGGCATTTTTTCAAAATCCTCAAAATCGATGAAAAATGCAATACTATAGTATGTCGTCTGAGACCATGTACTATAGCCTTTGGTTTTTCTTCGATTTCGGCATTTTTTCAAAATCCTCAAAATCGATGAAAAATGCAATACTATAGTATGTCGTCTGAGACCATGTACTATAGCCTTTGGTTTTTCTTCGATTTCGACATTTTTTCAAAAACCTCAAAAACGATGAAAAATGCCATACTATATTATGTCGTCCGAGACCATGTACTATAGCCTTTGGTTTTTCTTCGATTTCGGCATTTTTTCAAAATCCTCAAAAACGATGAAAAATGCTATACTATAGTATGTCGTCCGAGACCATGTACTATAGCCTTTGGTTTTTCTTCGATTTCGGCATTTTTTCAAAATCCTCAAAATCGATGAAAAATGCAATACTATAGTATGTCGTCTGAGACCATGTACTATAGCCTTTGCTTTTTCTTCGATTTCGACACTTTTTCAAAAACGATGAAAAACGCCATACTATAGTATGTCGTCCGAGACCATGTACTATAGCCTTTGGTTTTTCTTCGATTTCGGCATTTTTTCAAAAACCTCAAAATCGATGAAAAATGCCATACTATAGTATGTCGTCCGAGACCATGTACTATAGCCTTTGCTTTTTCTTCAATTTCGACACTTTTTCAAAAACGATGAAAAACGCCATACTATAGTATGTCGTCCGAGACCATGTACTATAGCCTTTGGTTTTTCTTCGATTTCGGCATTTTTTCAAAATCCTCAAAAACGATGAAAAATGCTATACTATAGTATGTCGTCCGAGACCATGTACTATAGCCTTTGGTTTTTCTTCGATTTCAGCATTTTTTCAAAATCCTCAAAATCGATGAAAAATGCCATACTATAGTATGTCGTCGAGACCATGTACTATAGCCTTTGGTTTTTCTTCGATTTCGGCATTTTTTCAAAAACCTCAAAAACGATGAAAAATGCCATACTATAGTATGTCGTCCGAGACCATGTACTATAGACTTTGGTTTTTCTTCGATTTCAGCATTTTTTCAAAATCCTCAAAATCGATGAAAAATGCAATACTATAGTATGTCGTCCAAGACCATGTACTATAGCCTTTGGTTTTTCTTCGATTTGGCATTTTTTCAAAAACCTCAAAAATGATGAAAAACGCCATATTATACTATGTCGTCCAAGACCATGTACTATAGCCTTTGCTTTTTCTTCGATTTCGACACTTTTTCAAAAACGATGAAAAACGCCATACTATAGTATGTCGTCTGAGACCAAGTATTATAGCCTTTGGTTTTTCTTCAATTTCAACACTTTTTCTTTGATTTCGACATTTTCAAAACCTCAAAAACAATGAAAAATGCCATACTATATTATGTCGTCCGAGACCATGTACTATAGCCTTTGCTTTTTCTTCGATTTCGACACTTTTTCAAAAACAATGAAAAACGCCATACTATAGTATGTCGTCCGAGACCATGTACTATAGCCTTTGGTTTTTCTTCGATTTCGGCATTTTTTCAAAAACCTCAAAAACGATGAAAAATGCCATACCATATTATGTCGTCCGAGACCATGTACTATAGCCTTTGCTTTTTCTTCGATTTCGACACTTTTTCAAAAACAATGAAAAACGCCATACTATAGTATGTCGTCCGAGACCATGTACTATAGCCTTTGGTTTTTCTTCGATTTCGGCATTTTTTCAAAAACTTCAAAATCGATGAAAAATGCCATACTATAGTATGTCGTCCGAGACCATGTACTATAGCCTTTGCTTTTTCTTCAATTTCGACACTTTTTCAAAAACGATGAAAAACGCCATACTATAGTATGTCGTCCGAGACCATGTACTATAGCCTTTGGTTTTTCTTCGATTTCGGCATTTTTTCCAAATCCTCAAAAACGATGAAAAATGCTATACTATAGTATGTCGTCCGAGACCATGTACTATAGCCTTTGGTTTTTCTTCGATTTCAGCATTTTTTCAAAATCCTCAAAAACGATGAAAAATGCCATACTATAGTATGTCGTCCGAGACCATGTACTATAGCCTTTGGTTTTTCTTCGATTTCAGCATTTTTTCAAAATCCTCAAAATCGATGAAAAATGCAATACTATAGTATGTCGTCCGAGACCATGTACTATAGCCTTTGGTTTTTCTTCGATTTCGGCATTTTTTCAAAAACCTCAAAAATGATGAAAAACGCCATATTATAGTATGTCGTCCGAGACCATGTACTATAGCCTTTGGTTTTTCTTCGATTTCGGCATTTTTTCAAAAACCTCAAAATCGCTGAAAATTGCAATACTATAATATGTCGTCCGAGACCATGTACTATAGCCTTTGGTTTTTCTTCGATTTCAGCATTTTTTCAAAAACCTCAAAACGATGAAAAAATGCCATACTATATTTATGTCGTCCGAGACCATGTACTATAGCCTTTGGTTTTTCTTCGATTTCGGCATTTTTTCAAAATCCTCAAAAACGATGAAAAATGCATACTATAGTATGTCGTCTGAGACCATGTACTATAGCCTTTGGTTTTTCTTCGATTTCGGCATTTTTTCAAAATCCTCAAAATCGATGAAAAATGCAATACTATAGATGTCGTCTGAGACCATGTACTATAGCCTTTGCTTTTCTTCGATTTCGACACTTTTTCAAAAAATGATGAAAACGCCATACTATAGTATGTCGTCCGAGACCATGTACAATAGCCTTTGGTTTTTTTCTTCGATTTCGGCATTTTTTCAAAATCCTCAAAATCGATGAAAAATGCAATACTATAGTATGTCGTCTGAGACCATGTACTATAGCCTTTGCTTTTTCTTCAATTTCGACACTTTTTCTTCGATTTCGACATTTTTTCAAAAACCTCAAAATCGTTGAAAAATGCCATACTATAGTATGTCGTCCTAGACCATGTACTATAGCCTTTGCTTTTTCTTCGATTTCGACACTTTTTCAAAAACGATGAAAAACGCCATACTATAGTATGTCGTCCGAGACCATGTACTATAGCCTTTGGTTTTTCTTCGATTTCGACATTTTTTCAAAAACGATGAAAAACGCCATACTATAGTATGTCGTCCGAGACCATGTACTATAGCCTTTGCTTTTTCTTCAATTTCGACACTTTTTCAAAAACGATGAAAAACGCCATACTATAGTATGTCGTCCGAGACCATGTACTATAGCCTTTGGTTTTTCTTCGATTTCGGCATTTTTTCAAAAACCTCAAAAATGATGAAAAACGCCATACTATAGTATGTCGTCCCAGACCATGTACTATAGCCTTTGGTTTTTCTTCGATTTCGGCATTTTTTCAAAAACCTCAAAATCGATGAAAAATGCCATACTATAGTATGTCGTCCGAGACCATGTACTATAGCCTTTGCTTTTTCTTCAATTTCGACACTTTTTCTTCGATTTCGACATTATTTCAAAAACCTCAAAAACGATGAAAAATGCCATACTATATTATGTCGTCCGAGACCATGTACTATAGCCTTTGGTTTTTCTTCGATTTCGGCATTTTTTCAAAATCCTCAAAAACGATGAAAAATGCCATACTATATTATGTCGTCCGAGACCATGTACTATAGCCTTTGGTTTTTCTTCGATTTCGGCATTTTTTCAAAATCCTCAAAAACGATGAAAAATGCCATACTATATTATGTCGTCCGAGACCATGTACTATAGCCTTTGGTTTTTCTTCGATTTCGGCATTTTTTCAAAATCCTCAAAAACGATGAAAAATGCCATACTATAGTATGTCGTCCGAGACCATGTACTATAGCCTTTGCTTTTTCTTCAATTTCGACACTTTTTCAAAAACGATGAAAAACGCCATACTATAGTATGTCGTCCGAGACCATGTACTATAGCCTTGGTTTTTCTTCGATTTCGACATTTTTTCAAAAACGATGAAAAACGCCATACTATAGTATGTCGTCCGAGACCATGTACTATAGCCTTTGGTTTTTCTTCGATTTCGGCATTTTTTCAAAAACCTCAAAAATGATGAAAAACGCCATACTATAGTATGTCGTCCGAGACCATGTACTATAGCCTTTGGTTTTTCTTCGATTTCGGCATCTTTTTCAAAAACCTCAAAATCGATGAAAAATGCCATACTATAGTATGTCGTCCGAGACCATGTACTATAGCCTTTGGTTTTTCTTCGATTTCGACATTTTTTCAAAAACCTCAAAAACGATGAAAAATGCCATACTATATTATGTCGTCCGAGACCATGTACTATAGCCTTTGGTTTTTCTTCGATTTCGACATTTTTTCAAAAACGATGAAAAACGCCATACTATAGTATGTCGTCCGAGACCATGTACTATAGCCTTTGGTTTTTCTTCGATTTCGGCATTTTTTCAAAAACCTCAAGAATGATGAAAAACGCCATACTATAGTATGTCGTCCGAGACCATGTACTATAGCCTTTGCTTTTTCTTCAATTTCGACACTTTTTCTTCGATTTCGACATTTTTTTCAAAAACCTCAAAAACGATGAAAAATGCCATACTATATTATGTCGTCCGAGACCATGTACTATAGCCTTTGGTTTTTCTTCGATTTCGGCATTTTTTTAAAATCCTGAAAAACGATGAAAAATGCCATACTATATTATGTCGTCCGAGACCATGTACTATAGCCTTTGCTTTTTCTTCAATTTCGACACTTTTTCAAAACGAAGAAAAACGCCATACTATAGTATGTCGTCCGAGACCATGTACTATAGCCTTTGGTTTTTCTTCGATTTCGGCATTTTTTCAAAACCTCAAAAATGATGAAAAACGCCATACTATAGTATGTCGTCCGAGACCATGTACTATAGCCTTTGCTTTTTCTTCATTTCGACACTTTTTCTTCGATTTCGACATTTTTTTCAAAAACCTCAAAAACGATGTAAAATGCCATACTATATTATGTCGTCCGAGACCATGTACTATAGCCTTTGGTTTTTCTTCGATTTCGGCATTTTTTCAAAATCCTCAAAAACGATGAAAAATGCCGTACTATATTATGTCGTCCGAGACCATGTACTATAGCCTTTGGTTTTTCTTCGATTTCGGCATTTTTTCAAAATCCTCAAAAACGATGAAAAATGCCATACTATATTATGTCGTCCGAGACCATGTACTATAGCCTTTGGTTTTTCTCGATTTCGGCATTTTTTCAAAATCCTCAAAAACGATGAAAAATTCCATACTATAGTATGTCGTCCGAGACCATGTACTATAGCCTTTGGTTTTTCTTTGATTTCCGACACTTTTTCAAAAACGATGAAAAACGCCATACTATAGTATGTCCTGAGACCATGTACTATAGCCTTTGGTTTTTCTTCGATTTCGGCATTTTTCCAAAAACCTCAAAAATGATGAAAAACGCCATACTATAGTATGTCGTCCGAGACCATGTACTATAGCCTTTGTTTTTTCTTCGATTTCGGCATTTTTTCAAAAACGTCAAAAATGATGAAAACGCCATACTATAGTATGTCGTCCCCGACCATGTACTATAGCCTTTTTTTTTCTTCGATTTCGGCATTTTTTCAAAAAACCTCAAAATCGATGAAAAATGCCATACTATAGTATGTCGTCCGAGACCATGTACTATAGCCTTTGCTTTTTCTCAATTTCGACACTTTTTCTTTGATTTAGACATTTTTTTCAAAACCTCAAAAACGATGAAAAATGCCATACTATATTATGTCCGTCCGAGACC